>SJYX01016986.1:23851-89285 GCA_006410675.1 Oreotragus oreotragus
ATTACTTTGCCGACTAAGGTCCGCCTAGTCAAGGCTATGGTTTTTCCTGTGGTCATGTATGGATGTGAAAGTTGGACTGTGAAGAACGCTGAGCGCCGAAGAATCGATGCTTTTGAACTGTGGTGTTGGAGAAGACTCTTGAGAGTCCCTTGGACTGCAAGGAGATCCAACCAGTCCATTCTGAAGGAGATCAACCCTGGGATTTCTTTGGAAGGAATGATGCTTAAGCTGAAACTCCAGTACTTTGGCCACCTCATGCGAAGAGTTGACTCATTGGAACAGACTCTGATGCTGGGAGGGATTGGGGGCGGGAGGAGAAGGGGACGACCGAGGATGAGATGGCTGGATGGCATCATGGACTCGATGGACGTGAGTCAGAGTGAACTCCGGGAGATGGTGATGGACAGGGAGGCCTGGTGTGCTGCGATTCATGGGGTTGCAAAGAGTCGGACACGACTGAGCAACTGAACTGAACTGAACTGAAGGAATTAGTCATTCATGAAATCTGTAACCTTGTCCATATATTATTTGCTCAAATTTTAAAAAAATTTCTTGAAAAAATAGAATACTTTCCAAGGCCATTTTCAGTATATTCTGAGAGTATTTTATTTTTGTAAGGACTACCAGATAGCTAATCTGAAAAATTCCCATTTGATCTCTAAACACTGGTTATATACCTTCATATATAAATGTAATGATAAGTATTTCTGAAAAATTGTATGTTTTTGAGTGTGTGTTTCCCGGGTCGTGATATGCAAAATGTTTCTTGTTACGGGTCTCAGAAAAATTTGAGAACTTTCTAGCCTGTCTGCACTCGTGTCCCCAGACTAATCTCTCACCATTTCTCCTGCCAGGCTTCAGGCCTGTTGATCTTCAAGACATTCCTAGGCCACCTTTCACCCTTTCTGGCCTCCAGCCCCTCTGTCTACGTTCTGCTCTGTATTCTAGTCTGCCCTACACTGCCACCAGGCCCTCTTTTCAACTCCTATTATTTTTCCAAAAACAAAGTAGGTGCCACCTCCCATACGACCAGCACGGACCTAAAAACCTGCTCGCTGTCTGTGTTACTTACATGACCCTGTATTCTCACTTTTGTGAGCATACTTGGTGTTACAGTTGCTTGTCTTTCCACCTATAATTTTTTTTTTTTTGTAGTGAGATCAGAGAGTCCAAGAGGACAAAAGAGAACTCATATTAATAAATGCTCTGCTGATAAATAAAGTGCACATAAATTTTTGTTTGTCCTTCAGTAGGATATTAAACTAGACCACCTTTTCCTGGTTATATATGGGATTTATATTCTTTTAGATAAGAAAATAGAGAAGAAAATAAACATGACTTATAGTTCCATCACCCAGAGATGAATGTTAACATTGTAGTGTTGTTTCCAGTTTTTCTTCTATGCATATCTTTGTTTTACATAGCTGATTGTATATATAATATTACCACCTATGACATTGATTGTGTATCTAAAAGTGTAAGCATATCTTCCAAAAGATTATTTATAAAGGTCATAATAAATCCTTTTTTAATTAATTACTGTGATAACCTGTATTCCAATGTATGCATACATTTATATGTTCATGCATTTCTGGTTGTTTTTTTTTCTATAATTCTGTATTTATTGGCATTATAGACTGTGTTTATGTTCCTCCAGAATTCATGTACTGAAGCCTTAAACCTAATGTGACAGGGATGGGGCCTTGGGGGAAATAATTAGGGTTAGATTAGGTCATGAGGTTGGGACCCACCTGGTGGGATTTTTAAAAGGAATGAGAGAGAGATCTATGTGTATACATACCAATGAAGGGCCGTCTGAGCACACGGTGAGAAAATAGCTATCTGCAAGCCAGGAAGAGCCCTCTCATTAGAAACCAAATTTGCCAGCACCTTGATCCTGGACTTCCCAGCCTCTATCTAGAACTGTGAGAAGTAAATGTCTGTTTTTCAGGTGCCCAGTTCATGGTATTTTATTGAGGCAGCCTGAGCTGACTGAGGACACTGGCTATAGGTTTCAAAATGGCAGTGAGGTTTAAAACTCTAACTGAATTCTTTAATAGCCACTAAAGAATATAATATTCTTCCCTGGTGGCTCAGATGGTAAAGAATCTGCCTGCAATGCAGGAGACCTGGGTTCAATCCCTGGGTTGGGAAGATGGAGGAGGGCATGGCAACTCACTCCAGTATTCTTGCTTGGAGAATCCCATGGACAGAAGAGCCGGGCTACAGTCCATGGGGTTGCAAAGAGTTGGACACGACTGAGCAACTAAACATAGCACACCCAAGGTATATAATATTAGCTGATATGCTTTGTTTGCTTAACAAAAGCATTTCAGCTTCTCTGTGGGGGTATTATAAATGATAAACTAATACACAGGATATAAAGGGTATATATATATATAATATAAAGGATGTATATATAATATATAGGATTTTGATAACGCTGTCTTGCCAGTGAAGATAAAAACACAAGGGATAAATTAAAAATTTATAGTAATTAATAAAAGCTAACATGGGTACATAAAACAGCTCAGGAACTGCACATAGTACTTTTACGTATATAAATTTGTTTAAATCCATTTAATTCCAGTGTGCCAGCAGTAAAAGCTCAGATCTTTCTGAGCCACTTCCACAGTGTTCAGAGCATGAACCCTGAGCCAGACAGCCTGGGTTTAAACCTCATTTCTTCCCTAGCTGTGTGGACCTGGACCCTTACCCACTCTAACCTGTTCCCTCAGCTGTAAAATAGTGTGAATAAGGTATTTATGTTTTAGGATTGTTTTGATGATTAAAAGTTGCTACACGTCAGCCTTTTGTATGGTGTGAGGTCTGTGTTAAGTGTCCCATAAATGTGAGCTTTGATGGGTCATTCCCTTTTGGATTAGAGATATCCGTGTTAGGAAATTTTGTGTCAGTCTTGGATATATGAATTCATTTGCCCAACCAGTCATTTCCCACAGGACAAGGCTGAGCCCCAGGCTGCTTGCAGGGCAGTCAGAGGCACACCTGCTGCCTCCTCAGGCTGTGACACGTGCTCCTTTGGTCTGACTTGTCCTTCACCAGATAAGGGGGCAGCAGACTTGTTCTGTAAAGGTACAGATTGTAGATAATGTCAGGCATTGTGAGCCGCAGATGGTCTCTATTATAACCACTTGACCCTGCCATGGTAGTGGGAAAGCAGCCGTGGATGACATGTAAATACTGACTCCGTTCCAGAAGAACTTTATTAATGAACACTATAGTTTGAATTTCGGGTAATTTTCATATGCCATGAAATGACATTCCCTCTCAGCCAATTTAAAATATAAAGCCATTCTTGGAACTTCCCCGGTGTCTCAAATTGTAAAATGTAAAGCCATTCTTAATTGTACAAAAACAGGCACTGCTATCACGAGTTGGTCCCCAGACTTACCTTGTCCCTTCGCAGAAGGTGCTGTGGTCAGTGGAGCCTTTTTACTTTAAATTCCAAGAACTGAAATCAATAATTTTTCGCCATTCTTCTCCGAGATCTCCCCAAGCTGACTTTGGAAGCAAGGTGTCTTGAGATGAAGAGTTTTATGGTCCATTGCTTTCTTTCCTCTAATTTTTAACCCATCAAAACATATCGGCAGTGAACTTGTCATCTGAAAAGTCCTGCTCTTAAGGCCTTTTATGTTTTACTGAGGAGAAGAAATAAAAATAACCAGCAGATGTGAAAATAACGAAATTTGCTGAAAGGCACTGAAAAGTATAGGCAAAGGAAAAAATGGGTAAGAAAGGCACACTGTTAATAAACAGAATCCTCTTGTCAGAAAACACACTGGCTACTGTTTTTAATGAGTCTGCCATTCCTGCAGCTGAAATCAAGACACATGTCAAATTCTTTAGTTTTTGGTTTTTTTTTTTTTAATTACATAAGAGGGTAGCAGGAAAGAGATGGTGCTGGAGTAAGGAGAGATGAAAGCATTACGTTCATAGTCTTTTCTGCTAGTTATAACCTTTAAAGGTACATGTAAATAGAGTTCGTTGGATTTGATTTAACTCATCCAAGAATATAAGTATGAAGGGAGAAGCTTATTGCTGTACTCACACAGTGATTTTCTTTGCAAGGAAAACGTTTTATTTTCAAGAGCACTGGACTTTTGTGGACTGAGAAGAATAGAGATCTTCACCCAGAAGCCTGTTCTGAGCTGACCATCTTATTTATGGGTGTTGGAGCCCACAAAGCCCATGGGAGCCCCATGTTGACCTAACAGAGCACAGCTGTTTCCTTTCACCCCAGCAATGGCAGTGATGGCCTTGAGTCTTGGATACTATCACATAGGCTCCTTCTGTTTTGTTTTCGAAGAGAAAACATCCTGTTTCATCATGCTTGTTGAATAGAATAATTTGAACATGCCTCGTGGAAATAATATTAATACTTTTGCTTACCCCGAGACATTTTTTTTCCATAGCCACATGATATAAAGTAAAAAGAGTAATACTCCCTACCTGTGCTTACTCAGTCGTGCCCGACTCTTTGCAGCCCTTTGGACTATAGCCCACCAGGCTCCTCTGTCCATAGGATTTTTTCAGGGAAGAATACTGGAGTCAGCTGCCGTTTCCTTCTCCAGGAGATCTTCCTGATCAGGGACAAACCTGGATCTCCTGTGTCTCCTCCATTGCAAGCAGATTCTTTACCTGCCAAGCCACTGGGGAAGCCCAGTACTCCCTGTATTCACTTAGATAAATGTGAGGAATATATGTATAAAATAAGTTCTTATTTTTCTGTAATTTTCCCTTTTTAAAGTAATTTTCTTCCTGTTTCTTTTTGGTTGGTTATAATTATTTAAAATGGTTAGAATATCTGCTTTGGGGGTGATAAGAGGATATTATATTTTATATGTTAGCTGAATTTTGAGATTCATAAAATAAAAGAATATTACCCATTCCTTAGAGTCCTGTAGCAAATCTCTAACTTGATCAGATAGTCTGGAGTAGTGGCTTTCACATTTTTTTTTTACCTTGACCTCCAGTAAGAGATGTATCTTTTACTTAGTGACCTGGTACATTCAAAAATGCACATGTGTAGACACACACAAATACATGTGAGTATAGGGGTACACAGAAATTTACCTTCACCTCAAATTTCTTCCCAAACCTGCCATTCAGCTTTGGGTGACTGACGACATGGTGAAATGCATACTTCAGTGTCATTTTTGGCACACCTTGTATTTTATCAAGGATTGTAGATTGCTTAGGTATTCCTCATGCCATGCCAGTTATGCAAGTTAGGCATGTCATTTGGATTTATTGTTTTCTTAATGTTTACTTTGAAAGACAAGTATATACTCTAATTTAGTTCGATATCCTCTTTGTACTTTATATTTGAAAATTCTCTCAGTCAACTGAAAGTATAAGTGTACTTATTGGAGAATAAAATATTGTGGTAATTAACAATGATTGTGAGGCTATGGATTTTAAATGTCCAAATATTATTATATAAATAGTTAAGATCATAGGTGTGAATTGACATTGTTGAGAGAATATGATCCCTAATAATTTGGGAGAAACCATTGTCTCTCTGTGGGATTGTTTTCAGTGAAATTGCATCACCAGCATTAGGCAAATCTTTAAGCCCAGGAGATGAAGAGGAGGTAGATTCTGACCCTAGTCAGTATCTATTAGGCAAGAGGGACCTTACAAACTTTGTGGCAGAATCATCATAGACAAAAGCTACGCTGGCAGAACTAGCGCCATAATATCTTGATTTTACACAGACCTCATTTTATAGCAAATGTTTATTTAGTTTTGCAGAAGCTTCATTCAGCCTACAGTTAGCAATGCTGAGGAATTATAGTTCTGCCCTTTTATGTCAAGCTTTAAAAATGGGTCTACTAGAATTTTTAATAATAAAACTATAATCATAATTAATTTTTGAATAAAATTTCAGATTTATATTTGTTTCCCAGCAGTTCATTCTGTAAAGGCAACATTTAGCTTTGGTAAATGTTGATTTTAATACTTGACCATTTGGCATTATGTCAAAATGTGTATTTGATAAATTTCTAAAATAAATACTCATGTCTCTACTCATCTGTCCAGTCCCAGTGAAACAAAAGTTTCACAAAATCATAATTGGTTCCATTATGTGCAATTTACTCTGGTCTTTTCTGTTTTATGTAGTATTTTTAAAAAGCACTAAGTTAGTTTTACCATCTACTAATATGTCAGTGCGGGGAAGGCAATGGCACCCCACCCCAGTACTCTTGCCTGGAAAATCCAATGGACGGAGTAGCCTGGTGGGCTGCAGTCCATGGGGTCGCTAACAGTCGGACAGACTGAGCGACTTCACTTTCACTTTTCTCTTTCATGCATTGGAGAAGGAAATGGCAACCCACTCCAGTATTCTTGCCTGGAGAATCCCAGGGATGGGGGAGCCTGGTGGGGTCACACAGAGTCGGACACGACTGAAGTGACTTAGCAGTAGCAGAATATGTCAGTGTACTCTGGGGATAGTAATACCATTTGGGAGGGGTCATTTTTGTATGCAATATTAGGATGGTTTTCTTCCTCAGAATGCTTTTAAGATCTCAAAGACATGTTAAGACTTGTTAAAAAAAAAAAAGAGTTAATGCTACTGCCAAATAATTTTCTGTAGTGGTTGTACCAGGTTACACGCCCACTGGTAGTGTCTGAGAATTCCAGTTGTCCTATATCCTTCTTAACACTTGGCGTTGTCAGTGTTTTTAGATTTAACTATCATAGTCAGTGTGTGGTAGTTATCACAGCCATTTTAAATGAAGTCCATCTAAAATGTCTCATGCCTCCCAACGTTTTTCAGCAGAATATAAATGAAATAGTCGATCTGTTAGTTCTGATGTTTTGAATAGTCATTCTCTTGCTGTTTATGGTATGTTTATCCGTTGTAGTGAGCTGTCACCTTTTATTGCTGTCATAGTGGCTCAGACTAGCAGCTTCTCTACTCTTTCACCAACAGAGAATAAAGTAGATTCGAAATTTTGGGTTTGGGTTTATAAGCCCCAAGTCCTTCTAAGTGCTGCTTCAGAGCCTTAGTGGTGCAACAATACGTATTCTTTTTGCAGACCTCAGAAACAGCACATTCTCTTATCTGTTGCCTGTTCAGGTCCCTGCCCTAGATCCCCTTCTACTCCATCAGCCTCAATTACTCTGGACAAGGATTAGTTTAGTGAAGTCAGAGAGTGTGGATGAGGGGAGCACGGCCAGTCAGCCTAACTCCAGAGGAAAACAGTGTTTGGCTGATGACTAGTAGATTCAGCTCTTCACTACCGGCCTGGGTGGGGTTTCAGAGAAAAGAGAAGGCAGTGCCTAGCAAGGTAAGGAGCCAGCTACTGTTGGTGTCATGGGAATGTGCTTATCTTGCTTATGTCAGGAGGCCAGCCCTACTGAAATCCTTAGTACCATTCACATGCTAGTTCATGTTTATGAGAGTCACATAAAGCACCAGGCAAAAGATTGGGCCCGTTTCCAGTCTTAATTCAGGGTGAATTCAATTCATGCTGTCTTCTTGGCTCCACTTTCTCCCTCTGTGGCATGTAACCAGACTTCCTTGAGAAGATGATCAAGAGGGAGGGCACCTGAAGAAAGCATCTAATTTAGCCTCTTGGCAATATACAAGAACACAACTGTTTTGCATTGTGAACCCGCCTTCGTTAAATATGTTTGGAATTGATCAGCATTATGATTTATTAAGATTTTTTTTCTTTGATGTCTGCAAAAACCATACCGAGCTTCCCAGGTGGCACTAGTGGTAAAGAATCCACCTGCCAATCCAGGAGATGCAGGAGATGTGGTTTTGGTCCCTCAGTCAGGAAGATCCCATGGAGGAGGAAATGGCAACCCACTCCAGTATTCTTGCCTGGAAAGTTCCATGGACAGAGGAGCCTGATGGACTACAGTCCATTGGACTGCAAAGAATTGGACATGGCTGAGCGACTGAACACACACGCACAAGAACAATACTATAGAAATACAGAGTACCCTGGTTTTTTTCCCTTCATTGCTCTGTGTAGTCCTGTACACCTATAGAACATTGCACACAGTTGAGTTAAACATGATGTAAGAATGATCAGTGAGTTAAGTCTTATTAATTGGCATTTTCTTGAAAGGCTGTACCCGCAGTTGGTAAACTGTAATCATGCAAGTCATCTACTTTTCCTCTTTATGGTATTCTTTCATAACCTCTGCCTGTTCTTTGTATTCTTTTGTTCAACTTGACTCAGCCTTGAGGATGGAATAAATTAAGGCCTCAGACTTTTATGATATATGGGTTCAAAGGGATCCTTAAGGGGCTAATTCTCAACATTAATTGATTAAAAGATTTATATGTGAAAATGTTTTCTGCAGCATTACATGAAGAGAACATTCCCTCATGTGATGGCCTGAACAGTTGCCTGATGCTCTCTGCATAGTATAAATAGAATGAATAAATCTCCAACTTTCTTCTTAGTTGTGTATATTTTATAGTAAGACAGTCACAAAAGATACAGTTACAAAGAATCAGCACCTTAGGCACACTCCATTTTATTTTTCTCCAGGTTTTAAAATTTAAGCTCATTGACATTGGATATTGTTCCCAAAGTCAGCCATCACTTGTCTCATCACTGCCTTGCCCTCAGAGGAGCAAGAAAGTTCTGTCATTTTTGATTTTGGTCACTAGCGTATGCTTCTTTGTGTAACTTTCTTTGGAAAGTTTGATGTAATCAAGATAGTTAATCTTCCCTTAGACAGTTAGGTCAGCAGAAAATATTTCTCCTTCTATTTAATGTTTCCTTTCTTAGACCTAAGGATATATGGGTGAAAAAAAAATTCCAAATGAAAAAGAGTTTTCACTTTTGCTTCTGGAAGTGGCACTAGAATTCAGATTGCAAAAATAATGTTTTTTTTTTTGCAGCCACACTAAGTAACAGGGGATTTGAGCAGCTCTTCTATGTTAGGGTGTTTAAAAGAAAGAGTGATTTCCGTACCTCTGTGCCTCCAGCGCAAGTATCTTTTTTGTTTTCATTGATATTAAAAGTAGTACATGCTACTTTTATTAGTAGCCATGAATTTAAGCCATGTATGTAAAGTAGAATGTGAAGATTCCCATAATTGGTGTTTCCAATCAAGATGTGTGTGGTCGACATAAATGGATGGTACTTGGCATACTGTTCTATAACTTGTTTTCTCCCATGGAATGTTTTACAGGCTTTTGGCCACATCAGTGTCTGTGAGTCTGTCTGAAGCATTCTTTTTAAAGGACTCTGTCATGTGGATGAATTGGAGTTGATTTATGTAGTCCCCTCTTGATGGACCTAACATCACTTCTCATTTTCTCATGTTCTAAGCTTGTGTTGTTTGAGATGCTAGCCACCAGCCACTTGTGGCAGTTTAACTTAATTCAAATTAAGTGGTGCATAAAAATCGGTTCCTCAGTCACATTAGCCATATTTCATGTGCTCAGTAGCTCTGTGTGAGTAGCACAGATGGAGAGCTTTCTCATCATTATGTAAAAATGTATTAGACAGTGCTATTCTAATCTGCTGGTTTTCAGACTTCTTTTTGAGTGCATGTTCCTTTCTTTTATTCATCCATTCTTCATCCCGTCAATAAATAATTATTAAGTGCTTCCTATGTGCCAGGCATTGTGCTAGGTACGTCGATATACCACGCATAAAACACTTGCCCTCATAATGCTTAATATTGTATCAATGAAAGGTTTTAACTGCTTCCAATAATGTATTCTTGGTTTAGTTGCTAAGTCATGTCCAACTTTTGCGACCCCATGGACTGTAGCCTGCCAGGTTCCTCTGCCCATGGGATTCTCCAGGCAAGAATACTGGAGTGGGTTGCCATTCCTTTCTCCAGGGGATCTTTCTGACCCAGGGGTTGAACCAAGTCTCCTGAATTGCAGGTAGATTCTTCACTGTCTGAGCCACCAGAGAAGCCCTATATGTATTCTATATCATGCTGCTATACTTTAAAACATGTTAAAATAGGAATGAAAACAAGATAAAAATGTACAAAACTTCACTGTAAAAATTTTTTTATTGGGATGTAGTTGATTTATGGGTTTCCCAGGTGGCTTAGTAGTCAAGAATCTGCCTATCAAGCAGGAGGCAAAGGTTTGATCCCTGGGTGGAGAAGATACCCCAGAGAAGGAAATGGTAACCCACTCCAGTATTCTTGCCTGGGAAACCCCACGGACAGAGGAGCCTGGCAGGTTCCAGTCCATGAGGTCGCAAAGAATGGGATGTGACTGAATAACTAAACAGCAGCGGCGGCTGATTTAAACGTTGTGTTGCTTGCAGGTGTACAGCAAGTGAATTTGTTATAAACATACAAGTATACCCACTTGTTTTTGGATTCTTTTCCCATATAGGCCTATACAGGGTACTGAGTAGAGTTCCCTCTGCCACACCGTGGTCCTTATTAGTTACCTTTTTAAATGTGCGTAATTTCTGAAGTGGTCTTTCTGTGTCCTACCGTGGCCCCCGCTGTTCCTAATGGTGCTCTTGGACGAGGTGGTTATCTCTAAAGGTCCTTCCAGTACTGAAATTCAACTGTTGTCACATTTTAAGTAGGTCTTTGATTTTGATATTTGTAAGCTTTTCCCTATACTATTTGCATTTGTTCTTATAAATTTATTTAGCAAGAATTTATTAAGTTCATACTATATGCCAGGTAAGTGCCAGGAGGTTGAACAGGTCAGGGTTCCTGCCCTCACATGAGACAGGCTCTCACATCAGTTATTTCTGATACCAGGTATTATGGAAATGCAGCGAAGGGACATATAAAAAGGGAGATGGCTTGGCAGAACAAAAGATGTGTGCTGTTTTGTTATGTACTCAGTTGCTCAGTTGTGTCCAACTCTTTGCGGCCCCGTGGACTGTAGCCCGCCAGGCTCCTCTGCCCGTGGAATACTGGCGTGGGTTGCCATGCCCTCCTCCAGGGGATCTTTCCCATCTAGGGACCAAAGGCATGTCTCCTGCATCTCCTGCATTGGCAGGTGGGTTCATGGTTTGGCAGAACAGAGGATAGTTCTCATGAACATGACTCTTTTGTGGATTGCACTCTGTTGTGGGACTTAATCATAGATTTTTCCAACAGGTAGTTTTTTTCTTCCTGGTATTTCCTTTTTTCTTGGAAAATATAAAATCATGAGCCATTGATTTAAGAATATGTAATTACTATTAATTTTCCCAGTAAGTATCTTTATGTTAAACTGTTCCCTTTCAGTTTTTAAACTTAGATCTTTGGGTTGGAAAGGCTTTACATAGGATAGAAGCTAAGTACAAATAATTAGGTAGCTCCTGTTGTTTGAGAGAGGGAAGCAAAAATCACCCCCCAGAGTTGTGTTTATTCATACTTTCATTTAACAAATATTTAAGAAAATACCTTCTATGTAGAAAAAACATTTAATTCCAAAATAATTTCTCAAGAGGCTTTTAGTTAGGGAATTCTGAAGAATATGAAGGATAATAAAAACTATTCACCAAAAATTAAGAAATGAAAAAACTGATCATGTGTTTTTTGTTTCCTTTCTTTTAGGGCAAGTTAAAGTGTTCAGAGCTCTTTATACATTTGAACCCAGAACTGTAAGTATATCGGTCCCAATATTGACATAAAGGGACTTCCCTGGCAGTCCAGTGGTTAAGACTCAGTGTTTTCACTGCAGGGGACACAAGTTTGATCCCTGGTCAGGGAATCATGCATGCCACAGGGTGTGACAAAAAAAAAAAAAAAAAAATGTACAAAAACCAAAGGTGATTTCACTTACATATTTCCTTTTGTCCTAAATGGCCATGACCTGCTTCAACCCTTCAGTTGACTATGGACAGAGTCCCATGTGGTTCAGCTCCCTTCCAAGTCCTCCTGTCCTCTGCTCCTTCCTCTTGGTGGGTTATTCTAGTCTAGATTTGGTGCGCAGCAAGGAGATACAACCAGTCCATTCCGAAGGAGATCAGCCCTGGGATTTCTTTGGAAGGAATGATGCTAAAGCTGAAACTCCAGTACTTTGGGCACCTCATGCAAAGAGTTGACTCATTGGAAAAGACTCTGATGCTGGGAGGGGTTGGGGGCAAGAGGAGAAGGGGATGACCGAACATGAGATGGCTGGATGGCATCACGGACTTGATGGATGTGAGTCTGAGTGAACTCCGGGAGTTGGTGATGGACAGGGAGGCCTGGTGTGCTGTGATTCATGGGGTCGCAAAGAGCCGGACACGTCTGAGTGACTGAACTGAACTGAACTAAACTGAGAACTCACCTCTGACCTTTTTCTAAACGTATGGCTCTGCATCCCTCTAAACTCTGATTACACCCTTCCTCTTCCATAAAGACTTTTTGATTATCCCTCAGTGGAGTGGGATATCTCTCCCTGATCTGACTTCTACACTTGGCTTGAAATCCTGCTCATCAGCACAGTGTCTAGGGGGGAGAACACAGGTGTTTCAAGCTGCCAGTAGCGTTAGGACCCACTCTGCCTCTTTTAACAGCTGTGTGACCTGTTAAATTCAGAAATTACTTAACCTCTGTGCTTCAGTTTACTTTTCTGTAAAGTGAAAGTAATAATAATAATTTCATAGGATTTTAGTGAGAATTAAGTGATATTATTGTGTAAAGCTTCTATTACTATTAAGGAGTCATTGTTATTATTAGCTGAGTAGTGATTTCTATATTCATAGACTCTTGTTGTTCAGCCACTAAATTGTGTCCAACTCTTTGTGACCCCATGGACTATAGCACGCCAGGCTTCTCTTTCCTTCAGTATTCCTGGAGTTTGTTCAAACTCATATCCTTTGAGTTGGTGATACCATCCAACCATATCATTCTCTGTCTCTCTCTTTTTCTCTTGCCCTCAGTCTTTCCCAGTTTTAGGGTCTTTTCCAATGAGTCAGCTTTTCACATCAGGTGGCCAAAGTATTGGAGCTTCAGCTTCAGCATCAGTCCTTCTAATGAATATTCACAGTTGATTTCCTTTAGGATGGACTGGCTTGATTTCCTTTCTGTCCAAGGGACACTCAGGAGTCTTCTTCAGCACCACAGTTTGAAAAAAGCATCAATTCTTTGGCACTCAGCCTTCTTTATGATCCAACTCTCCAGCACTCTTAACACATATTTTTGATTGGTTGATACATTGACTACTTTAATTCAACTCTAGTTCTACTCCAAGATGGAATCTCTACTGCTTTTTAAAAGTCTTAGTTATTATCAAATCCACAGGAGAAAATAGACATTTAATTCATTGCATGCTAAGTCGTGTCCAACTCTATGTGACCTTATTATGGACCATAGCCTGCCAGGTTCCTCTGTCCATGGGGATTCTCCAGGCAAGAATACTAGAATGGGTTGCCACGCCCTCCTCCAGGGAATCTTCCCAACCCAGGGATCGAACTTGCGTCTCGTGGGTTCTTTACCACTAGTGCCACATGGGAAGCCCATTTACCTCATTAGGGTCTTTGTTTTTGGCCACACCACACAGCCTGCTGAACTTCCCCAACCAGGGATTGAACATGTGCCCCCTACATTGGAAGTGTGGCGTCTTAGCCACTGGACCACCAAGGAAGTCCCTAACTCATTAGGTTCTTTGAAGATTCCCCATTTAAAATGCTATTTTTAATATCCATGGTCCTGAGGATCCTGGACCATGGAGCAGTGCTGCTGATTCGTTCTGCATGTACTAGATGGTCATTAATGACTACCCCCATTGCCCTGCTGGCCCACACTCTGCTCCTCTCCATCTCCCCTCAGTCCAGATGTTAGTGGGGAGGCATCTGGCTGAGCAGGTAGCCCCTGGGTCTTAGGGAGTCTTCCTGACTGGTTAAGTGCCCGTGCTTTGCCAGTTGTTCAGTATTTTGAACATCATCCTAGAACTGGGTTAGTCTTACATTCATTTTCTGAATGAGAATTTCTGTTGGACGAACTCAGTTTGGTCTCTCTTCCCTGAAACCAAGTAGCTGTTTTCTCTGGTGGGATCAGTGTCCCCCAAGTACATCCTAAACTCACCTGAAAGTCACTGAGACAAAGCAAGGTGGAAGGGCTGGGCTGCGAGACCATCGCTGGCATGCACAGCACCCCAGGAAGGCCCGGGTCCAGCTTTTTGCTATTGTACTACTCTCAGGAGTAGGCGCAGCAATGCCCAACTTCCTTGGTGAGCCGCTGAACAAGTAGGACACTGGAAGCTTGTTACTCCTGGTTCTTCTGGCCAGTCTGTTTCTTCTCTGTCTTGATTGAAGGTAAGGTAAGGCACTACCCAGCCCTGTTTGGTTCTCATTTCTTGCCCAACCCTCAGTTTAACAAACCACCATATAGAGGTCCTGCAAGACTGGACAGACCAGTGTAAAGTTGCACTGATGCAGAGAGAGCAGCATTTCCTATGTGCTGGATTTATGCTGGTCTCTGGAAGGAAACCAGTAGGACCACCTCTATCACACAGTGCTTGCTGGGCTCCTCTAGGTTTACAGCACTATCTGTAGTGGAAGGAGCCCTAGAATGGGATTCCAAAAGCTAAAGTAGGAGCCCAGCCCTACCACTCACAAACTGTGATTTGTGGCAAGTTCTTGAACCTCTCTGAGCCTGCTTGTGAGATGGAGATTATACCCATGACCCAGCCCTGCCTTAATGGATTGTTGTAAGGATCAAAGGAGATTAAGTATGCTTTGCAAGTATAGGGTACTGCTGTTGATTTTGCTGTATTGCATTATGTTGGGGTAGGGTAGGGAGAAACAAGAGGTAATTTCCACAGCCATTGCCTTTTATCCTGGTTATGACACCATGGCAACCAGTAATGGCTAGGCAAGATGCCCCGGTATGACAGAAAGCAGAGGTGGCAGTGAAGGACAGGGACCCCAGAATCTGCCTGTCATGGCTCAAGTTCAGTGTCTACTATGTATCTGCTGTATGGCCTTGGACAAGCTTCTCAGTTCTAATGTGATGATAAGAATAGCACCCACTGCACAGTGTTGCTGGTGAGACTATAAGTGTCCAGATCAGTGCCTGGCACGTGGTAGTACTATAAAGTGCTAACTGAAAGCATCTGTAGTGAATTTGATTTTTTTTCTTTAATTAATTCCCAGGGCTCCAGATTGACAAAAGTGAAAAAAATCTTAAAAGGATGTCACACTTTCCAAAAATTTTCATAAAGTATATATTTGCATAAACCAAGAAAATTAATGCCTTGAGAATTACATGTTACCAAGAATATATGGAAGCTTGTTACAAGGATATACGTTACCAAGTTTGTACTCATCCCCATAACATCCCAGTGGCCAACAAGTAACTTGTTCTAATACCTTGTGGTTTTTCAAGGAGAGAGGAAAAAAAGAATATGGTTAAAAACTAAAGAACAAACTAGAAATAGAGAAGTGCTTACTTGATTGTGTCACTCTTTTCCCATCATATTCCATGAATATGATGCCAGGAATTTAAAAGTAGATCCTCACTGAACAGTTTACATTAAGTGTCCCACAAGTGGTTTCTTAATGGAAAATATGAATATTGGAGATACAAATCTAACTTTTAAAATTGTGAAATTGCCTTGTTGTCTATACTGCCAGCAGTCTGAAGAATTTGATAGAGCACCTCCTCAGCTCAGTCAGGAAAAACTGCTCCTAGTTTCTTTGCAAGAAGATGTTTTACTCTTCCTAAAGAGTAGCATCGTGTGCTCGGAGCTATTGAGTAGAAAGAAAGTAAACCGTCTCTTCTCTTTTCTCTGGATGAAAAGTAGCAAGACTTTTTCTATCTGACTGAAATCGACTGCCGGTTGTTGCTGCCTTAGTTGAAAAACAAGTCTGATTTAATACATGGCTGAGGCAGACACCGCTGCTGAACATTAATTTAAAATCTGAAATAGCACTGAGAAGTTTTGAAATGACTGTACTTGGTGACATTTTTCAAATCATGCATTACACCAAACCATGAATGACAATAATCATTCGAGACCATACAATTTAAAATATTGAGGTAAAATTCACATAAAATTAGCCACTTTAAAATAAACAATTCAGTGACATTAGTACAGTCACAATGTTGGGGAGCTGTCACCTCTGTCTAGTTCCAAAATATTTTCATTACCCCCAAGGAAAACCCTCCCACTCTTCCAGGCTTTATTCCTTTTTATGGTGAAGACTGATTACAGTGCTTACCTCCCACTCTTCCAGGCTTTATTCCTTTTTATGGTGAAGACTGATTACAGGGACGTGCACGTGCGTGTGTGTGTGTGTCTGTGTGTGTGCGCGCGCGTGTGTGTGTGTGTGTGTGTGCGCGCGTGTGTGTCTGTGTGTATGTGCGCGCGTGTGTGTGTGTGTTCTCTGTTTCTTAAGTCATTTGTTTGGTTCTTTCTTAAAATGTGCCTTTTGTTTCAAGGGTGAATGATCTTGTTAAGTTTGGAAATTTAAGCAAACTTGACCTTTGTGATTTTAGAAGGTCAGAACTGTCGTAGAGATGACTCTGTCACTGAAACGTAAGCACTGATTGAGGAGGACATAAGTGGGCAAGGTTAACTTCTATTCAAGACATTGAAGTCTTTCAGAACTCTTAGAAACTCAGAGTTTCTCCAAAACATGCGGTTTTCATACATACCCGGTTTTCTTCCTTACATTCTGCTTTTTCTCTCCTCACATTCTTTACTGTCATCTAAAGGAGAGTGAGTCTGTTCAGATTGCCAGCAAAGGCCAATCTTACTGTTGTAGGGGTGGCCACTGTGTCCTGCCAGGGATGCTGTGGTGGAAAGTGAGTTCTCTTTCTGGCATCTGACAAGTAAGCCAGTTTGCAGTAGGGAACTCCTAAAGTAAATAGTTTGTTTCTCCAATTACTTATTGTTTCCATCACATGTTGGTTGTAATATTAAGCATAGATCATCAGAGCATTTTAGAGAAAGATTAGAGAAAATCTTAGAAGGTTTTACTCTTTTTCTTCTAAATCCCTATTTTCAGTAATTTTAAAATGTATGCCATTGAGCTACATAGATTTCAGTTGATTTTGCATAGATATACTGTGTGTAAGTCTGTTCTCTGCAGATTGAAGTGTAAATTCACAAATGTTTCAGGAAGTGCTTTCTAGAGGAACTCAGACATTTTTTGGTTTCCTTAATCGTTTGCTGTTTTATATATGAATGCATATTGCATCTAAATATTTATGAATTGTGGCTGCTTAAAGCATGATATGCTATTCATTTATATTCAAGGAAAATAAAATAATAATAGAGATTATCTCTGAAACTAAATAAACTACTGGTGCAGAGTCACATTTACTGCCCAAGTCTGCAGCTAAGAGAAGATAAACAAAAGGAAAATGAAAGAGTGAAATAAAATTTGTTTCACTAGCATAATTGTTGGAGAAGGCAATGGCATCCCACTCCAGTATTCTTGCCTGGAAAATCCCATGGATGGAGGAGCCTGGTAGGCTGCAGTCCGTGGGGTTGCTAAGTCAGACATGACTGAGCGACTTCACTTTCACTTTTCACTTTCATGCATTGGAGAAGGAAATGGCAACCCACTCCAGTGTTCTTGCCTGGAGAATCCCAGGGATGACAGAGCCCAATGGGCTGCCGTCTGTGGGGTCGCACAGAGTCGGACACGACTGAAGCGACTTAGCACCAGCAGCAGCAGCATAATTGTTATTTGTACAGAATAGTAACCATAGTCAGAAATATCAAAGCCTTTAAAAAATATTTTTCATACCAAAATTATGAAAGTAGTACATGCTCATAATATAATTTTATGCATAATTTTGATCTTATCCTGTGTGAAACTTTGTGCCTCTACATTTTTCATTCAATATGGTAATGTAAACATTTCCCAATATATTAAACTTGCTCTTAATAAATATAGATATCTATTATAGATATTATAGATAGATATCTATTTAGATATTATATATATATATCTGTAATTTTTTTTTTTTTTTGGTTGTGTGGCTTGCAGGATCTTAGTTCCCTGACCAGGGACTGAATCTGGGCCATGGCAGTGAAAGCACTGAGTCCTAACCACCTGGAAACTCCTTAGACATCATTTAATTTAATAAAGTTATGCTGATAAATGTTATCTACTGATAAGAAAAAGAAGATGTTTAATCAGAGTGCCTGGCTTTATTCAAAGAGTTTGGTTGGTCCAAAACACATATTGTCCATGTAAACAATTAACCCCTTAGAACTGCTTATGGTCCAGACTGAGTTACTGCTTCATATCTTCCAGCTCTTTAGCCTTATTAATGGTTGAATTATGTATTAATTGTTCTCATATATGAGATGTTCATTCTCTCTGAGCATGAAGAGATAAGGTAATAGTTTTCTCAAAATAAGTGGATAGTGATGTTGATATGAAAATGTTTAGATTTGAAGCCTAATCATTTAGGAGAGAGTCAAACTTCTAGTTGTTTTTCATGGTTTTAATTATAGACATTGATCCTTTTATGAAAAAATATATATCACCATTTGAAATTTTTACAGTAAGAAACTTTTATTAATAATCCTGTTTTGGCATAAAAGCACCTTTCTTTTATTGTGCAGGAAAATAAGATGTGTGTATGTGTGTGTGTGGAGCTGGGAATTCTTATTTGTTATATTAATTCTTTGAAGCTTCTCATGGGAAGATTCACCTTCTTATACTTATGTTAGTTTGTCAATAATGTTTTGTTATGTGGCTTATGTGCATATTTAAATATGTAAAAATCTATGCTGCCTATAAGGATATTTTAGGATTTGGAATTTGTGTAATTATTTTCATGATTGTGTTCTAATTCATGAAAAAAATTGCATAGAGTAAAACTTAAAATTTTTTTTTCTTCAGCCAGATGAATTGTACTTTGAAGAAGGTGATATTATCTACATTACTGACATGGTAAGCCCAGTTAATATTTTTTCATACCATGCATGAACTAAAGATATATAATACTATTTTTCAGTACATTATTTACATGTGCAGCTTTATAGAAATACATACACCCAAGTGGATTCACTTCACACAATTTGTAATAATGTAAGATTGGAAGTAACCCTTATGTCCATCAGTAGGAAAATAGTTGAATGAACTTTGCTGTATATACAAAGTAAGTATTATTCAGCCATAAAAAGGAGTGAGGAATATCTCTATATAATATTATGGGGTAATTTAAGTGAAAAACAGCAAGGTGAAAAAATTGTAGATAGTGTGCCTTTTCTTATCTAAGAAAGGATGAGAGGATATATGTATACTTATTTTCCTCAATTTAAAATAAAAAGCCAAAGGAAGAGTTATACATTTTTAAAAAGTAGTTTCCTCTCTGAAAGGAAAGGGAAATAGAATAGAGGAAATACATAGATGGAACAGAGACTTGTAAAAAAATTAGACCTTGTTTTGGAGAGCACACTTTGTAATCCTGTCAAACTTTTGTAATCCTGTCAAACTTTTGTGTAGTTATAAAATTAAATGATAAAAAAGCAGTACCTGAAAATGAAAAGCAGAATGAATCAAATGAACTTAACTATATCCCAGAGAGGTACAACACAGAAAGGAACTATTCCAAGTGACTTTAAAACTCGGCATTTTGACTGAATATCTCTAGTCAAATAATATAAGGAACAGAAAGAACTGCCGCCCCCACATTATAAACTATTTTTAATCATGATGTTGTTGCAGAAATGTTGGTATTATTATTCTGAGATTGCTGCATGTGTGTTGCAGTTCAGAGCAAATGAGTCATTAGGTCAATGATGTAGAAAACTGGGAGTTTCAGTCTGCAAGAAAGGGTATACAGATAGATACAAGATCAGTGAAGTTTAAATAGCTCTACATTTGAATTCAAAGTGTGTTTTTTTTACCTAAAAGAAACAAAAATATTTTCTTAATCTGTCCTTTGAAAAGCCCCCCCCGCAAAAAAAGACCATCCATAGTTCCCATTAAAAGGAAAAAAGTTCTTTTGAAAAATATCTGGTACTAGGTTGAAAGCAGCAGAGGCACAAGATAAGCCCAGGACATCTTCCTATTAGAAAGCAAGGAAGCCAGCAAAGACTAAGGGTCACACTGGAAAAACACTGGAACTAAATAGAAGAGGCTGCCACTAGTCAAAGATAGGACAATTTTAGCAATTAGGGCAACAATCCCAAGGATTGAAATACATCTACTCTGTTTAAATTCATGAGTTCCTAATGGTACTTAAAAAAAAACTAAACATCATTGGTCAGCCTGAGAGAATGCTAGGGAACCAACTTTTTATTCTGGCAACTGTTAAGAATCAATATTTGTTCTGCCTTTTCTTTATGAACTTTATCTCTGGGTCACGTGAGAGTTGATGAGGAAAAGTTTGTCTTTAAAGTAATATTCTAGTTATTTAAGGGCTTCCCTGGTGGCTCAGCAGTAAAAAAAATCCACCTGCAATGCAGGAGACACGGGTTCAGTTCCTGGGTGGGGAAGATCCCCTGGAGGAGGAAATGGCAATCTCATGAACAGGAGAGCCTGCTGGGCTACAGTCCACAGGTTTGCGAAGAGTTAGACATGACTTAGCCACTGAGCGTGCAAGTGCATACTAGTTATTTAAATGAAGAAGGAATGATAGAATTAGAGTGTCACCATTTGCAACCCTTATGAAATAATGGATCCAGATGCTCATCAGTGGTTACTAATGCTATAAATAGAGAGACCACCAGACACTGAATGTCTCCTGATGGAAGAATCAGTGCTACAGATGAAATAATCTTGCTGAAGTTGAATCTGAATCTAATTAAGCCTTTAGAACTAAGGAACAGTTTATAAACAATACAGGATGCGAAGGAACACATTTTTTTATAACAAGGGACACAACATGCAAAATCCAGACTATCTGAAACTCTTTAGAACAAACTATTTTCTTCAACAAATATATTGTGAAGGAGTGAAAAAAAAATCAGCGAAGGGGGAAAATATAGACTAAAAGAGACTTAAGAGGCAAATCATCCAGTCATAGTATGTGGCCTTATTATGAGACATATCAGAAATTTTGAATATTGTACATATTTGATGACATTAAGGAATTGTTGAAAAAAACTGTGATAATGGTATTATCATTATGTCTTTGAAAAAGTCCTTATCTTTTAGAGATTCATATTGAAATATTTACAGATAAAGAATATGATGTCTAGAATTTATTTCAGAATAATCTGAAGGGGAGGGGAGTTGTAAGTGAGGTAATACATGAAACAGTATTGGCTATGAGTAAATAATTCATGCAGTTAAGAAATGGGTATGTGTAGGTTCCTTATATGATTCCTTCTACTTTGGTACAGGTTTGCATTTTTTTTTTATGATTAAAAAGTTATCCCCCCTCCAAAAAAAAGTGAAATAGATCTTTAGAAAATCAAATATATGTATATCTTGAGACTAAGAAATTAGACTTTGGGGAAAAAAAAATCCTATAGATAGTCTAAACTAAACATAATTGTTTCACTTCTCTTTCATATTATCTCTGTGTGATTTGCTTGAACATTGGAAAACTCTTCGATGAAGTGTATTTGATTTGTTGCAGGCAGATGTGTGTATATTTGTAATTTAATGATAAAGGGAATGGATAACCATAAGTAGGGAAATAGGAAGCTTGATCAATGTGATCAGGGCTGATGGAGTTACTGTTCAAAGCAGTAACTCCGCATTTGAAATGGAAGCATGTATTTTATCTAAAATAAGACAAAAACATCTTTTTTTTTTTTTTTGACAAAAACATCTTTTGCTCTAGCCTTTGAAAAGGCTAAAATGACGCCAGCATGAGCCACATGGTTTTAGTAGTGATTGAATGTAAACTGGATTTGGTGCCACTTAATTTAACTCTTCTTTCACCAGAGTGATACCAATTGGTGGAAAGGTACCTCCAAAGGCAGGACTGGACTGATCCCAAGCAACTATGGTAAGATGGCTGCAGTGGCTTTACTTGGGCTGTATTTTGTGCATTCTCAATTATCTGGTTCCTGAGGCCTTTCTGCTTTCTCCTATGGCTGAGAAATTGATGGAGTCTGTGCTAGTCTGAGACATTTTCAACACTGAGGCTTCTCTTAATAGAGTGGTCATGGACCCTGAAGGTGCTTGAACTTGACTCTTTGGCTTAAGAAAATGTCCATTGTAACATTCTTGAAAGAACTTAAGGTTTCCAGGGAAATGCTTTTGGCTTTACTTTATTCAAGGTTAAAACATTTTTCTTTTTCTTTGCTTTCTCTTTTGTTTTTTAGACTAGCCCTTTCTTTAGTAAGTTACATTGCCTTGTTATGTTAATTAATGTCTGGGGCAGTGATGTTCATTAAATGAATAATAGCGCAGTGAGACATGGCCCCTTGCCATGAAGCCACTTCTAGTTACAAGGGGGACAAAGCAGACTTTCATAGAAATCTTCAAAGTAAAAAGTACATACAAATTGATAAACCAAGGGTCCCGGTTTTTAAATCTTCTTCTACTCCTAACAATGAGGGACCTTACTTAAGGGGCTTAACTGTTGTCCGTGGGACCATTTCTCCATCTGTGTCATGAGAAGTTTGATTCAAATCACTTCTAAGTTTCCATTGGACATTTTAATTAGATACATCCTGAGACCAGTAGTGCTTGCATCAGGCACTATTCCGAACACTGTAAGGTGACTTACAAAATTTCTAGGAAGCACTTCCCAGTTCCTAGGGGAGAGGAGGGGAGAGGAGGAGAGGGGGAGGAGGCAGAGGAGAGTAGGGGAGGGGAGGAGGCAGAGGAGAGTAGGGGAGGGGAGGAGAGGGGGGGGGGAAGGGAGAATTTTTTTTTTTTTTTGACAAAAACATCTTTTGCTCTAGCCTTTGAAAAGGCTAAAATGACGCCAGCATGAGCCACATGGTTTTAGTAGTGATTGAATGTAAACTGGATTTGGTGCCACTTAATTTAACTCTTCTTTCACCAGAGTGATACCAATTGGTGGAAAGGTACCTCCAAAGGCAGGACTGGACTGATCCCAAGCAACTATGGTAAGATGGCTGCAGTGGCTTTACTTGGGCTGTATTTTGTGCATTCTCAATTATCTGGTTCCTGAGGCCTTTCTGCTTTCTCCTATGGCTGAGAAATTGATGGAGTCTGTGCTAGTCTGAGACATTTTCAACACTGAGGCTTCTCTTAATAGAGTGGTCATGGACCCTGAAGGTGCTTGAACTTGACTCTTTGGCTTAAGAAAATGTCCATTGTAACATTCTTGAAAGAACTTAAGGTTTCCAGGGAAATGCTTTTGGCTTTACTTTATTCAAGGTTAAAACATTTTTCTTTTTCTTTGCTTTCTCTTTTGTTTTTTAGACTAGCCCTTTCTTTAGTAAGTTACATTGCCTTGTTATGTTAATTAATGTCTGGGGCAGTGATGTTCATTAAATGAATAATAGCGCAGTGAGACATGGCCCCTTGCCATGAAGCCACTTCTAGTTACAAGGGGGACAAAGCAGACTTTCATAGAAATCTTCAAAGTAAAAAGTACATACAAATTGATAAACCAAGGGTCCCGGTTTTTAAATCTTCTTCTACTCCTAACAATGAGGGACCTTACTTAAGGGGCTTAACTGTTGTCCGTGGGACCATTTCTCCATCTGTGTCATGAGAAGTTTGATTCAAATCACTTCTAAGTTTCCATTGGACATTTTAATTAGATACATCCTGAGACCAGTAGTGCTTGCATCAGGCACTATTCCGAACACTGTAAGGTGACTTACAAAATTTCTAGGAAGCACTTCCCAGTTCCTAGGGGAGAGGAGGGGAGAGGAGGAGAGGGGGAGGAGGCAGAGGAGAGTAGGGGAGGGGAGGAGGCAGAGGAGAGTAGGGGAGGGGAGGAGAGGGGAGGGGGAAGGGAAATGAGTGAGGCTAAGGCCCTTCACACAGGGGCCTCACTTACCTGGTCTAAGGGCCATACCATTCTGGATTTTAAAAGGCTTTAAACATTTCTACACTCCTCTTTGAAATCCCAAATAAACAACTTCTGTGCACTCCCTTCCCAGCTGCTCAGAGACTAGAAATTCTCAATTATCTGGTTCCTGAGGCCTTATGTTCCTCAGTTACTAGATCCCTGGCAGCCAAGGGAGTGTCCAGTTACAGCCCTCTGGTGGGAGGGGTGCCTCTGAAGTCTCATTTGAGCAACAGTCTTCATGTGGTCACTCCTGCTGATTATGGGACAGCAGTGAACACACCTTTCTTAGAGGCAGGTAGGCGTGCTGATTGCCCTTTCTGAATACAGAAAGCAAAATATTTCTCCTTTACCCCACCCCTCTTATGCATGCATACAAGGGAAACAATTATTTTCAGCCATCCTCAAAGCAGGGTGTTTTTAAAGAATCTAAAAATGAACCTCGAATGCTTTCTTTTGCAGTTTGCTGACTAAATTTCTTGTTGAAATACCTGAGCAAGCTAGTATGCAGGCCTTGGATCTGTGTTTTTATTTATTGTTGTTATTCAGTTGTCCAGTAGTGTCCAACTCTTTGTGACCCCAGGGACTGCAGCCCACCAGGCCTCCCTGTCCCTCACCATCTCCTGGAGTTTGCCCAAGTTCATGTGCGTTGTTTTTGTTTATACTTCCAGTTAATTGCTGCACTTACTTCTGTTTATACTCCCAGTTAATTGTTGTGTTATTGTCTTAACTTGGTTTCTTTTGACACATTCAGCTTCTTTGAAAGCACAAAACATCACTTTGACTTTTTGCCATTTTTAAAATCCACAGTAAGTCAGAGCAGCTGTATGGTGAAAGGTCCTGGCATTTCTGAAGCTTGGATACTAAGCTGGTTTCACGGAATCCTTTGAGTGGCCTTCTCAGCATCAATTTGCACTTTTTCTTTTCAATCTAGTGGCCGAGCAGGCAGAATCCATTGACAACCCATTGCATGAAGCTGCAAAAAGAGGTAGGTATGATTCTTTTCAGTTGAGATAAACAGTACAGTAAAACACACAGATAATAATTATATAATTTGATGACTTTTGACAAATGTATACATCCGTGTAACCAACACCGAGGTCAAGATCTGGAACATTTGCATTATCCCCAAAAGTTCCTTTCCCAGTTAAATCCTTGCCTCCCACAAAGGCAGGCTCCATTCTGCCTCATTCTATAGTAATGTGTGATTTTAATTTTTAAAATGTCGACAAATACTTTTGAGCCCCTTACCTGCCTTGTGCTTAGTGGCAAGTGGAAAGGCATGGTCTGTGACTTTCAGAGCTTAGAATCTGGCGGGGAGAGATGTGTGTAGCACATCTTTACAAGACATTGTGATAAGGACTGTGGTTGAAGTGTGGGTCAGTTAAACAGGCTGTAGAGGCCAGAGTGAGTAACTGACCTCATTCAGGACAGAGGGTTGGGGCCTCTCAGGGGTCCAGGCTCTGGGAGAGTGTTGGTATAGGGCTGGAATGTATGGGAGGATGGACTTGGAGAGGAAGAGAGTACTAGAGATGGGATTTGAATTGGGCTGGCCAAAAAATGTTTGGATTTTTTCTGTAAGATGTTATAGAGTACATGGGACTTGATCCTATTGATCAGCAGTTCTCCACTGAAGGGTAATTCCTCTCTCCAGACTTTTGGACATTTGGCAATATCTGGAGGGATGCTGGCACCTTTTGGGTACAGGCTGGGAGTGTCACTCAACACCCTGCAGTGCATGGTACTGTTCCCATAACAGAGAATCCTCCAATGCCAAATGTCAGTTGGGCCACTGTTGAGAACCCTGCCCTAGATAATGGGGAGTTTTTGTCAGGCTTTAATAAGCTCCCATTTAATTTTAGATTTTCTTGAAATCTGAATATATAAAAGGAAATTATTGGTTTAGGATTATGCATAAATAGAACTACTAAATCGACATTTAAAAATTTCTAGATATTAAAAAAAATTTTTTTAAGTAAATATTTAGGGCATTTAGCCAGAGGATTTTAAATTAATAGCTATACTTTAACATAAAGAACAGCACTTTGAGTAGGTTATTTAGTTTTTATGTCCTTGTAGAAACTGAAAGTGTGTTTTAAATATGACGGTGAGTAGTGTCTGCTTGTTCTTAGGTTTGATTGTTTTTTTTTTCCCCCTCAAAAAGTTTTAGGAGTTCACAAAGGAAAAACAATTTTTTCCGCAGTGTAAAAATACCTTAGGTAGACCCATTTTAGCAACTGTTCCCATTAACCTACCATTAAAAATTGATGTTAATGCTTTCCATTAATAAACTGGAAGTCAAGATATACCATAGAGAATGCATTACAAGGGCAGGTTTTAATTTCAGACTTGCTGACTGATCCTTTGCAAATACAAATTTATGCAGGATGAAATTGATTTAAAAGCAAAACAGAACAAAAAAAAGAAAATTTTTTCATGTGTTTTTATAATTATAAAACGTTTTCAGGCAACTTGAGCTGGTTGAGAGAGTGTTTGGACAACCGAGTGGGTGTTAACGGTTTGGACAAAGCTGGAAGCACTGCCCTCTACTGGGCTTGTCACGGGGGTCACAAAGGTACTGCATTTTGTTTGTTACCACAAATGTCTTTGCCACTGAAAATGTGCTTCATCTAGGGGAGCCAGAGTTACAGAAATGAAAAAGAAAAATTGGTTATTCTTTTTAAATTCTTCAGAACATCAGCCTTTTAAAAGCCCAGTTCCTGAAAGTTCTGTAAAACTGTAGGTGGAGCGTGACTGGTCAGCCTCACTGTGGGCGCCTTTCCACTTGAAAGAGTGAAAGCTTCCTGTCCTCTCTCAGGCTTGGAAGAGCAACAGGGAGACAACAGTAATACAGAAGCAAAGCCCACTGTCTAACCTCACTGCAAGGGCCACAGTTGACTCCTCTAGCTTAGTTTATCCCCCAGAGCTTTTATGATTCACATTCTAAGTTTAAGATTTAGCAGAAAGACAGCATTTGCTTGAGTGGGTGATTAAGTAGATAACTTTCTCTCTTATAATCAGTAATAATGACAGATGGAATTTCTAGATGTATTTCAGCCTGGCCTAGAATCTACGGCAACCTACTCTCTTGCTCCCTCTGTCTACAACACACAGAAAATAATCCCAGTAGTATTAGGAAACAAAGAATCCCAAAGTTAAATAGCATGGCCAAAGGAAAATTTAAGCACAAATTAGTGATACGAGTGTTAAGTACCCCAGCAAATGTAAAAATATTCCTATCACAGATATCATGTGAAAATGCAAAAGCCAAAATATTTGAAAAAAATTATCCCTAAATAATTCTGTTTTTTAGAGTCTTAAGTCTTCTATTTACATAAATGTTGAAAAATGTGTTATAAGGAGTTTTTTGAAGATTCTTCTAAAAAGAATCCTTTTAAAATTATTATGCAGAGTCTTATCAGGCTTTTATTCCCATTCTTTAAAAAAGATTGTTTCTATTTTAATTTCAGATATAGTGGAAATGCTGTTTACTCAACCAAACATTGAACTGAACCAACAGGTGAGTTTGCTTATGCAGAAATCATTTAACCCACCTGCCTTGCTCTCATAGTACAGCTTATAGGTGTGTAAAATCCTGTCTTGAGGTCTTGAAACTCAATTTTTCCCATTTATTATCTTTCATAAAACTTTTAATCTAAATACTTCAAGCACATAGTTAAAAATTATTTTTGCACTCAAGTGCAAACTGTATAAAGCTCAGAATGCCTGCCACACTCCTCCTAGTATATCACTTTAAGCTTTTAGTGCTTGCCTCTTATCTTCACACTACTGAGAAATGTATTTGTGGAGCTGTCTCATAATTCACCATCTTCATAAGTGTTTTGGCATCCTATCTGGCAGGTAGAGCGAGCCATGCTTGTCAACAGCCTGTCATCTTCCACCGCCCAACTTCCAATCTTTCCTCCTTTGGGTCTCCTAATATATCATAATTTTGGGTTATATTACTATATAATGCTCATGGTATTGTAGCTGTTTCAATAATGTTCGCTGTTTATATAATTTATTTTGTTTCTGTATTTATAGCCTTTTATTTAGTACTTTTTTTTTTTGTATCCAACAAAGACCTCTACACTGTTTTGTCCTCTCTTGATATACTTTTCTAAAATGTATATGATAATTGCTTTCTTGTTTTTCTTCTGGAATCAAGCTGAAGGCCTCCATCTTCATTCTCTGATTGGAGCAGCTTGATCTCCACTACTCTTTGATGTCTTCCTGGAAAACCTTTCACTGCCCTTCAGAAAAGTGTGTCTTTGAGCTTGATTGTCTTTGGGCTTGATTATTTGGCCAATAGAATTCTGGGTTGAATTACTCTATATTTTTGAGCAATAATTCAGCACTCTTTCTCGGCCACCGACTGCCCCACTGTTTGGCCTGAGCTCACCTACCAACTCCACCTTGGTGACGACAGAATGGCACAGGTTGCTTCTGTAAAGCAACATTCTTCACCTGTTTGGTGGCTTTTTGGATATGCATGCCCTTAGTGGCCTGGGCAGTTTTACGAGTGTTCTGAAAGTGAACATGAAGATTTGAACCTCTTGATTTGCATGATTTCTGGGTTTTTCCAGGCTTTCCAGTTTTTTCTGGGGTTTTCTGGGTCAGGTGAATAGCGAACCATTTTTAGAGGTCACTACAGGCCGCTTACCAGTAAAGCAATTATAGACATATTTAAAAACATTTCCTGCTGTGCACTATACTGTATCTTTTCTCTCTGAGATCTGTTAGTTTTGTTTTGATCTTTCTTCAAATACAGGATACAAATACATAGTGCCTCAAATACTGCCTTTGTCCATTCATGTTTGAGTGTGACTAGAAGCTCTGTGTGCTTGTGGGGCTTACTGACTGGTGAGTTTCTCTGTAGGGTGAAGTGGTGAGGTTCTCACTGTTTTTCTGGTTTATACCCAGAAGCCAGTTAAAATAGTCACTTCTTCCTCTCTGTTGGGGCTGTTCAGCTCTTATCAGAGCAGCATTCTCCAGCCTCCTTCTTGGGGTAGATGCTAGACTATACACACTGGGGCTGTGTGTATGTGTGTGTGTGTGCAAGCTGGGGCAGTGGGGTGAGGGTATGTGGGGTACGTAAAGGTAGCTATGAGAGGGGTCTTACTGCTCAGTGTGTAGGTTTTTCAGCTAGGCCCCTGCTTTTAATTCCTGGCTTCATTACCACCTTCTCTTATGCCTCCAAGTTCCATAAGCTTGGAAACTGTCTGGTTAATTTCAAAATATGATAATTCTACCATCTGTACTGGGTCATCTGACAGCAAGGAGAGAGAAAGGTGATCTAGGGTTTGGGGGTTCTAATTACTCAGTAGAAACACTTTCACCTAATACTCTTGGTTTCACTCCCATGCCTCCTTTCTGCTCCAGTCTCCAGTGTCTCCAATTCCTCATTCATGCTGATTTCTACAGGGACGGATCTGCTTGCTTCCTCCTGGTATCTCCCTCTGTGAGCATCTGCACTTCCACATGTGTTTTGCCAAGTCAGTTGCTCCTCTGCCATCGCATTCCCTCTCCCCATATGACTCATCACTCATCTCTTGAGTCTCTTTTCCCTCTTTGGATTTTATATGGGTTTTCCACTTTGTTCTCATTTTAGATTCACTTAGGCTAGAGTAAACCTACATTTGTGTATATTTTCAATCCTCACTCTCTTTTTTAAAAATGCTGCTCTCTCTTGTTATCACCATAGAACAAGTTGGGAGACACAGCTTTGCATGCCGCTGCCTGGAAGGGTTATGCAGATATTGTACAGTTGCTTCTGGCAAAAGGTAAAGTGTTTAGTTTTTCTGGTCTTGGATCACTCTGAAAATCAAGTTCCATCCAATTACACCATTTAAAACTTGTAGGGAAAATAATGGGCTTCTTATTTTATAACCGGGATTTTTATCTCTGTCTGCATCATGGAGTTTTTCTGATACGATAAAATTATTGAGGTGGTTTCTGTTTTTCATTTCAAATCAAAAGTTTGGTAAGCTTTAGCATTATATATGTTACTTTTGAAGTGAAGTGAAGTCGCTCAGTCGTGTCCGACTCTGAGACCCCATGGACTGTAGCCTACTAGGCTCTTCTGTCCATGGGATTTTCCAGGCAATAGTCCTGGAGTGGATTGCCATTTCCTTCTCCAGGGGATCTTCCCAACCCAGGGATCGAACCCAGGTCTCCTGCATTGTAGACAGACGCTTTACCATCTGAGCCACCAGGGAAGTCCATTACTTTTAGTAAGAATTTATTTTTCTGCAGGATTTAAAGGGACCTAGAAGGAAGGTATGTGTATGTGTTTGCATACATGTGTGTGTGTACACATACAGAGGACATCTCTCTAAGAAAGCTGTGTGGGTAAAGTTGCTGAGGCCCCGGATTCTCACAGGCAAGTCTTGATTAGATAAGAAAGGATGCTGTGGCATGGTGTCCTACTTTGAGCTGAGCAGGTGCTCATTGTACAGCAAATGAGAAGATGCCTTGACTCCATGTTTTTACACAAGTCAGAAGGAACAGTGAAATAATGGACCTAACCATTTATTCATCTGTTTGTCCCACAGGCTTTAGGGACAAACCCTTACAGGGGGTCAGGGATATCACCACAAACTGCACCCTGGTCTAGAAGGCTATAATATAGGTACTTGAGTTCCCAGCCTGCATGTCATGTGGATGTACTATCATTAGGGATCCTCGGAGCAATGTTATGGGTTTTTGAAGTTTGTTGATGATGTAAACTCTAGGAATAAGAGATCAGACACCTTGATGACCTCTGTAGTACTCCTCAAAAGTATGCCAAGAGATGTGTTGTCTGCTCTGGTAGTCATGAACCATACAGGCTACTGAGCTCTTGAGATGAGGCTAGTCTGAATTGTGATGTGCTAGAAGTAGAAAATGAATATCAGGTTTTGAAAACCTGGTGGGGAAAAAAGGTGATGTATCAATAACTTTTATATTGGTTACATGATGAAGTGATAACATTTTGGATATATTGGGTTAAGTAAAATATATTGTTTAAATGAGTTTTATGTGTTGAAAATGCAGCCACTAGAAAAGTTTAAATTACATCCATGGCTCACATAATTTTCTGTTGGGCAGCACTGGTTGAAATGGTTTTCCTCTGGCATCCTGTTTCCCATCCTGACAGAAATCATGTATGTGAGTTCTCAAGTGCAAAGTAAGATATGATTAATCACAAAACTGTGAACACGCAGGATGTTTGACCTGTAGCACAGTGAGAGAATGAGGTTTTCTATATAACCCCAGCTGTGGATAGATCTCAGGCTCTTCATAAGAGATTTTTCACACACAACCACCATATTCCTAATTAAATGTACTTTCTCTCTCTTTTTCTTTTGGCTTTTTTTCCTGTTTTTTTTTTTTTTTTTTTTTCTTGGTGATATTTTTGTGCCTTTGAGTTTTAGGACATTTACTTTTTGTTTACCAAAGAGGATGTGTTTGTAGAGAAAATGGCACTCTCAAACACTGTGGCAGAAAGTGTAAATTGATAAGCCTTCTTGGAAGGCAATCTGACAATAGCTAACAGAATGAAAACATACATATCCTTATATTTCAACACTACTAGAAAAACATCCTTCAGAAATACATAAAAGATGTGTTTCAAAGAGGTTCATGGCAGTATTATTGTGATAATGAATATTAGAGTCTAAGTGCCCCTCAGAGGGGGGTGGTTAAATAAATCTTGGAACATCCACAAAATGGGTTAATTATCAATGTTTAAATAAATTGAGTTATAAGTATGTGTACTACTAAGGAACAAATAACATGATATATTGTTAAGTTAAAAAAACCAAAACTAGTATGGCAGAGGCCAACACAATATTGTGAAACAATATTCTCAAACCAAAAAAATAACAAAACTATTGGTTATGAGTGAAGAGAGGGAAGGGGTAAGGATAAAATAGAGCTAGGGGATTAAAAGCCACAAAGTACTGTGTATAATAATAACTATAAATGGAATATAACCTTTAAAATTTGTGAATCACTGTTGTACAACTGAAACATATAGTATTATACATCAACCATACATCAGTTTTTTTTCTTTAAAGGAAAATACCGCTGGCAAAAAAAACCCCACATCAAATTACAGACCAATACCTGTAGTATGATTTTCTATATGTGTCCATGAGTGTCTGTGAATGCACTCTTGCATGTAAGGGAGATGGGAACTGATGCCCACTTGTTGGGAATGGTCACCTATGTGGAAGGTAGAAGATGGGGAAGGAAGGGGTTAGTTGAGAGCTGAAATGAGACATAAGCTTTTGTTTAGCATATGTCTGTATTTTCAAATATTTGACAATGAGAATATATTTATGAATTCTGATGTAATTTATAATAAAGATGGGGAAAAGGTGAGTGGAAGATGAGCTACGCAAACAATGGATTGCCTCCAGATTTCAAGGTTTACTAATTCTGCTAATAATGTTTGAAAGTATACTTAAGATCAATATTAATCTCCTCAAGCTCAACCCACATCATCTTTTCTAAAGACCTTCTTGAGCGAAAGAGGCAAAGGGTGTATTGCAAGGCATGTTGAGTCTAACTGATCTAGTGTTGTACATGGAGATAGTAAACTTCTCAGGGAAAATTTCATGTGCAGTTCTACAGGGACTTGAAAGGAAAGGCTGTATTTCATTTGTATATAATTATTACAGGTGCAGCAGTAAGCTCCCTGATTAAAGATGCCAAATACGCTGTTGCTGTTTTGTGAAAGTTTTACTGAAAGAGCTTACTTTAGGGCCAGATGATTCTGTTGTTAGTTTTGCCAAAAGTGATGTTTTGATGGAAAGAGGATTGGCTGCTCTATAACTAGCATCATTACTGTTTGTTATATAAGAAAGTTAAGAGAGTAAATCTTAAGAGTTCTCATTACAAGGAAAACATTTTTTAATATTCTTTTAATTTTGTGTCTATATGGGATGACGGGTGTCCACTCAACTTGTGATAATCATTTCATGATGTTTGTAAGTCAAATCATTATGCTATGTACCATAAACTTATAGTGTTGTGTGTCAATTATATCTCAGTATAACTTGAATAAAAGAAAGAGAAGAAAAAGAAACTTAAAAAAGAGAAAAAATGATTGGCTGCTACTATAGAGTCTTCAAAACACCTAATTTCCTTTCTTCTGTTGGGGAAGGTGCTAGAACAGACTTAAGAAACAACGAGAAGAAGCTGGCCCTGGACATGGCTACCAATGCTGCCTGTGCGTCTCTCCTGAAAAAGAAACAGGGAACAGGTACTTGATTTTAATCCTTTTCCCTCATAATGCCGTCGTGACTTAAGATTTATCGATTCAGTATTGAGGAAAGATTTTTCTTGCTGAGTTCTACAGGTGATTCTAGAGTTAGATTTTATATCCTTGGTCTGAATCAGAACCTCCAACATGGACAAATATATCTGTAAAAGTAAATTTGTAGAGACATTGATCTTTTGCTGTGATTAGTATGTTTCTCCGTGCAATCAAGTTCTAACTACTTTGCTTTCTATTATAATATATAAAGAAATATTTCCATTTCTTTTTATCAAAGAACCATTGTTTCCATACTCTTGTTTTAGATTATATATATATTTTTAGATTTTCTAATTGAAGGATAATTGCTTTACAGAATTTGTGGTTTTCTGTCATACATCAACAAGAATCAGCCATAGGTACACCCATGTCCCCTCCCTCCCAGACCTCCCTCCCATCTCTCTCCCCACCTTTCAGCCTGTCGCAGAGCACCTGTTTGAGTTCCCTGAGTCATACAGCAAATTCCCATGGGCTATCTGTTTTACACATGATATTGTAAATTTCTGTTACTCTCTCCATACATCTCCCCTTCTCCCTCCTCTCCTCCTACCTTGTCCATAGGTCTGTTCTCTGTTTCTCCATCGCTGCCCTGAAACTAAATCCACCAGTGCCATCTCTTCAGATTCCATATATATGTGTCAGTATATGATATTTATATTTCTCTTTCTGACTTATTTCACTCTGTATAATGGGCTCTAGTTTCGTCCACCTCATTAGAACAGATTCGAATGCGTTCCTTTTTATGGCTGAGTAGTATTCCATTGTATATATGTACCGCACCTTCTTTATCCATTCATCTGTTCCATGTTCTGGCTATTGTAAGTAGCGCTTCAGTGAACATTGGGGTACTTGTGTCTTTTTCAGTTTTGATTTCCTCAGGGTATATGTATAGGAGTTGGATTATTGTGTCATATGGTGGTTTTATTCTTCACTTTTAAGGAATCTCCGTACCATCTTCCATAGTGGCTGTAGCAGTTTACATTCCCACCAGAAATGCAAGAGTGTTCCGTTTTCTCCACACCCTCTCCAGCATTTATTGTTTGTAGACTTTTTGATGATGGCCATTCTGACTGGTGTGAGGTGGTTATCTCATTGTAGTTTTGATTTGCATTTCGCTAATAACGAGTGATGTTGAGCATCTTTTCATATGCATAGCCATCTGTATGTCTTTGGAGAAATGTCTCTTCAGGTCCCTTTCCCCCTTTGTGTTTGCGTTGTTTGATTTTTTGGTATTGAGTTGTATAAGCTGCTTATGTATTTTGGAAATTAATTCTTTATCAGTTATTTCCCTTGCTATTATTTCCTTTCATTCTGAGGATTGTCTTTTCACCTTGTTTGTAGTTTCCTTTGCTGTGCAAAAGCACTTAAGCTTAATTAGATCCACATGTTTATTTTTGTTTTTAATTTCCATTACTCTAAGAGATGGGTCATAGAAGATCTTGCTTTGATTTATTTCATTGAGTGTTCTGCCTATGGTCTCCTCTAAGAGTTTAATGGTTTCTGGTCTTACATTTAGGTCTTTAATCCATTTTGAGTTTATTTTTGTGTATAGCATTAGGTGGTGATCTAATTTCACTCTTGCATGTAGCTGACCAGTTTTCCCAGAACCACTTATTGAAGAAGCTGTCTTTACCCCATTGTATATTCTTGCCTCCTTTGTCAGAAATAAGGTACCCATAGATATGTGGGTTAATCTCTGGGTTCTCTTATCTTGTCCCATTGGTGGCCAAAGTATTGGAGTTTCAGCTTCAACATCAGTCCTTCCAATGAACACCCAGGACTGACCTCCTTTAGGATGGACTGGTTGGATCTCCTTGCAGTCCAAGGGACTCTCAAGAGTCTTCTCCAACACCACAGTTGAAAAGCATCAGTTCTTCTGCACTCACCTTTCTTTATAGTCCAACTCTCACATCCATACATGACTACTGGAAAAACCATAGCCTAGACTAGACAGCCCTTTGTTGACAAAGTAATGTCTCTCCTTTTTAATATGCTAGGTTGGTCTAGGTTGGTCATAACTTTCCTTCCAAGGAGTAAGGTTTTATGAGTGGTTATTGCTAAATATTTTTTATTTATGTATTCAAGAGTTTTATGATTATAATTTGTTTCTGTTATAAATGATGGTATCAATAGGCTGTGATCAAAATTATTCTAGACTTTGGAAACTTATCTGTTCACAGTTCTTTGGGTGGCTTTTAAAGATAGGGTGTACGATCTCAAAGATAATATCTATTGATGTGGGAGAAGAGGTTTGAAAAGTTTACATGCACTTCTATAAAAGTGAACAGTTTGGTGGTTTTGAAAAGGTGTTAAAGGAAAGAAAAGGTGTTAAACACATTTGTGCCATTCATGATACTCTTCAGAAACTGGCTGTTTATTTGACTTCTTAGTATGTAGCCTATTGAATGTGCTCCTCCAGATTCATTCTGATATGTTGATTTTCTGAAAAGGAGTTCTGGGAGGATGTTCCTTGAACTCTTCTTCCCGTCTATCTTTCCTTTGTCCCTCTTTCATTCTTCATTAGCCTCCTGGCCCATGAGAAACCCAGAGGGGTTTGAAAAAAAGATGCTTGGTTCGCGAGGACATTTGAACTCAGTACCCCCTGCATCGGGAGCATTGAGTCTTAACCACTGGACTACCAGGAAAGTCCCATGGATATGTTTTTACTACTGTTTCTAGAAAGGAGCTGTGCTTAGTCTCTCGGTTGTGTCTGGCTCTTTGTGACCCCATGGACTGCAGCCCACCAGGCTCCTCTGTCCATGGGGATTCTCCAGGCAAGAACACTAGAGTCGGTTGCCATGCCCTCCTCCAGGGAATCTTCCTAACTCAGGAATCAAACTGGGGTCTCCTGCACTGCAGGCAGTTTCTTTACCAGATGAGCTAGCGGTGGCGGGGGAGGGGGAAAAATGGAAGACTCACCTTTGGCACGTGTTCACGTTGCTACTCATCATTGTGGACTCTTTTTAGTATTGCTTTAGAGCCCAAAGTTTAGTCTGGTCCGTGTTGGTAGAGAATCACCAAAAAACTTTTTAAGAAATTTCTATTGTAGAGGGTAACTGCATGTATTTTCATTTTATCCTTAGGGTACTATCATTTTCAGAGTTCTAAAACTTGGGTCAATGAGATACTCATTTCTGTTTTAATCATTTGAATCAAATTCCAGTTCATGTTTGAATTCTTGGGAAACTTATTTCTCCTATCCCTTGATTTATGAGAAGACGCAGTATTATGCCATCCCATAGTCCATTTCTAGCAGAAGCAACAAAGTACAGTCAGTCCCCTGGTCTCCTGGCTGCATCAATCAAAAAAAACCAAACAGCCTGCCTCTCTCCTTGGCTTCCCAGGGGCGCTTCCCAGAATCATCCTTCTTCCATACATGTGTGCTAAGTTGCGTTAGTCATGTCTGAGTCTGTGCAACTCTGGACTATAGCCTGCCAGGCTCCTCTGTCCTTGGGATTCTCCAGGCAAGAATACTGGAGTGGGTTGCATGTCCTCCTCCAGGGGATCTTCCCACCCAGGGATCGAACCCACATCTCCAGTGTCTCCTGCACTGGCAGGCAGTTCTTTACCACTAGTGCCACCTGGGAAGCCCCATCATCTTCCTTACCTATCATCAAATTCTCATCATAGTTCTCCTCACAAATCCATTGCTCCTTTTATTCCTTATTTCAGATGAGTGTTTATACCAGATTTTTATTTAACCTCAGTCCAGGTATAGTATAAACCATTAAACAGTTAGGGATTTCATACTTACTTAAGCCATGAATGTTCACTGGCAGAGCAAGTTGTCCTTTAAATAAATTACTCATGCATAGATTTATACAGGTTCTGCTGCTGCTGCTGCTGCTAAGTCACTTCAGTCGTGCCTGACTCTGTGTGACCCCATAGACGGCAGCCTACCAGGCTCCCCTATCCCTGGGATTCTCCAGGCAAGAATACTGGAGTGGGTTGCCATTTCCTTCTCCAATGCATGAAAGAGAAAAGTGAAAGTGAAGTCGCTCAGTCTGTCCGACTGTTAGCGACCCCGTGGACTGCAGCCCACCAGGCTCCTCCGTCCATTGGATTTTCCAGGCAAGAGTACTGGGGTGGGGTGCCATTGCCTTCCCCGATACAGGTTCTACTAACAAAGTAAGAAAGTTTTTACCAGCTGAGTGGTGCTCCCCAGCAACATTTTGACCTAGAAGCCATGTTTGAAGCTGTGTGGGAGAGACCCTTTTATTTGAGGTAGATCTTCCACTCCCTGCTGCCTTGGTTGAGTCAGGAAGAAGGACTGTGACCTAATTTCCTTTCTCTGCCGCTGACTTCCTATTGCTATATTAGTACCTCCAAAGCATCCTGACTGAGGAGTACCAATTTCTTATGAGTTAAAGGTTATCAGTCTCATGCACACTGAGTGTGATTGTGATAGACAAGGAAAATATCACACCTGCTCAGACCCCAGAGAGCTACACCTAGAAGGCTCCACATGAGCAACTGGAGCAGGAAGAAGCAGGTGACAAAACTTTTCTCTTTTTTCCCTTCGATTTTTTTGTAGTCTTTGTAGAAAAGGGCTAGGAGGTCGATGCCCTTTTTCTCTGTTTACTCCGAGTATCTTTAGTCTACCTCTCTAAATCTGTGCAATACTCAATTCAGTATTGAGGTGTAATCTTGGGACCTGGCACACAGAACCAAGAAATGAATTTTCATATTTTGGTTTTCATATTACCTTTTTCTCTGCTTTTTTTCTTGTTTCATTCCCCTAGTCATCCAGTTAAGTTTTTTTTTTTAATTTGTATTTTGATCCTAGTTGGAATAAGAGCTTGAATTCTGGGTCATATAGCTAATTGCCAACATGAACTCTAAACTAGAAGAGGTATATTTTCATATTGTTGGCCACTTTTGAAAGTACCTCTTGAATTTCTTATAGGGACAAGATAATTTTTATGTTACACTAACATGAAGAGTAACTTTAGGATGTAGGGGTAGGGTTAGGCCATGACTGAGGACCTTGAACCTTTAAGTTCTTTCAGTTTTTAAAAGCTGGGGTATAATTTACACTAACTAAAATATGTAAATCCTAACCGAACATCTTGATGATTTTTTTTTTTTTACTGTGTTTTGCTTTTTTTTTTTTTTAATTCATTAACCTGGTTTAATTCACACTGAAATTTTGTTGTTCTTGTTTTGTGGCTGCATCATGAGGCTTGTGGGGATCTTAGTTCCCCCATCAGAAATCGAACCTGGGCCCCTGAAGTCGATGTGCAGAGTCCTATCCACTGGACAGTCAGGGAATTCCCACTGTGCTTACACTTATTAACCACAACCCTGATCAAGATGGAGGACCCTTCCCACATCCCAGAAGCCTCCCTCAGCATCCCCTGCTTCTCTCAGCATAGATTAGTTTTGCCTGTTTTTGAACTTGATATAAATGGAATCAAACAGTTTGTGCTTTTTGATGTCTAACTTCTTTCATTTAACATGTCTGTGAGATTTATCCATGTTGTGTTTTTCCCTCCATCATTTATTTATTCACTTGTATTTCTGTCTTACGTTCTGGTGCTTGACTTGGAACATGTAATCCAGGGCAGTGAGACTGAGGAAAAAATGGAAGTGAGGTAGAAGAGGCTGAGAAACACTGTTGGGAGATACGTTACCTGATGGTGACGCCCCAGGATGGGCTGTTGAAGATAGAAGATACAGTTCATCATCAGCACTCGGCCGTATTGGGAGTTTCCAGAGAAACTGTGTCTCAGAGAGTGTATAGATGTAAGGAAGGAAGGAGAAGGAGTTTATTAGCCTGCCTGTCTCTCGCTTTGTGTTCTGTCAGCATTTGTACCATGGCAGATTACCTTTCTCTTGCTTAAAGCAAAGTGCCAAAGTAACAACTGAAGGATAGAGAATATTTCCGATATACCAAAACGGGGAAGGCAATGGCACCCCACCCCAGTACTCTTGCCTGGAAAATCCAATGGACAGAGTAGCCTGGTGGGCTGCAGTCAATGGGGTCGCTAACAGTCGGACAGACTGAGCGACTTCACTTTCACTTTTCTCTTTCATGCATTGGAGAAGGAAATGGCAACCCACTCCAGTGTTCTTGCCTGGGGAATCCCAGGGATGGGGGAGCCTGGTAGGCTGCCGTCTATGGGGTCACACAGAGTCAGGCACGACTGAAGTGACTTAGCAGCAGCAGCAGCAGCAGGATTGTAGTAGCAAAGTACAAAAGAAAGGGGGAGAGCTTTGCTATATTTGTCTCTTTGTATTTAACTTAAAAATCTACCAGTTCACAGCCAGTTGTGAAGTTCATGGGTGTGTGTGGGATAGAAGAAGATACCTTCCTCCCAGGTCTCCAGAACTCCTTTGAAGGAGAATGGAGACAAGTACAGTCAACCTGGAGATTTCTAGTAGTTTGGAAGCTGGTGTGAAATCGCTGAAGCACACTTCTGTTCTGCCTATACTCACTGTTCTTTTCCCTTTCTTTTTGTTCCATGTATAAGATGTAAGATAAGTTGGTTTCTATATCCCTCATATTGACTCTCCGCTGCCCCTCCCTTTTTAAAAATCATTATTTTCCTAAACATATTCTTTAAAAGACTACAGTATCATCAAATATCTTGTTATAGTCTATATTTACCATTTTCTTTTATATATTTGTTTATTCTTTGCTTACTTATCTATTTATTTACAGTTTAAGTAGGGTCCAAATTGATAGCTATGTCTCTTTTTTCTCTGCTTTTGTTTTTCAATTAATGTTTCCTTCCCCTCTCATTTCCCTCTTTATTTGACCTTGCTTTTTATTTGTTAAAGAAATTGGGACGATTTCCCTGAATCTCCCAGTCTAGACGTGGCAAGCATGCGTTTCCATGGTGTAGTTTGTCATGCTCCTCTGTCCTCATCTTTTTGTCAGTTGGTGTTTTGTCCAGAAGCTTGGTTAGGCTTAGATTTTATCTGTCTCAGGGGTAGAGGGAAGAATACGTAATAAAGAAAATTGTGTTCTTCTATCAGAGACACATAATATTAATATCTATTTGTCACTTGTCCTGTGATGTTGGTATCCATGGATGATTATTGTCTAGATCCATTGTTTCACTGATGGTTACAAAATGGTGGTATTTTAATTTCATTCCCTTCTCGGTTATTAGTTAGAACATCCTATAAAGAAAAATTTCCCCTTATCAGCTGTTTGCTTACTTAGAGCAATAGTTTGTATAGCAGGGGCAGAATAAGAGTTCTGCCCCTGAAAGCCTTTTAAGAGTTTTCAAACTAACCTGCTGGTTCTCTATTATTTTTTGAAGGGAACCAATGAATTCTCTTTGGTGCGTGTTGAAATATTTGCTGTGGTTTGATCCAGTATTGTTAATTACTGGTAGCCTACCTTTGGCTAGTGGAGACCCCTTCTGGTTGGATCCTGAGCCCTTTTAAAATGATGCTGTGTTTGCTAGGATCCTTGTTTTATAGCTTAAGAAGGGGTTTTAGGTCCATCTTTTACAGTTTCTGTCCCAGACTTGGAATCTATCATATCTCCAATGAGCAGGGGCTTATAGTATTTAGAGACAATGTTCTGGGTGCTATAATACACATTTATTGAGCTCGTGGTCATGTATGGATGTGAGAGTTGGACTGTGAAGAAGGCTGAGCACCGAAGAATTGATACTTTTGAACTGTGGTGTTGGAGAAGACTCTTGAGAGTCCCTTGGACTGCAAGGAGATCCAACCAATCCATTCTGAAGGAGATCAGCCCTGAGATTTCTCTGGAAGGAATGAAGCTGAAGCTGAAACTCCAGTACTTTGGCCACCTGATGCGAAGAGTTGACTCACTGGAAAAGACTCTGATGCTGGGAGGGATTGGGGGCAGGAGGAGAAGGGGATGACAGAGGATGAGATGGCTGGATGGCATCATTGACTCAATGGACGTGAGTCTGAGTGAACTCCGGGAGTTGGTGATGGACAGGGAGGCCTGGCATGCTGTGATTCATGGGGTCGCAGAGTCGGACACGACCGAGCGACTGAACTGAACTGAACTGAACAATGTGTTTATACTTGCATTTCAGTTTTTTGCTTAAAACTATACCTTGTGTAAGCTGTTGCTGTAGGAATTTGACTAGACTATTTGAATACGGGAGTTGGTGATGGACAGGGAGGCCTGGCATGCTGTGATTCATGGGGTCGCAGAGTCGGACACGACCGAGCGACTGAACTGAACTGAACTGAACAATGTGTTTATACTTGCATTTCAGTTTTTTGCTTAAAACTATACCTTGTGTAAGCTGTTGCTGTAGGAATTTGACTAGACTATTTGAATGTGAATGGACAGGTGAACAAGTAAAACGATCAGATACCTTCCTTTTGAACTCTGTTTAGGGTTGACAGCATTTGATGGGGTTCAGCTCTTTCTGTTTTAAAACATTATTTATTTTTCATTTCAGTTTCCTTGCTTCTGCATATTCTTTATCAATGTTTGCTAAAATGAAACTGAAGCTTCTGTGTTTTCATTCTCTTTCTTTTCCTTTTTCCCCCTCATTAGTTGTCTTTCTACCCAGTGACCTTGCCTTCAGGTAAGGCTACAGGTTGTGGACTGGCTGAAGCCACCTGTGCACTTGTCATTGGGAGAGGAGGTTTGGAAGCACAGGTGTCAGGGTGGACGGGCTTCTGGTGTGTCCCCCGTTGGCCCTGGTGCATGTGGCTTGTTGTGTTCTGTGGTGGGAGACAGACTAACAGCACCTCAGCACCATTTTTTTTTGCTTTTTTGCGTGTCTAGGTAACATGCAGACAAATGTAGCTGTCAGCCTCTGTGGCAGCAGAAGCTGATTAGACTGGAAAGCAAAAGTAGAGAAAGATCCTTGGGGGAAATACAACCTCTAGGAGCTTTGAAAGTGAAAACAAAAATCCAGGCCGTTTCTAATTTTTCTGTTTTGCTTTCCCCCCTGTTCCTTTTAGATGCAGTCCGATCATTAAGCAATGCCGAGGACTATCTTGATGATGAAGACTCAGATTAATTCCCTTCCGGAGCTTTGAGATATAAAACTTCTGTTGCTTTTGCCATTTCAAATCCTTGTCTTTGTCAGAAGAGTGTTGGTAACTGTAAAAAAAAAAAAAAGAAAGAAAAGAAAAGTCTATATGAACGTGGCAGTATTGCTCTGTGTTTGAGTAAAACTTGTAAGTGACTAAGTTCTCACCTTCAGTTTGCCAATAAGTGACTGGATATTTTGCTGTATAAAGTACATGTTTGCTTACCAGAGTACAACAAGAAGAGATTATTTCTATTTATCAAGTGTAAAGGAATTTTAAGATTTTTTTTCTTTAAAAAAGTCAGGTTTTTTTTTTTTTTTTAAAGTTCTTTACCTCAAGGATTGAGATATTTTGAATGGATTTTTCAAGGAAGGAATGCTTATTATAATAATAAACCAAAAGATTTAACAGAAAATTGTCAGCTATTCTGACAAAAATAAATATTTTAAGAGACTTTATTTCTTTTGTCTGCTTTATGGTATTATTCTTTGCTGATAAATAAATAAAGCTTTTTATATTTAGGTAAAGCCTGATTTGATTTTTTAAAATACATTTTGTATTATTAGCAGAGAAGAGTCATAGCAGCCAAATTTCTTTCTTTTTTTCTGGGTACAGTGTACTTTATTGTTGGTACTAGACAAGGTGGGTCTCCCTAAGCCCCTCCCCTTCTTCAGGGGCTGTGGGATGGAAACTGTGGACGTGGGAGATTCTCAGTGTGTTAGGGGATCAAGTTGGCATAGTAGTGGAATTTCTGTTCAGCCTTCTATTGATTTATCTGCTTTGATTAAAGTCAAGGCAGCAATCATTGAGGAGATACATTTCTAATAAAATATGTAAACTTAAAACTTTTTATATTGTATTGGGGTATAGACAATTAACAATGTTGTGATAATTTAAGGTGAACAGGGAAGGGACTCAGCCATATATATACATGTATCCATTCTTCCCTAAACTCCCCTCCCATCCAAGCTGCCACATAACATTTAGTAGAGTTCCCTGTGCTGTAAGGTAGGACCTTGTTGGTTATCCATTTTAAATACAGCAGTGTGTACGTGTCCATCCCAAACTTAAACATTGTGAGACCTTCGATTTTCTCTCCAATGTTATACTTAATGTGAAAAAATCTAGCAACTCATTACAATTTGCTTAAGATTTGAAAGATGAACAAAAAAATGATTTCCTTATTGTGAAAGATGCTGTAGTTTTCCATAGTGGAGGAGCCATGAGCCATGAAATTTTTTCCCCATTCAATTTTTCACTTTGGTAAGTTATTTTCTCTAAACATGACTCTAGTTCATAATGATCTGGCTTCTTTTGATAAAACATCAGTGTAACATTACAGGGAGCCTTCTGTACTACCAAAGTGACACTTCATTTGAGATTCTACTTTTGATCACAATAGTGATGATACTAAAAAATGACATGGCCATTGGCATTTGCCTAGATTTTAGGCCTCAGATCCAGAAGTATGTTTTGCAAGAGGACTTTGATGCTAATTTCAGAAAACACATTGCTGAAGAGAAGGGAATGTTTGAAGAAGGAAGTGGGCTAGCTCAGGAAATGAATAACTGCCTGTAGAGGAGTTTCCTCTGTCTGTGACTGTGGTTTTTCTCTCCATGGGTGCTTTGCGAAAGGATACCCTGAGAATCCTGTTCAAGGTCTGTCAAATATTCCAAATAAATTTTAATAGAAAGATATCTGTACAAGTATTAATAGTCAGAGATGAGCACAAAATCTGAAATTAGTAAAAAAAAAAAAAAAGTATTTTCTTTTTAAAACAAACACCTAAATTTAAACATTTTTATTACTTTATAAGCATAGTCTTGAATATATGAAATCCTTGCTGAAATTCTTTTCCCACAGAACCTTTTAAGTATTTGTTTTTTAAAATGGGAAATCTCTGACTTTTTATTCTTGTGTACTTTGGGCCTGGGACAGTCAGGATAGATGCCAACTAAGCACTCAATTTTTTTTTTTTAACATTGGTGGAGATAATAATGTTTGTAGAAATATAGATAATTTAAATGAAAATACTATGTACTTGATGTAGATTTATAATGCATTTGAAGAAAAGAGGCCTTACTGTCATTGCTTTAACATTAAGAGAATTCTAGAAAGTTGGCCAACTATATATAGTTTTTTGGCACTGCAGGGCAGACTTAGGTATATACTCAGTTTTTTCTGTTGATACAGCCACAATATACAATTTAGCTGTGGTTGAAACTCCATGAGAAAATTTACTTTGCTTCTTGTTTATTCAGTCTAGCTTATCTGAGCTTTCTCAGAGATTGTTTAATGCTGAACTCAGCAACAAAATCCAGTTCCAGGAAATTGCCACCACTCAGACTCTGTGCAGAGGAGAGCTTTGATTATATTCTAGAAATGACATTGGAGGTTTTACTGCAACCCAGGCTTTCTGATAGTCACTGTGGCCTGATCTCCTTCCCAGCCGTCGCATCCTTAACAAAGAAGATGCCTTCCAGCCCCTCGGGCAGGGAGAGACTGGTCCAGCTATTGGCCCAGTGTATGTGCTTAGTCGCTCAGTCATGTCTGACCCTTTTTGACTCCATGGACTGTAGACCCCCAGGCTCTTCTCTTCATGGGGATTCTCCAGGCAAGAATACTGGAGTGGGTTGCCATGCCCTCCTCCGGGGGATCTTCCCAACCCAGGGGTTGAACCCAGGTCTCCTGCATTGCAGGCAGATTCTTTACCATCTGAACTGCCAGGGAAGCCCATCAGTTCAGTTCAGTCACTCAGTCGTGTCCGAATCTTTGCGACCCCATGAATCGCAGCATGCCAGGCCTCCCTGTCCATCACCAACTCCCGGAGTTCACTCAAACTCAACGTTCATTGAGTCAGTGATGCCATCCAGCCATCTCATCCTCTGTCGTCCCCTTCTCCTCCTGCCTCCAATCCGTCCCAGCATCAGAGTCTTTTCCAATGAGTTAACTCCATAATCTCATGCAAAAAAGCCCAGTTTTTATTAGAGATTGCCATTTTAGTTTCTTTTCAGGACTGCTGTGGTGCAAATTATTTGTTGAAGCGCCATGCATTACAGTTGTCAATTTCTGTGGTTCTTCAGCAATTCCCCCTCACCCCTATTGGCTACTTTAGGATTGGCTATGTTGTTACCCAAAGGGAAATGTTGAACAAAGCCATGGTGACCTTTTTTTTTTCCCCATCTTAAAAACCAAACTAGAAATGCTGAAAATAAAATCTAAGGTAAATTTAGGCAGAAGAAAACAATGTTTCCATATAAGCTTTCTTCATAAATGTTTTTTGCTGTGTAGAATTTCTGATTCACTGGTATTTCTTCTTTTCTTATAAATGATGCTTTCTGATAGGCTACAAGAGTCTAACATTGACACTGATCCTCCACATTTCCCTGTTAACTTTGACTTTGTTCTCCTGAATTTTGTGTTGTAAATACATATGCAGCAGTAACACACAGACAGCCATACGTTGTCAGACTTCAAAGTGTCTCATTACTAAAAGTTGAGGTTTTGATGGGAGAAGTATTGCAAAAGACCCTGCTCTTGCTATTTTAACTGAAAATATAGCTTTGGTGAACAGTTTTCTTAAGTGAAGGAAAAATTGCAAACCACAAATTTATGGTTTCTGTCTCTTTATTTCTTAATAACAAGCCTGTACATCTTCTCCTCCCTGAAAATGACATAAAATTAAATAAAACAACCATTTATTAAGTGTCTATGCTGCCAGTTCTGTGCTAGGCACTTTCATAGACATAATGTCACTTGATCTTTACAGCACAACCCCAGGCAGCAAACATTAATGCTCTTACCTTTTTACAGAGAAGATGAGGTTTGAAGAAATTAAGTAACTGTCTCAAGGTGGCACTGCTTGAAGGTGGAAAAGCAGGTCTGGTTGACTTCTGAGCTCATGCATCTGCTGCCTACTGCAATTGGCAGGTGACGCCATTGGCAGCCTGCCAGAAAAATTGACGCAGACCTGCTCCTTTTCTAACTCAGGCTTTGGATGTAGCATCAAATAAACTGAGCTAACTTAATTAAATGTGTTATTTAACCCTCAAAAAGAATTTTTTTTAAAAAAAGTGATCTTTTTTTACCCCATAAAATTTTTGACAACATTTTTGGGTTCTTCCCTGCTGGCTCGAACAGTAAAGAATCTGCCTGTAATGTGGGAGACCCAAGTTCAACCCCTGGGTTGGGAGATCCTCTGGAGAAGGGAATGGTAACCCACTCCAGTATTCTTGCCTGAAGAATCCCACAGAGGAGCCTGGAAGGCTACAGTCCATGGGGTCGCAAAGAGTCAGACTTGACTGAGCGACTAACACACACAACCCTGGAGAAATATGATCTAACGAAGCAGGTCATACCCTCAAGTTCCCAAAATTTCCAAGTTAATGCTCAGCAGACTGAGTAAGTGTTAAAGAAGGNGTCCATGGGGTCGCAAAGAGTCAGACTTGACTGAGCGACTAACACACACAACCCTGGAGAAATATGATCTAACGAAGCAGGTCATACCCTCAAGTTCCCAAAATTTCCAAGTTAATGCTCAGCAGACTGAGTAAGTGTTAAAGAAGGAAAGTAAAGATTAGCAGCTCTGAGTTTGCACTGAGTTTGCACCTTGCTCTGAGTTTGCACTGCTAACTTCACCGTTTCCCTCAGATAGTCTGAGAGCTCCTCAGATATTTACACCTCACCAAGAAAATAAGTGCATTCCTTTAGAAGAGTCAGGGAATGTTTCTTCCACAAGTGTGTGAGCTCATCGTGGATGCGGTTGTAACCTCACGCTTCCCAGGCAGTTCTGCTGTTCTCCCGGGGGCCTTCTGCTTGTGGTTTCCATCTAAATTTGTGCTCTTGCCAACTAGGAGCTGAGTGAGGCCAGGTTTCCTGGCTATGGCTGGAAAAGAAAATGGAGGAATCTGAAGGTGTGAGTTAGACAGAGAGGAAGCAGGAAGGGAAATGAAGAGACAAAAAGGAAAAGAGGCTAATCTGCAAAGGAGATAATGGTGACCTTCTCTAAATCTCCCATAGCTCTGATATAAAAGAAGAATGCTTCAAGCAGTGACTAAGAGTCTGGGCTTTGGAGTGAAATTCTCTGATTCAAGTCATTCTGTTGCCTGTTGCTGAGTCACATGGATAGGTTACCTAAACACTCAGATTCCTTAACTAAAATAGCAGAATAGTACCCAGTGCCTAACATTAAAAAGGATTAAATAAAATGATCTACACTGAAGACTTTGGATAATACCTGGCAGAGTAACTGCTAAATAAATGTTGGCAACTCGTAAGCTTGAATGAGGGTTTTCATTAAAAACAAATTGATGTGTACAGATGAAGAATGTGTTAACAAACCTGTGTTTGAAAAGCACCATTATTTGTGAAGAGTGGATTCCATAAAATGCTTTTAAAATGGGGGGAGGACAATGATATTTCCTTACGGTCATTTATGTGTGTTTACACACAGCCGAGAGAAGCTACCCCACGTCCGAGGGTCGGGGCGGGGGGACGGCCGAGGAGCCACACCACATCAAAGGAGCGGTGGCTGGGTGAGCATAGGAGGGCCTAGAGGAGCCACCCCATGTTGAAGGTGAGAAAGGGTGGCGGTGAGAGGATACCCCTCATCCAAGGTAAGGAGAAGTGGCTGTGCTTTACTGGAGCAGCCATGAAGAGATACCTCACGCCCAAGGTAAGAGAAACCCAAGTAAGATGGTAGGTGTTGCANGATTCGAATGTTGGGGTGTTTAACACTGTACTGGAGGTCTCTGAGATTGTCCTCATTTCTTTTAATTCGTTTTTCTTTTTTCCTCTCTGATTCATTTATTTCTACCAGTCTATCTTCTACTTCACTAATCCTATCTTCTGCCTCCATTATTCTACTATTTGTTGCCTCCAGACTGTTTTTTTATCTCATTTATTGCATTATTCATTATATATTGACTCTTTTTTATTTCTTCTGGGTCTTTGTTAAACCTTTCTTGCATCTTCTCAATCCTTGTGTCCAGGCTATTTATCTGTGATTCCAATTTGATTTCAAGATTTTGGATCATTTTCTCTGGAGGTCTCTGAGATTGTCCTCATTTCTTTTAATTCGTTTTTCTTTTTTCCTCTCTGATTCATTTATTTCTACCAGTCTATCTTCTACTTCACTAATCCTATCTTCTGCCTCCATTATTCTACTATTTGTTGCCTCCAGACTGTTTTTTTATCTCATTTATTGCATTATTCATTATATATTGACTCTTTTTTATTTCTTCTGGGTCTTTGTTAAACCTTTCTTGCATCTTCTCAATCCTTGTGTCCAGGCTATTTATCTGTGATTCCAATTTGATTTCAAGATTTTGGATCATTTTCACTATCATTATATGGAATTCTTTATCAGGTAGATTCCCTGTCTCTTCCTCTTTTGTTTGGTTCGGTGGGCATTTATCCTGTTCCTTTAACTGCTGGGTATTGCTCTGTCTCTTCATCTTGTTTATATTGATGAGTTTGGGGTGGCCTTTCTGTATTCTGGCAATTTGTGGAGTTCTCTTTATTGTGGAGTTTCTTTGCTGTGAGTGGGGTTGTACAGGTAGCTTCTCAAGGTTTCCTGATTAGGGAAGCTTGTGTCAGTGTTTTGGTGGGTGGAGCTGGATTTCTTCTCTCTGGAGTGCAATGAAGTATCCAGTAACGAGTTATGAGATGTCAATGAGTTTGGAGTAACTTTGGGCAGCCTGTATATTGAAGCTCAGGGCTGTGGTCCTGTGTTGCTGGAGAATTTGCATGGTATGTCTTGCTCTGGAACTTGTTGGCCCTTGGGTAGTGCTTGGTTTCAGTGTAGGTATGGAGGTGTTTGATGAGCTCTGTCAATTAATGTTCCTTGCAGTCAGGAGTTCTCTGGTGTTCTCAGGATTTGGACTTAAGCCTCCTGCTTCTGGTTTTCAGTCTTAGTTTTACAGTAGTCTCAAGACTTCTCCATCTATACGGCACTGTTGATAAAACATTTAGGTTAAAGATGAAAAGTTTCTCCACAGAGGGACATCCAGATAGGTTCACAGAGTTACATGGGGAAGAGAAGAGGGAGGAGGGAGTTAGAGGTGACCCGAATGAGATGAGGTGGAATCAAAAGAGGAAAGAGCAAGCTAGCCAGTAATCACTTCCTTATGTGCATTCCACAGTCTGGGCCACTCAGAGATGTTCACGGAGTTATACAGAGAAGAGAAGAGGGAGGAAGGAGACAGGGGTGGCCAGGAGGGTAAAGGGGGGAATCAAAAGGAGAGAGACAGATCCAGCCAGTAATCAGTTCCCTAAGTGTTCTCCACTGTCTGGAACACACAAAGATATTCACAGAGTTGGGTAAAGAAGAGAAGGGGGAGGGAGGAGATAGAGGCGACCTGGTGGAGAAAAAGGAGAGTCCAAAGAGGGAGAGAGCAGTCAAGCCAGTAATCTCGCTCCCAAGTAAAAAAGGGTACTGAAGATTGGGTTCTTAAAGGTACAAAATTGATAACAAATACAAAAAAAGCAAAGATTAAAAATCTAGAATAGAGGTTGGATTTTCAAAATACAATATTAAAGAAAAGAAAAGTCACAAAATTATTGAAATATATATATATGAAGTTTGCTTTAAAAAATAAGGTCTTTTTTTGCAAAGGAATAGTAGGTTATAAAAATGAAAATTAAAGGAGCAATAGAGGACTTAAAATTAAAATAATTAAAGAGAAAAAAGAATAATCATAAAAATAGTAAAAATATATCTAGGACTTTCTCTGGTGTTGTTGTGGGCAGTGTGTGGTCAGTTCATTTTCGGATAGTTCCTTGGCCTGGCTTATATTTCTCAAGATCTATAGGCCTCTTCTTATGTAGTCAGTATTAACTACAGGGTTTTAATATATTGCACTTGTCACTTATAAGGCTGTTCCCTCTGTTTTAGCTTCTTCTGTTTGCTGTTCTCTTCAGTGTCTGATTTCCACCCTGACACAAGGGGGGCAGTGGTGGACACTTTTTTAGGCTCACTTGTTCAGTCACGCTGTGGGGAGGGAGGGACGCTGCAAACAAATAACACTGGCATGTGCTCACAGTGTCTCAGCCACACTGGGCCTGCCCCTACTCCTGGTGCGTGCACCCTCCCTGACCACACTGCTCAGGCTCTAGGTTGCTCCACCGGGAACTGTCTGAGGCCCGCCCTGGGTTGTATGCACTTCCCAGGTCTAAGTCGCTCAGGTTCAGGCACTCAGGTAGTCCTCAGAGGTGCAGACTCAGTTGGGCCTGCATTTTGTGCCCTTCCCAGGTCCGAGCAACTAGGGTGATGAGGCATTTGGTGAGTACAGTCGCTGTGACTTATCGCCTCCCCTGTCCCTGCCACTCAGTTTTCTGGGTGTACAGCCAACGCACCTTCTCAGGAGGATGTTAACTGTCCAGAACCCCAAGAAGTCTTAGTTAGCAAAGAAGCCTGCTTGCAGTTTGGAAGATAATGTCTCTCTGGGGCTGCGATTGCCCCCTTCTGGCTCTGGCTGCTTGTCACTGGAGGGGGAATGGTCTGCAGCCGACTAGCTCTGTACAGTCCTTTGTTCTGTGAGCAGGCCTGGCAGTGTCTTAGGTTAGGGCTTTTTGCATGGTAGTTATCCCACAGTCTGGTTTGCTAGCCCAAGTTAGTTCCCTCAGATTGCCCTTGGGGCATTCAGGCCTGGTTCTTACTCTAAGCAATGCAGCCCGCGCCTCCCTGCCCAGCCCCCGCTTGCTAGTGGTGGGCGCAGGCTTCTGCTCTGTTTCTCCACTGGGGGAGTTACTGTTGGGCATGTAATCTGTGGGTTTTAATTATTTATTTATTTTTCCTCCCAGTTAAGTTGCCCTCTGTGGTTCCAAGGCTCACCACAGACTCGGCAGTGAGAGAGTTTCCTGGTGTTTGGGAACTACTCTCTTTTTAAGACTCCCTTCCTGGGACAGAGCTCCGTCCCTACCTCTTTTGTCTCTTTTTTTGTCTTTTATATTTTTTCCTACCTCCTTTCAAAGACAATGGGCTGCTTTTCTGGGTGCCTGATGTCCTCTGCCGGCATTCAGAAGTTGTTTTGTGGAACTTACTCAACGTTTAAATATTCTTTTGATGAATTTTGGGGGGAGAAAGTGGTCTCCCCATCCTATTCCTCTGCCATCTTAGGACCGACGCCTGGGACTTTTAAAAGAATCCATTTCTTACCCAGTGATTCTCACTGTTGAGACAAGACTTGCAGAGCTTGTTGAAAACCAAACGACTGTGCCCCAGCTCCAGATTTTCTCATTCTATCGGTCAATGAAAAGGCCAAGATTTTGCACTTGTAAGAAGTTCTCAGATGATGCTGATGTCCTTGTTTCCAAGATCACACTTTGAGAACCACAGACTTGCTTCTCAGCACAGGAACTGTTCTCTCTCTCCTGAAATCTTCCAGATAACTGATTTGATTTCTTTCCTTCTTCTTCACCTTCTTCTCCTCCTTTTTCCCTTCCTCCTTTTCTTCTACTTCTAATTAATTTTTATTTGTGGATAGCCATAGATGAGCAAATGTGTACTATCAATACAATAGAAACTTACTTTTCTGTAAACCTTGTCCTTTATTTTGTCCACCAAAGTCCCAGTATTGACTTACCACCAGTACCCAAGTCTACTGTCATCTATAAAATACCAGCATTCTTTACTTGTGAATTCTTACTGACTCTAACACAAGATTGATACAAGAAACAAATATAATGCTCATTATGAGGAATTGGTCAAGCCTGGAATTAATTGACATTTTAAAACTGAAGTGCTGTTAAAAAAAAAAAAGAGCTCATTTATTAGACAGAAGATCATTTCCTCTGATCTGCATAGGACTTACAGGTTGGTCTCAATTATTTGACTGCAAAAGTTTATTCCTGCAAAACAGAATATCTGCCTTTGGCAGGTGAGAGTATTATGTGAAACTCTTCTACATAAAAGAGGTGTAGATTAAAAAAAAAAATTCTTATTTAGAGCTCTAGTCCACTTTAAAATAGAGCCACTAAGAAAAAACTAATAACATAAAATTGAGTCACTTAGAAAAGCAGCTTTGTTTGATTCTGGGCAAGGGGACAGGATGTGCCCATCTCATTGATTATCATGTGGATGATTTTGATTCAGATTTTGATTTATACTTCAATAAGTGAAACCTGTTATGTTCCAGTTTATATCTTCTCCCATTTGGGCACATGTAAGTCTATAAAACGTTCACCAAACTTCATCTATTTACTGCATCCACCCACCAAAATAATGACTTCCAAACCCCAGAATGGCTGGAATAGAGTCATTATGCTAAAGACCCAGTCATGGACAATGAACTGAGAAAATTATTTTCCTGTGTATAACACATCTAAGAAACTATGTATTTGTCAGACTTAATTTCAAACTGCTTAATGGATGCAGGATACATTTAGAAGGTGCTTCATTTACCTCCTCATTAGGGAGCCCATCATCACTGATGATTAAGATTTCTTCCCTTGTGATGGTCCATTTTATGTGTCAGCTTGACTAGTCTATAAGTCTCAGTTATGCAAACATAATCTAAGTGCTGCTGGGAAGGTATTTTATAGATATGATTGATTCTGTTGCATAATCTGTTGGTTTTATTTATTTATTATTGGAATCAGTTGGTTTTATTTATTTATTGGAATCAGTTGGTTTTATGCAAAGGAGACCATCCTAGCTAATCTAGATGCACCCAATTCAATAAGTTAAAGGGTCTTAAGAGCAGGACACAGGTTTCTTTGAAGAAGATGAAATTCTGGACTGCAGCTTCATACCTAAGAGCTCCAGCCTGCCCTTCCTGATGGCCAGCCTACATGTTTCATATTTACCTTACCAGTCTCACAATCAGGTAAGGCATTCCTTGCAAGAAATTTCTCTTATTCTCTCTCTCTGTCTCCATGGCATGTGGATTATTTTGAACTGAAAGCAATCAAGGCTCAAAAGACTCAGGGAGAAACCTTGAGCTTTTCCTTCAGCTGCCTAAAGAATTTAGATAGAGGACCTGTTTCCATAATAAAGCTCTCATCAGAAACACCTGCAAAGAGTGTGGCATAGGTGTGAGTGGGGGTGGGGGTGGGGAAGGGAAAACAGGGCCTAGGGATCAGTGTCCACTCTGTGTTCCAATGTCTCTACATGGCCTGACATATATTTACTTTTCAAACACTTTCTTTTCCATCTCTGTGTGAATTGTCTTTCTCCCTTTTCAAGTCCTACACCCCTTTCTCCAACGCCTTCTTTTGTCTGTAGCTAAAGATGGTGTTTAGGTGAAGGTTTCAGCCGTTTTTATGGGTTACTCAGTTTGCGTGGATCTCTCCCACTTGTACATGTTCTGAAATCTTGCTTGACTTTTCCCCGTTAAACTCTCATGTCAGTTTCCTTTATAGTTCCAGCAGGAGAGCCTGTAAGGGTAAAGGAAAAATTTTCATCCTTCCCAACATGTCCATATCATACTGTAACTGAAGGTGGTGTCTGGCTGCTCATTACTGAAAAGTCAATGAAGAGGCAAGGTTGGTGGAAAGGCAACTTTGCTCTACTTTGGATATTGGCAACTGGTAGTGGTGGGGAAACCCCACGCCTGAGGTCAGGGGCGGCCAGGAGAAGCCACCTCACACCTGAGGCCAGGGGTGGTGACCCTGAGGAGCCACCCATGCCAGAGGCCAGGGCCAGCACCCAGGAGGAGTAACCAGAGGAGCGGTGGCTGCACAGGTGCAGGAGGGCCTAGAGGAGCTATCCCATGTTGAAGGTCAGGAACGGTGGTGGTAAGGAGATACCCTTCCTCCAAGGTAAGGAGCAGTGGCTGTGCTTTGCTGGAGCAGCCGTGAAGAGATACCCCACGCCCAAGGTAAGAGAAACCCAAGTAAGATGGTAGGTGTTGCAAGAGGGCATCAGAGGGCAGACACACTGAAACCATACTCACAGAAACCTAGTCAATCTAATCACACTAGGACCACAGCCTTGTCTAACTCAATGAAACCAAGCCATGCCTGTGGGGCAACCCAAGACAGGCAGGTCATGGTGGAGAGGTCTGACAGAATGTGGTCCACTGGAGAAGGGAATGGCAAGCCACTTCAGTATTCTTGCCTTGAGAACCCCATGAACAGTATGAAAAGGCAAAATGATAGGATATCAAAAGAGAATCTCCCCAGGTCGTTAGGTGCCCAATATGCTACTGGAGATCAGTGGAGAAATAACTCCAGAAAGAATGAAGGGATGGAGCCAAAGCAAAAACAATACCCAGTTGTGCATGTGACTGGTGATAGAAGCAAGATCCGATGCTGTAAAGAACAATATTGCATAGGAACCTGGAATGTCAGGTCCATGAATCAAGGCAAATTGGAAGTGGTCAAACAAGAGATGGCAAGGGTGAACGTCGACATTCTAGGAATCAGCGAACTAAAATGGACTGGAATGGGTGAATTTAACTCAGATGACCATTATATCTACTACTGCGGGCAGGAATCCCTCAGAAGAAATGGAGTAGCCATCATGGTCAACAAGAGTCCGAAATGCAGTACTTGGATGCAATCTCAAAAACGACAGAATGATCTCTGTTCGTCTTCAAGGCAAACCATTCAATATCACAGTAATCCAAGTCTATGCCCCAACCAGTAATGCTGAAGCTGAAGTTGAACGGTTTTATGAAGACCTACAAGACCTTTTAGAACTAACACCCAAGAAGGATGTCCTTTTCATTATAGGGGACTGGAATGCTAAAGTAGGAAGTCAAGAAACACCTGGAGTAACAGGCAAATTTGGCCTTGGAATGTGGAATGAAGCAGGGCAAAGACTAATAGAGTTTTGCCAAGAAAATGCACTGGTCATAGCAAACACCCTCTTCCAACAACACAAGAGAAGACTCTACACATGGACATCACCAGATGGTCAACACAGAAATCAGATTGATTGTATTCTTGGCAGCCAAAGATGGAGAAGCTCTATACGGTCAACAAAAACAAGACCAGGAGCTGACTGTGGCTCAGATCATGAACTCCTTATTACCAAATTCAGACTTAAATTGAAGAAAGTAGGGAAAACTGCTGGACCATTCAGGTATGACCTAAATCAAATCCCTTATGATTATACAGTGGAAGTGAGAAATAGATTTAAGGGCCTAGATCTGATAGATAGAGTTCCTGATGAACTATGGAATGAGGTTCGTGACATTGTACAGGAGACAGGGATTAAGACCATCCTAAGAATCAACCTATGCTATGTTATGTTTCCTTTGAACCAAGAACCCAATAAACTTGTAATGACTGCAAGTGAGTGAGAATAAAAGGTCAGTTTCACTTCTTCATTTTTTAATTGCTTATTTTAATGGCTTGCATATATTTTTATTGCTGTGTTAGTAATGATTTCACATAAATTCACACCATTAGGAAAAATCTCATTGTGTTCAAATTAGTTTGTGGGTCTCTTCTGCTGCATATAATTGTAGTTTAATACTAACAGTACACAGCTAGTACTATCAAATTTTCTTTTTTCTGCAAGTTGTATAACAAGCTTTATTCTCTATATGTCATTTTTATTTCTCTCAACATAATTTCTTTATTGTGAGAAAAGCCACCAGTACTCGTTTTTGAAGATTGTTTCAATTTATACTATTTTCTTGTTCTGTATTTTATAAAATCCACGAAAATTCTTTCCTCATCTCAATACCAGTAAGGAGTTTTAAACTGTGATCTGTGTGTGCTCAGTTGTGTCGGACTCTTTGTGACCCCACGGACTGTAACCTGCCAGGCTCCTCTGTACATGGGATTTTCCTGGAAAGGATACTAGAGCAGGTTGCCCTTTCCTGCTCCAGGAGATCTTGTGTCTCCTGCATTGGCAGATGGATTCTTAACCATTGTGCCATCTGGGAAGCCCAAATGTAATCTGAGGGATTGTCTATTATTTTGATCTTTTGGGTTACCTCATACTGTTGCTTAAAATACTTTTAAGTTTTTAATTTGAAGTTGTGATGGCCTGTTCCCAAATAGTTTTTATCGCCCTACATGTATCTTTTTAAGAAAAATTGGTTTCACTTAAAAATATTGATGAAAGCAAACTAATATTTAAATGCAATTGTTGGATAATAATAAAATCATCACTATGTGTATTTCCTCCTTTTAGAACATCGAAACCTGTATTTGTTCTTTCTTCCCTATTCCTTTATCCCTTACATCTAATTTACAACTCTTGTGAATCCTAACTCTAAAATGATGTCTCTCAAATCTGTGCTTTCCTTTCCATTTCCACTACTACTTCCTGGATTTTCAAGAAGGAGTTTGAGTCTCTGTTTTGGGGGTAGCATCTAAGTAGAGGTTGGTGGTAAAAAAAAAAAAAAAAAAGCTGGGAAGGGATGTCATTGAGGATTTGAGGACAAACTGCAGGCAAAAGACACCATAGTTATAACTGAGAAGAGCCTACGCTGCAGCAGCCCACTCTAGTGTTCTTGCCTGGAGAATCCCCTAGACAGAGGAGCCTGACAGGTGATAGTCCGTGGGGCTGCAAAGAGCCGGACACAACTGAGCGACTAAGCATGCAGGCAAGTTGCAGCAAGTAAAGTGAAGATGTGTGCTACGTTTGTAAATGAGGCAAAAAAACTCATCTGTGGGAATAAAATGAAGATGCGGACCAAGTGAACCTTCTACATGGTCTCCAAGGTATCTTTCAGGGGTGGGTCCAGCTGCCTGGAAAGGCTTACTGTCCTAGATGGCTAGCATGCCAACTCAGGCTCTCCCCAAACTCCTTACCATCTAACCAGGCACACTTTCTGCCCTCAGACACTTTCTGTTCTGTTCCTTCCTGCACACCAGTGATAAGATGATCTAACTGACCATTTTCCACAGGGAATGATCATTTGTCTTCTCTTGCTCTTAAAACTGAAATTCAAGGCAATCTCTTGCCCTGAAGCATTTTCTGTTTAGTTAAACTGGAAGTGATCTCTTTCTCCTTTTATTTCTTATAACATGTGCTGTTTTTACTTTTCAGTTATCATGTGTCAAATATTTTTGTGCCTTAGTTACTTTGTGTTTATTTTCACTCCTTATCTCATTGAGCAAATTGCTTTTGCCCCAGATAACATAGTGCCTGGCATAGAGTAAGTACTTTAAAAAAGTTATGCAGTCAAGTTGACTCTTCCCCCCTTTTCTATTTAACAATGTGTATATTTGCATAACCACCACAATCAGGATATAGAATAGCTCCCTGCCCCAAATAACTTCATGGGCTATCCTTTTATGGTCATACCTTCCTGCTACTCCACCAGCTGTCAATTACTCCAGTGACTGTCAATTACTGATCTGTTCCCCATCCGTGCTGTCTTTTCCAGAAAGGCATATAAATGGAATCATTCAGCATATAATCTTTTGAGACAAACTTCTTTCATTCAGCATAATATCTCTGAGGTTATTCAAATTTGTTGCATGTATCCTTTTTTAAACTTTCATTTTATAAATGTCACACAGTTGTTGCTGAATGTTTGGGTTGTTTCCAGTTTTTGGCAATTATGAAAAGCCATAAACATTTAGGTACATGTTTAGTACTTTTTTGTAAGAATGGAAAGCAAATCAGATTTCCCTGTATTTCCATCTTTAGCAGCAGGTGAAGCTGCAGGAATGGAGCAGGGGCTTGAATTCTAACCTCCCACAGGTGCTTGGACCTTTTCTTGCGCCCATAATTTCCTTCCCCATCCTGCCCTTCAAATAGTTCTCTGTTTACTTTGAAAATCTACATTTCTTTGGCTGCACACTCAAGGCTTGGTGCTCCGATGTCTGGTACCTTAACCAGGCTATACTTGTAAATCAGATTTTCCCGATGCATGCAGCAGCCGGTCCAAGGGGGTCTCCACAGGGTTCTCCCCTCCAGACTAGTATCGGGTCCGCGCGGGCTACTACTGACTACCTGTCGTTGAAAGGGACCGTGGTCAGAAGCACAACTAAGGGGGCTGGATTGAGGCAGCGTGGGACGGGTCTCTGGAGGACCCTCCCCTGCCCTCGCCTTGCTGGTCCGCCCCTCCCACCTGACCTGGCTAATCTCTCGAGGTCTGGGCGAGGAGGTTTCTCCCCACTACCTGCAGCACCAGGCTGGCGTTTGGGGGAAGCTGTGGCTTTGGCACCTGGAACAGAAGGCCCCTCGCCACCGTGTCTTGTGCTCTGCCACGCCCTCTGCCTCTGGGGCGGCCAGCATCCCTGCCGTTGCCACATTTCCGAGGGCGAGCTCTACGAAGAACGGCTGCCGGCTTCCTTGCCTAAATATCCCCTGCCGTGGGGCACCGGAGCCCAGGCCTCCACTTCCAGCTCGGGCGCCAGCCACCTCTTAAGCGCCTTTTCGGTGAGTAGATGACATATGGTCAACGTGGTTTCAACTGCTGGCTCTTATGGACTGCTTTATGTTAGCAAAACTAGGGATAGGCCTCAGTGGAGGCCAAAAAAGAGAATCTGTTTACTGTTCACACTCGGACACCCATGTGTCTATCTCTCCCACACCAGCAATTCTCCAGCTTCCTGGAGGCCAACCAGAGCCCTGTAAGTCAGTCAGTTCTGACACTCTCTACCTGGGGTTAGCACTAATAGCGCACAAGTTAAGGGCTTGGTCCTGCAAAACTGCCCCTGGCCACTCTTCAGAGGCCAGGCACAAGCCCATTGTGCTTCTGACCTGTTAGTTATGATTCAGGTAGAACTCAGGAAAATAGTTTACAGCCAAGTGGAAGAGCTGCATAAGGCCAAGTGTGGGGGAAGGAATGAGGTGGGGGGCGGCGGTGTCCCTGCCTCTCTGAGTGTGGTGCTCTCCGCGTGTTCACTAACCCAAAAGTTCTCCAAACCCCTTCCCTTAGGGTCTCTTAATGGAGGCTTCATTACACAGACATGGTTGATTAAATCATTGGTCACAGGTGATTAACTCTACCTCCAATCCCTCCTTCCTCCCAGGTGGGACTGAAAGTTCCAACCCTCTAATCACAGGCTTGTTTCCCTGGATTAACAGCCTTCATCCTGAGGGTTTCCAAGATCCCCCAGCGGTTAGTCATGTCGTTGGCATACAAAAAATACACTTGGCACTTCAGAGGTTACAAGGGTTTTAAGGAACTGTGGGCCAGGAAAAGGGGAGGGAAATCAAATACACATTTCTTAATACATATTTTCTCTCTATATATATAATTAATGTATATCTTATACATACATAAAAATTATACATACAAGTTACACTTTATGTACATATATAATGAGTAGTTCTGAAATAGTCATACAATGATCTTTCAGATTTCAGGCAAAGAGAATTACTTCTGGCTAATTGTGGGTATCACTGAGGTATGATCAATATTATTTGGATTCTGAAGTCAAATAATTGCTTCCCAAACAGAGGCTTGACCTTGCAAATCAAGGAAATATAAGCACTTATATAAAGATTTATTTTGTGATTTATGTAGAACTGACCATTTCTGAAATGCTTGTTTATATCATTTATATCAAGCGGTCTGAAATGTCAGTTTATATATCATTGATAGAATCAGTCCCTATGATTCAGAAATACAGAATACTTTAAATATAGCTTTTTTTTAAAGAAATTGTCACTGTAGACATTCTTAGAAATTTTAAATAGAACAAGACATTCTCAGAAAAAAGTCAAAAGAGTAAAAAACACTCTGACTTCTCCTTTTACTAACAGAGGGCCATATGTTTTACAAAACATGGCATAGAGAAAAAGGCCTTCATTTTCAGGGAGAGTTGTTTTAAGTCTTGGATTAGCTGCAAATTCAGTGAATGACTTCAGGCAAGTCACTTAACCTCTCTGAGCCTGTTTCCTCATCTCTAGAATGACAGTACTGTTGGCTACCAAGCAAAATGGGTTTGCAGATGTCGAGATAATATACAGAAAATAATAGTTGTATTATTCATTTAATAAGTGCTAAGTTCTTGTCTTCTTCTCTGAAATTTAACTCCCTTATCTTTAAAATTTCATTTTAAATTGTCTACTGTGAGTCAAACCTAGAGAATAAAAGAGAATGTAAAACATAATGGGCTTCCCTGGTGGCTCAATGGTAAAGAAAACCCCCCACCCCCCAACCCACCGCCAGTGCAGAAGACATGGGCTCCATCCCTGGAAGATCCCCTGGAGAAGGAAATGGCAGCCCTTTCCAGTATTCTTGCCTGGGAGATCCCTTGGACAGAGGAGCCTGGCAGGCTGCAGTCTATGAGGTCACAAAACAGTCAGACACAAGTTAACTGATCACCACCAACAAAGGACATAATAGTTGACTTGCTGATCTTGAAATATTGCGCCTGGAAAATACATCTGTTCACAATTTAGGCAATCACAAAAAGTAAAAGTAAAAATTAAAAAATCCAGAGCTGGAAAAATTTTTACAAATCATTTGGTCTTAGTCCTACACTTAAAGATAAGGAGGGCTTCCCTGGTAGTTCAGCTGGTAAAGAATCCTCCTGCAATGCAGGTTCGATCCCTGGAAGTTGTTTTCTATTTAAAATTTCTTCAGAGGGTATGATGCAGGAGATTATGCATTGTAATTCTATCTTTCAAATTAAGGACTGTATAAATGAAGAATAATGACATTAAATGTCTAACCTTGAACTCAAAGATTCCCAAATGCTCTGTCAGTTCAGTTCAGTTCAGTTGCTCAGTCATGTCCAACTCTTTGTGACCCCATGGACTGCTGCACACCAGGCCTCTTTGTCCATCACCAACTCCTGGAGTCCACCCAAACCCATGTCCACTCAGTCGGTGATGCCATCCAACCATATCATCCTCTGTCGTCCCCTTGTCATCCTGCTCCCAATCCCTCCCAGCATCAGGGTCTTTTCCAGTGAGTCAGCTGTTCACATCAGGTGGCCAAAGTATTGGAGTTTCAGCTTCAACATCAGTCCTTCCAATGAACACTCAGGACTGATTTGTTTCAGGATGGACTGGTTGGATCTCCTTGCAGTCCAAGGGACTCTCAAGAGTCTTCTCCAGCACCACAGTTCAAAAGCATCAGTTCTTCAGCGCTCAGCTTTCTTTATAGTCCAACTCTCACATCCATACATGATTACCGGAAAAACCATAGTCTTGACTAGATGGACGTTTGTTGGCAAAGTAATGTCTCTGCTTTTGAATATGCTGTCTAGGTTGGTCACAACTTTCCTTCCAAGGAGTAAGCGTCTTTTAATTTCATGGCTACAGTCACCATCTGCAGTGATTTTGGAGCCCCAAAAATAGTTTGCCACTGTTTCCCCATCTATTTGCCATGAAGTGATGGATGCCATGTGTTAAGATTCTAATTATTCTTCTTATAAAGATAAGGCAGTTTTCCTATAAGAATGCTCTTTATGGAGATGGGTACTTCAGTCTTATGATAGCCTTATACTTAGTCACTTAAAATCCTTTCCCAGCCTAATGGTACAAGCACTCCCATCAATGTGCCAAGATTGGCTTTTTACCTAATACTGCATGCCCAAGGCAGTGTTATGTAGATATTGCATGAGCTTGCATGCTCCGTTCTGTCCGACACATTGTGACCCCATGGATTATAACCCGCCAGGCTCCTCTGACCTTGGCATATTCCAGGAAGAATACTGGAGTAGGTTGCCATTTCCTCCTCTAGGGCATCTTCCTGACCCAGGGATAGAACCTGTGTCTCCTGCATCTCCTGCATCAGTAGGCAGATTCTTTACCACTGAGCCATCTAGGAAGCCAGATATTGCATGCTGCTGCTGCTGCTGCTAAGTCACTTCAGTCATGTCCAACTCTGTGTGACCCCATAGAGGACAGCCCACCAGGCTCCCCCATCCCTGGGATTCTCCAGGCAAGAACACTGGAGTGGGTTGCCATTTCCTTCTCCAATGCATGAAAGTGAAAAGTGACAGTGAAGTCGCTCAGTTGTGTTCGACTCTTCACGACCCCATGGACTGCAGCCTACCAGCCTCCTCCATCCATGGGATTTTCCAGGCAAGAGTACTCGAGTGGGGGTGCCATTGCCTTCTCCGAGATATTGCATAAGTGCCCCTAAGTTCAAGTTCCCTTCCAGACTCATCTACTTTTCTTCTGCTTTAAGATACTGTGGCTTGGGACTTAACTGGTTCATTGGTTAAGAATCAGTGCAGTGGACTTGGGTTCAACCCTGGTAAAGGAACTAAGATCCCACATGCCTCAGGGCAAGTAAATCTGCATGCCCAAACTAGAGAAGGCTGAAGAACCAGCTAGTCACAACAAAGCTAAAATACTGTGGCTTGTACATCAACTTTCCTGTGCCCCTTAGCCTATAGATGTCATGTCTATTCACGATCAGTTTCTGTATATCTGTATTTGCATGTATTTGTATGCACCTTTAGACTTTTCACCTTGACACAAACATGGACGTTCTGTAGGATGGTTCTTCCAGTAACTATTCAGTGCTGCATACTGCAGTTGCTGGCAAGAATTGCTTCTCTTCTAAATTCTGCTAGATGAGTCTGATGATCCTCTAACCCGCTTACCGTCTGGGTATTTGCCTAAGATCCTAAAACAAGACATGGAGATGGGAATTGAATCAAGATCTACCTGACTCCAGAGTCCTGTTTTCAACTTTTAAGCTAAATTGCTAATGCAGTCCCACTATTTGGGTCTCAGTTAACATGAAAAGGGCTTCCCTTGTGGCTCAGATGGTAAAGAATCTTGCTGCAATGTGGGAGACGTGGGTTCAATCCCTAGGTTGGGAAGATCCCGCCCCCTACTCCGCCAACCCCGCACGGAGAAGGGAAAGGCTACCCACTCCAGTATTCTGGCCCGAAGAATACCATGGACTGTATAGTCCATGGGGTCTCAAAGAGTCGGACATGACTGAGTGACTTTCACTTTAACATGAAAAAGTAAATTTGCGTTAATTGGATTGAACATTTTAGTTTTTCAGATTTTAGTTTCCTCTTTTTAATCTAAGGATTATGATGGTTCATAAATAGATAAGGAACTTTGGAATCACCCAGGAAGTAGGCATACTCACTCTTCATTGATACTGTGCTCACTTATCCATATCAGCTCTCTGGATTGATCTGAGACCACTGAGGGAAGCACAAAGAGGTTCTGAGTAGTGAGAAATGACACAGAAACCACAGCTTGCAAAACTGTATCATAACTTGCAAAACAGAGAAACTTGTACCAAAGCATGACTGCAAGGCAAACTATCTAAACTCTGATCCCTTTAACACCAGTTCATTCAGACTCCTACATTCAAGAGAAGTCACAAACTTGATTTAATTGTAACTGTATAAGGACTTGTATCTTTTAAAGATAAAAACCACTGATTGTACCAATAACTCACCTAGTTGGCAAATTTTTACTGATCCCCACGAAAGACCTTGCTCATTATCTTCTGTCCTAAAACCACCGAATGACCAATTCCGGGCTCCCAAACCCTGTAAATACCTTTCTCTAACTATTCTAGTTTGAGATATGTGTGCTCCCTCTTGCTACAGGAAACTAATAAACTTAACCTTAAAAAAAAAAAAAAAACTTTTTATTTTACTTTCCATGAACTGAGGAGCCTGGTGGGCTACAGTCCATGGGGTCACAAAGAGTCAGACACAACTGAGCAACTAAGACTTTGATTTCATAGCTGATTAACAATGTGGTAGTTTCAGGTGCACAGCAGAGCGACTCAGCCATACACATGCATGTATCCATTGTCCCCCAGACCCCTTTCCCATCCAGGCTGCCACATAACATTGAGTGGAGTTCCCTCTGCTATATACAGTGTGTCCTTGTGAAACTAATCTTCTTTTGATCAAGACTCTGTTTTGGTGATTTTTGGTGAGTCGACTTTAATAGCAGAAGAAAGAGACTAGTCAGATAGAAAAAGAAAAATCAGATATTACATCTCGAGAAATATATTACTGTGCAGGGCCCCTCCAACAAAAGATCATGGACTGGGTGGCTTAAAGAAAAAAAATTTATTTCCTTAGTTCTGGAGGCTGGTTGATTGAGATCAGGATATTGGCAGGTTTGGTTCCTCCTGAGGCCTCTTTCCTTTCTCCTGAAGTTGGCTATCTTCTTGCTGTGTCTTTCTTTCATGTGTGTATATCCCTGGTGTCTCTTTGTGTGACCAAATTCCTCTTCTTATAAAGACATTAGTCAGATTGGATAAGAGCTCACCTCAGTGGCTGAATTTTAACTTAGTCATCTCTTTAAAGAGATATAACCACCAGCATATCACAGTGAGTAAAATCTTTTCCCCTCAGAATGGACAATTAAAAAAAAATTGTTTAATTGAAGAATAATTGATTTACAGAATTTTGTTGTTTTCTGCCAAATATCAACATGAATCAGCCATAGGTACACATATGTCTCCTTCCTCTTGAACCACCCTCTCTTTTCCCTCCCCATTACATGCCTCTAGGTTGATACAGAATCTCTGTTTGATACAGAATCCCTGAGTCATACAGCAAATTCCCATTGGCTATCTACTTTACATGTAAGTTTCCATGTTGTTCTCTCCATACATCTCACCCTCTCCTTCCTCCCTGTGCACTCCACACACCCCACCGTGTTCTTAAGTCTGTTCTCCTTGTCTGTTTCTCCATTGCTGCCCTGCAAATAAATTCATCAGTACCATGTTTCTTGACTCCATATATATGCATCAGTATACAATATTTATTTTTCTCTTTCTGACTTACTTCACTCTGTATAATAGCTCTAGGTTCATCCACCTCATTAGAACTGACTCAAATGTATTCTTTTTTATTTATTATTATTATTATTTTATTTTTACTTTATTTTACTTTACAGTACTGTATTGGATTTGGCATACATTGACATGAATCCGCTCCGGGTGTACATGAACTCCCAAACATGAACCCCCCTCCCACCCCACATCATCCCTCCGGATCATCCCCATACACCAGCCCTAAGCATCGTCCATCGAACATAGACTGGTGATATGTTTCTTACATGATAGTATAAATATTTCAATGCTATTCTCCCAAATCATCCCACGCTCTCCTTCTCCCTCTCCCTCAGAGTCCAAAAGTCCACTCTACATATCTGTGTCTCTTTTGCTGTCTTGCATACAGGGTCCTCATTACTATCTTTCTAAATTCCATATATATGTGTTAGTATACTGCTTACCTCACTCTGTATAATCGGTTCCAGTTTCATCCATCTCATTAAAACTGATTCAAATGTATTCTTTTTAATGGCTGAGTAATACTACATTGTGTATATGTACCATTGTGTATATGTATCCATTCATCTGCTGATGGACATCTAGGTTGTTTCCATGTCCTGGCTATTATAAATAGTGCTGTGATGAATATTGGGGTACATGTGTCTCTTTCTATTCTGGTTTTCTCGGTGTGTATGCCCAGCAGTGGGATTGCTGGGTCATAAGGCAGTTCTATTTGCAATTT
>SJYX01016987.1:0-11506 GCA_006410675.1 Oreotragus oreotragus
GGCTTCTCCTTCCAGTGGCTTCTCTCGTTGAGGACCGCAGTCTCTGCGTGCAGAGGCTTCAGGAGTTGTGGACGTGGGCTCTGGGAGCACAGACTCACCAGTTGTGGCGCGTTTGCTAGTTGCCCCAAGGTTGTGGGATCCTCACGGACCAGGGATCAAACCCGTGTTCCCTGCACTGGCAGCTGGAGTCCCAGCCCCCGGACCAAGGGAAGCTCCCAAAGGCGTGGTTTTCAAGAACTCTGCCATTGCTGATCAGTTCTTGGCCATCCACCTTCCCTGTGATCCTCCTTGGGTCGGAATTCCCACCTTGGGGGTCCCTTTCCCGGTGCATTCATGTAACTAGAGTGCCATTTAGAAGCCACTGCCGTGTGGGCTCCCTGAATCCGCTGCTTGTTTTCCCCTTCCTTCCTTCCTTCTTTCCCGTGCTTCCTCCCTCCCTTCCTCGCCTCCTCCTCTCCTTTCTTTGTGTCTGTATCCTCTAAACTTTTATGATGTGGTGGAGTCGAGCCGACTGGGTTTGCCTCTTGACTCGGCTTCCCAAATGTCCTCTTGCTGGCTTAGCTCAGGCTTCTGTAACAAAGCACCATAGATTGGTGGCTTCAACAACAGCCACGAACTTCCCACAGTTCTGAGGCCGGAAGTCCAAGCCCGGCGTGCACGCAGATTCCCTTCCTGGCAAGGGCGCTCTCTGTGGCTTGCAGATGGCCGCCTTCTCTCTGTGTCATTGTGTGATGGTGAGAGAGAGCTCTGCTCTCTGTCTCTTCAGAAGGAGGCTCATCCCACTGTGAGGGCTCCACCTTGATGACCTCCTCTAAACCTAATCACTTCCCTGAGGCCCCACCTCTGAATACCATCACATTGTGGGGTTAGGACTTCAGTATATGAATTCGGGGAGGACGCAAACATCAGTCTGAAAAGAATCAGTCAGGTGACATAAGCTTTTATGTGGCCTCCTCTGACTCGTAAGGATAATAAGACTTACCTTGTTTTGAGTAATGCATAGGCCTTTTAAAGCATAGTGATTTAAAGAAGTCTATAAAGAATTTATGCAGTAATGACTGAACAAAGGTAGTTGTTACAGCAGCATCAAAGCCATCATTTCCACTGGTAGACAATCAGGTCCTTGTGAAGGGGACTGGTCTCATCCTCTTTGAACCCCAGGCCACCAGCCAGCGCGGGGCCCAACATGCAGTGGCGTCAATGATTGGCAACGTAGATGGAGCGGGATGTCCTGACTTGGAAACACGGCTGCCTGTCTGCCAGGGAGGGCTGTCTGGTTAATACCTCACTGTGGAAGGGGAACGTTACAGAGGACGTCACTGTTCAGCCCTATCTGTTGGTGCTTCTGGTTATGAGACCCTCCCATTGACGTGGATTCAGAATGACAGGTTTTATATTTTCTTGTAATCTTATGTTTTCTTGTAGTCTCAACTGCTTAAAAAAATATGTTAAAAAAGGATAAGAAAAAAAAAGTCTCATCCAAAGGCACTAACACAGAGTCAGTGCAAGCTAACAGGTCTCAGGATGAAACAAAACCTTCCTGTGTAGTTTATCTCAATCATAAGATAGGAGAAAAGACCATCATTCCATATGGTTTTTCTTAAAGGCATCTATTTTTTAAAAACGATTTTGATTCACCATTGAATTTGTCTTTAGAAATGGAGAAAAAAAAAATCAAATGTAAGAATATTACTGTGAATTTCAGAGAGAAACACAACTAGGGAATCTGCCCCAGTGGGTACCCTGATGCTGGTCGATTATTTCCGTCACGTCAGAGGAAAGCACTGAGATGCTTTTGCCACTGGTTTCTGTTTTGGTTTTGGTTTGATTACAATTTGTGTATATATCTTTTGTTCTCTATAATCGGTTTTTTGAAAAAAAATGTTCAGCTACTCACATTTACCTCTAATATCGCCTCTGACTTTTGCTATTTTGCCGTTATAGATTCATCTTCCCCACAAGTATTTCAGGTCCTAAATACTTTTCATGGAATTTTTTCTCCTGTTCTTTCCCTTTCTGTTTTCTTCCCCCCCGGAGCTGTACAAATGCAGCCCTTTTAAGGGCGCTTAGACTTTTAAGTCTGAGAATCTGCTTCTGTACGTCTCCTCATCCCGCTCAGGTGTTTGATTAATAACATTTTTATAAGGTGGTGACCGGAATGGACTGTGACGCTGGAGGCGAGTTTCGCCGGAGTCCAGGATGATCCGTTCTCATTTCTGGGGACACTCACTTTGTCCCGGTTAAAAGAGACGTGACTGACCCCACGCAGCCGTGCGTGCCCGGCTGTACTGCGTGTGTGTGAGTGGGATTGGGGCGGGGGGGGGGCGGGGTACTTGTGCAAATGCGGGCATCTGTCGTGCTCCCAAGGTCTCATCAACAACTGCAGAAGCCTCCTCGGAGATCAATCACATCCCCTCGGCGGATGCTGTCTGAAACTTGTTGCGCTCTCTGTGTCGCCGTTAATTCCATTTGTCATATGTCAGACCGGGATGAGTGAGGCTCACTCAGACCGGTGCGTTGTACATTTTTCCTCCCTTCCTTAGTCACCACCTTTGCTAATTTCAGGCGGTCAGCACATTTGGCAGGCTTGCAGCCGCTTGCCTGAGCAAGCCATTAATCTCGATTAGGAGAGGTAGCGGCTCCCCGCTCCCCTCCCGGAGGCGGCCCTGCCCCCTCCAGCCTGCACCTTGTCGCATCTCCCTAGCTTTAGACACCCCCCACCCCAGCACACCCCACGGAGGTTTTCTTTGTCTTCCGGGTGAAGATCCGCCCTGAAGAGCACAGCCCTGGTACGCAGGCTTCAGCTGTCTGTGCCCAGCAAAGTGCCATCAGAGAAATCAGGAACTCGGCTGTGCCCGCCCCTGCAGCCAGGGCCAGTCACCCCAAAGCCAGCCTCGCCATTTTTCCCGGAGCGCTTCGGCAACGACAGGCCTCTCCTGTACGTGTTTTTCAGGCAATCGTTTTTCTCCTTTCTGGAGTTGGATTTCCCCTCTCTCTCTTCTTTCTTTTTTTAATCCTCCTGTGGGAATCTCTATCTTTTCCTAAAAAATCTTCAATCATTTTCCACTTGAACTGGAAGGAGCTATGTTCGAAAAATTGGTATATATTTTTCCCCTCTACTTCAGATCTCCTGTGTCCTGACGTAAAATAAAATGGCAAGATGTGGTGACTTTTCTTGGGGAAAAAAAAAAATTTTTTTTAATTAAGCCTCTACTTCAGAATGTTGGATTCTCAAAGTGTGCACCAAGCAGAAGGGGCGACAGGCACGGTTTGGATCAAAAAGCACCTGTGCTCTTTGCTAACGCACGTGGCCCAGAGGTGCACACTCCATGAGCTGTGCTCTGTTCCATGGAATGAGGCACCACATACCTGGAGGAAACCAGAGACGACGTCTAAGTTAGGGTTTCCAAATCAGGTATTTTGGGGAAAAATTTTCCACTTTGACATAACACCTAATGTAGCTGGTTAGTATATAAGGTGTCACAGCCAAGGTCCCCTGGTTGAAGCTGGGGAAATGTGGACAATGAGCTTGGACTTGACCTCTCGTTTGCCCTGGCAGTTAGGCCCTTGAGGCCCCCTAAGGCCCCCCAGCATGTGGTTTCTGCCCTGATGGTCTCCATCCCCTTCAGTTCCCCCAGCCCTGCCCCAGTGTCCCGGGAGGCTGACTCAGTGGCCTGTGCTGCCCTCATCCTCAGGCCAGATCTCTAGATGCTGTGCACCAGTAAGAATACAGACAAAGCAAGGTGCAGCTGTTCGGTCCCCAGGCTCACTCCCTGCAGGGCACGTGGGGGCCGCCTGCCTCCATTTTCAGCTGGCAGGGCTAGGGAGCTCTGCCTACTGTTACTAAACCCAGGACGCGGCTCGAAACCTCACTGGTTCCTGTGATCTGACACCTACCTTTGCAAAGAGCACTTTTATCAAGCGCTCCTCAGATGACCACCTGGAGCGTGCCTCTGTGCCCCTGAAGGACTCCGACCCATAGAGATGGTCTGAGATCTCAAATCAGGACCCTTTCCTCGCCTAGTGCATCAGCTTCCATCCGAAACACCCATCTCTGGGGACAGGAGAGGCGCTGAGAGAAGCCTTCCGCTGGGCTCTGGCCCCGTCTTTTCCCCCGGGCTTGCATCCTCCCCATCCTTCCTGTTTTTTTTTTGTTTGTTTTGTTTTGTTTTTTAAAGAAATCTGGAAAAGGAGCTAAAGAGCTCCATGTGCGACTGTCAGTCCGAGGCCAAGGGCAGTTGCTGGCCGCCCTCGCTGCCTGTGTTAAATGACCCTTGTCTGCTGCATGCCCGCCTGCAAGTCCATGCACATGTCTAGCTCGGTCAGGGCCCACGGGTCACCTTGAGAATGACTTTGAAGGTCCTTTCCCGGTCCGGAGGCCCCCGCCCCGGCCCACACCCTGGCCCCGCTCTCTCCCAGATGTTCCCAGGTCCCCTGGGTGACCTCACGCGTCGTTCCTGGGATGTTACTCCATCATCCTCGACCCATATGGATCGGGGTCTCAGCAAGAATCAGGCAGAAACATCCATGCATCTGTTCTGCCTCTCCTGTGTGGAGTCCCCCAGGCTTTAGTGGAAATACTCCCCGAGGTAAAGGCAGAAGCCAGCATTTGTTGCTGTAATGAAATCCTGAACTTGACCCCTTCTGAACCTTGGATATAGAGTTGATGTTAAACAGGGGACACTGGCCAGGTCCAAGAGGCAGAAGAAAGGGGCACCCTCTTCTTTTCCGACTCCGAGATCCGTAAGAAATCAAGCTTTACCAAGGCTTACGTCGCCTCTCCTGATACCCCGCGGCCTCCATGTGTAAGTTCATTGGTAGTCCTCGTGTGCGCTTCAGTATTTGTGCTTTTAATAGATACTGCAAGTGTGTTTAATGTGAAAATAGAAACGGAGGGGCTCTTAAAAGAGCTTACTCAAAATCCTGCCAATTACTAAAGTCTACCAGACAAGAAGGAGCCGCTTTTTTTTTTATAAAAGGGAGAAAAAATGTTTCTGCAAAAGCCTGGCCCTTTGTCTTTAAAAATATTCATCTCTTGGGTACTGAATTATAATAGTAAATACAGATGTAGCTATGTCCTGTTAAAAGCACAGCCAAAATGTAGTACAAACATTCAGGGCACTGGTATGTCACTTTAAATTGTAAAGTGTCACCTAAAAACATCGAGTTGCTGGGGAGAAATTGGTATTGGCTCTGAGTCTGCAGCTCACTGTTTTTTAGGTTCCCAAGAAGGTAACATTTGAGGCAAAAGTCACCCAGTGCCAACGTGCCTGTCTGCGTCCATCTGTTTTAACTTCCAAAATTTTGCATTCCCTGGTTACAAACATTTGAGGATAAGAAATAGCCAAGATGCCATTGCAAGTCCTGAAATAGGTTATTGTCAGCCAGAAACTGGCTAGTAAACAGCCGGGACCCAAGACATTGGTCCAAACCAGTTCTGAGCTGGCTTGGGGGTCTGACCCAACCTCTCCGATACCAGCGTGGAGTAACTTTGGGGAAGTGGTAAAGGTCAAATCGTTCAGCGTCCTCTGCAGTCCCTGGTGGAGCTAAAGGGGCTGTTTGTACCTTTTTCCCATTGCCGGTTTTTCTTAAACATTAGCTCTGTTTCTTTTCTTTCTTCCTTCTTTTTCAATTCTGATTTGCAAAGAATAGGGAAGCTTAGCCAAACTGCAGTTTCAAAGTATTGCTTCTTAAGCCCAGGCCAAGTGTAGAGACTTGATAGAATTCTGATTAATGCATCTTATTACATTAATTTTCTGAGGAACCCACAGGCATTTCTCCTCCTCCGAGCGCGGCCTGGCCTGCCAGAAGCATTTGTCCACTTAAAGAGCTAATATCTTCAGCTCCCAACGACCATAAAACTGAAAACCTATCGGAAGAGTTGCCTTCTTTAGATGCGCATTCGGCCCAGTGCAAAATGGATACAGAACTTGGCTGAACTTTGCTTCAAATTTGCCAATCAAAACTCACAAGCCCACGCCAAGTTGGCTACAAATCCTCGTGCTCGGAGCCAGCGCTAATTATGTCAACAAAGAAGCTCAAGCGCAGCCCCATTAAGTCCCACACTCCGTGGGCGTCAGGGCGGCGGCGCCAGTGTGCAGGCACACAGGCCCTGCTCAGATGGGCTCCGTCTTCTCCCAGCTTCCTCCTGCAACCCCCAGGAACACCTCAGGCCCCAGCCACCCCTCTCATCATTGACAGTCTTCCTTAGAAATGAGAGACCATCTCATTGGGTGTTCCTGGTAACCGACTCAGAGGGGAGATTTCCCGTGCGGGAGTTTTCTTAGGGTCAACACCTGTAGGTAGGACAAAGCTGGCAGAGAGGCTGAGCTGAGATGCAGCCAGCAGAGGGTCCCAGCCGAACTCGCGGGGGCCTGTGGAGCCGAAAGGGCCCATCGGTGTGTCAGTGCCACCGCTCGGGCCAGTGTGGACAGGCCTTCCTGTCCCCGCCTGCCTGGACTCAGCGTCTCACGGACTGTCCCGGGAAGGCTGTGGCCTTGCCTGAGGAAGGCTGTGCCCCTCTGCATTCGGGTGCACCTGGAAGGCTAGACACCTGGAGGTCACAGTCCTCCCCCAGACACAATGCAAGTCAGGCCTCCCTTCCAGCCTGGGCACATCCCGGCTCCTCCCCTCCCTCACCATCACCACCCCCAGCACGTGAAACCCTCCCCTGTGAGTCAAGCTTATCATGAGCTGTGCTGCAGCCCTTGTTGATCTGAGCCTTGACGTATGGTAGAAAGCCCTGGAACCAGGCAGACCTGGGTTTCATTGTCATCTCTGCCGTTATTGCTAGCTTTCCAATGCGGGTAGTAAGGTGTCAGAGGTCAAACCAGTCAACCCTAAAGGAAACCAACGCTGAATATTCATCGGAAGGACTGATGCTGAAGCTCCAATACTTTGGCCATCTGATGTGAAGACCCAAATCACTAGAAAAGACCCTGATGCTGGGAAAGATTGAAGGCAGGAGGAGAAGGGGGCGAACAGAGGCTAAGATGGCTGCCTGGCATTCCCGACTCAGTGGACATGAACTTGAGCAAACTCTGGGAGATGGGGGAGGACAGGGAAGCCTGGTGTGCTGCAGTCCATGAGGTAGCGAAGAGCTGAACGCGACTTAGCAGCTGAGCAACAACAAAAAAAAAAGGTGTCAGTGTGGCGGAAACAGAATAGTGCAGGTCAGGCCTTTTTCCTGTGGTCTATCTTGTCCTGTAGCCTGCATCGTCACTGTGACCATTCTGAGTGCCCACAGCGGACCTGGCGCCCTAGCGGGCTCTCCACACGCAGAGAACCCGTCCCTGCTGGCAGGAAGCATGGGGGAAGCCGCTTAAGCCTGAGTGCCAGCCCTGAGCAAGAACAGTGATGATCACCCGTCATTGTAATGTCAGAAATCCCAGTGTGCAGTGCGGGGTCATCCTTGCCCACCTGCAGCCCGAAGCTCTGGACATGCTCTCCTCTGCCTGCCCTTGGCCAGTGGGAGTAGCCCGTCTGTGTGCCGGAGACAATGGTGGAATCTCAGAAGACCCGAGGGTGTTGTCTGGGGACACCGTGACTCCTCGATCACTGCACCATCCTTTAAGAAAAGCTCGAACAAGCCATCTGAGGAATTCTACCCAGAAAATTCCAGGCCCCATTCCTATTAGTAAAGTTGATGGTCAACTGCCAAGAAAACCTAGGAAGTTCTCGGGGTCAATAGGGCAGGATGACTGCACACCGCCTTCCTAACCGTAAAATATGCTGAGAACTCCAGTGAAAATAAAGGCCCTGGGCCTTCACTCAAGAAAAGACTTCTTGTTTAAGTACAAAGCATATCCATTATGAGTTTCCTCCTGCTACCATCACAAGCTAGGTGGCTTAGACAGGAATTACTGTCTCACCGTTTAGGAGGCCAGAAAGCCAAAATCAAAGTACTGGCAGGGTCTGTCTTTTTCTTTTTCCTCCCTGAGACTCAGAATCTGTTCCAGGCCTCTCTCCCAGCTCCTGGTGGCCGCTGGCATTCCTAGGCTTGTAGACATACCGCTTCAATCGTGGCCGCTTCCTCACATGACCTTCATCTCTCTGTCCCTATGTGTCCTTTTGCATCTCTTAAAAGGGCATCACCAGTCATTGGAGCTAGGAGTCACCTTTAGCCAGTATAATGTCGTCTTGATCTTTATCTTAACTCCACCCGCAAAGACTCTGTTTCCAAATAAAGTCACATTCTGAGCTTTGTAATGAGCGTGAATTTGGAAGAGCACTGCTCAGCTCAGCCCACCATGCCCTACAGCTTTCTGGGTCATTCCTCTTGGCCTGTGTGGCCGTATGCATCTCTTACGGGTAGTCAGGAGCCGTGGTTTAACCTGTACGCGCCCTTCCCTCGTGGTGAGCTTCCTCTGTACATAACGAACAGAAGACTAAAGGAGGAAACTGAGGCCCAGAAGTACAGACTGACTTGGTCTGGGTCACACGGCTCATCACGGGGGAGGCTGAGCTGGAAACCAGGCAGCCTCCCACACCCCCTCCCTGCACCCGCCCACCCGTGGGGTCTCCTTTTGAAAACCCCGAGGCAAATAAAGCAAACCAGCAGCAGGATAGTGCAAGGCTGTGATGCTTGCCTTTGCTCCTGGTCTCATCTTAACAGCAACCAGGATGTTTACAAGGCTCAGTTACTCATTTTCCAGCACTGTCCCAGGCCCAAGGTCAGGTGACTAGCGGTATTCTTGCACCTGTGTATTGTTTCGTTTGTAGGGTTTAAAGTCGCCTACAGACACCTTTGGGAAGCACCAAGGTGTGTCTGGCATTTCACAGACAAGGAGCCGAGGCCTGGGGGAAAGTGAAATTCCATGCTAGGACTTCAGCTCAAGTCTCGCTATTTCTAAAGCCGGACTGAGTCTTTGAGAAAATGCAGTGTGCCCAGAGCTGTGCCAGACGCAACATAGATGCCCATTAATACCAGCTAAGACTCAGGCTTCTGAGTCCAACGCATGTCATTCTCATCCCCAGCTAGAATTTTAAATATTTTTTCTAATTAAAACAGTATTAACTTTATTTGGCTGGGTCTGGTCTTTGGCGCTCAGGATGTTTGTCGCGGCGTGTGGGTTCTGCGTTCTGGCATACAGGCTCAGTAATCGTATCGTGCAGGCTTAGTTGCCCTATGGCATATGGGATCTTCGTTCCCCGACTAGGAATCAAACCCATGTCCCCTGCGTTTGAAAGTAGATTCTTAGCCTCTCGACCCACCAGGGAAGTCCCTAGAACTTTAAATATTTAAGAAACGAAGACTTCAGAGTCTAGACACATGCCAGAACCCAGCAGCACAGATTTGCTAATCTGTGGCAGAGTGCTTTGCATCCTTCCGTGGCTTTGCCTTCCAAAGTCACACTGCAGGGCCAAAGCTTTTTATGGGACTGCATCCTTGTTGATCAGACACTTAGCATATTTAAGTTGGGGTCCAGGGGAACCAGAGTGTTGGGGGAGATACCTAATGAAGGCGGTTTTCTCTTCAAGGATGCAGTAAAATTGAAAAGTAATTCCTCAAGGGCAGCCACTTGTAAATTAGGAAGGAAGTGGGGAAAAAAAGGTCCTATAAAGACACATCACAAGGGGGTTTGACTAAGCAGAAGGAACTGGAAAAAGAGAAAAGGAGGCTTGCACGTTGCTTGTAAATTGGTGAATAAATTCTGTTAAGGAAAGATTGGATTCACATTCAACGTGGGAAACAGGGAAAGGCCTTTTCTTGCACGCTGAGAAGTTTGAATACACTTTCAGGAGCTCTTCGTTATCTCAAATTAAATCTTAAATTGGGCTTGTGGTTCTCTGTGAATTAATACTCCGGCCTCTCAGCCCTGCTGCCGAGGTCATTCAGATCTAATGGTGGAAATGGTCGCAGGGTCAGCCCTTGGTCGGCGCTGTATAGAAGTGCCTTAATGATGCCCCGGACGTTTGCATTCTGCAGCCGGGCGGCTGGGCAGCAGGCACTGGGGTGGGGGAAGGGCTCAGCAATCGCCGCATCGTACAGGCGGCCGTGTGGTTGAGGAAGGACAGATCTCGGGCCATCCCACCGTTCAGCGTTGAAGCAGAGGGCCGGTGCTTCCTGAAACAGGGGGATGTAAGAGAAGCCGCGCTCACCTGCATGTTAGCCGTGGTGACCCACGTCTCGGGATGCCACGAAGGCGAGGGCCACCCATCCCCGGGATCACATCCATCTATCCAGAGACGGTCGCTTCTTTGGACAGGTGTGGAAGAAAAGCTTCCCCTGAGGCATAAACAGACCTTGTTTGGTAGAAACAGCCCCGGCCCCTGATGTCAGGGAGTGCACATAAATTGTGCATATATCCCTGCAGATGTGTGCATTTCAGCCCAGCCGAGTGTGCGCTGGTGTGAAAAATACAGTGACACCTACTTCTCATTGGATTCCTTGACTTCGAGATTTCTCGCTGCCCCGGTCTTTTTTTCTCCCTTAAGTGGAATTGTCAAGCACTCATGATGCTCCCAACTTGCTCACCGGTAAAATGGAAATAATAATAGGGCCCACTTGAGAAGGCTGGTGGATTAGAACAATTAGTGAGAGACAGTCGGCGCACAGTGGCATGCACAGTACAGTTTCAGAATTAACTGAGGTTTGGCACGTAGTGTAGGTTGTACTGTGTCTGTTGTTAGTACCTAAGTGTCTACTCACATTTGGCAGATAGTAGGACCTTGCTGAAGCGACTTAGCAGCAGTAGCAGGACCTTAACAAATACAATGTGTTGTTATACATTAAGTTGCTATGTATAATTGGGAAGAGAAATTATTTTTTGGCATGTCACTTCCTCAGGAGATTTGACCCCAAGGCTGATGATCTTTCAGGACCCCAGCCTGCCTCACTGTGGGGCTCTAGTAGATCCATCTGCAAGACACATCGGCATCACTGAACATGGTAAAGGATGACCAGAATGGCTGATCTGCTGAGACAGTGAGCACTGACACCAGTCAAGTGCTGCTGGGACGCCATACTCTGCAAAGAGCTATACACATCAGAACGGCCTTCAGGAGGGAAGTGTGATGAGCCCGTTTTACAGATGAGTGTAGTAAAGGTCGGAGGTATAAAGTCACTGAGAAGGTGGTAGAGCCGAGGTCTGGGTGACTCCAGGACCAGGTGTATAATTTCTGAGACCCACCCCTGTCATCCACATTTTCCTCCCAACCGCCCTCTGGCTCTGTTTTCTGGCAGGGAGACTCCAGGGTTTGAAAGGACCTGAAAGATGAGGTCCTGGAGAACAGGTAGAAACCGCATCCGCCAGCCTGTGGTATTTTTCAGGACGGGAGCCCGGCTCACCCTGCCTCCCTGGGAAGGAAGGGCTTCTGGACGGGTCTGTCTGTCAGCGCGTGGGGGGCTGGCTGACACGGTGCTGACGGAGTGACAGTGGGAATTGTCAGCGGAGGGGAATTAGCTCCTGCGAGTCCATAGGTGCAAACTGCAGCAGGCGTTGGCGACCGGGAGCCCTGGTGTCTCTGTTAAATCCTTGGGCCGTGAGGCCTTAATGACACCCCT
>SJYX01016987.1:11545-55337 GCA_006410675.1 Oreotragus oreotragus
CTTTTCCTATTTGGAACCAGTCTGTTGTTCCATGTCCAGTTCTACTGTTGCTTCCTGACCTGCATACAGGTTTCTCAAGAGGCAGGTCAGGTGGTCTGGGATTCCCATCTCTTTCAGAATTTTCCACAGTTTATTGTGATCCACACAGTCAAAGGCTTTGGCATAGTCAATAAAGCAGAAATAGATGTTTTTCTGGAACTTTCTTGCTTTTTCCATGATCCAGCGGATATTGGCAATTTGATCTCTGGTTCCTCTGTCTTTTCTGAAACCAGCTTGAACATCAGGGAGTTCACGGTTCACGTATTGCTGAAGCCTGGCTTGGAGAATTCTGAGCATTACTTTACTAGCATGTGAGATGAGTGCAATTGTACGGTGGTTTGAGCATTCTTTGGCATTGCCTTTCTTTGGGATTGGAATGAAAACTGACATTTTCCAGTCCTGTGGCCACTGCTGAGTTTTCCAAATTTGCTGGCATATTGAGTGCAGCACTTTCACAGCATCATCTTTCAGGATTTGAAACAGCTCAACGGGAATTCCATCACCTCCACTAGCTTTGTTCGTAGTGATGCTTTCTGAGGCCCACTTGACTTCACATTCCAAAATGTCTGGCTCTAGATTAGTGATCACAACATCATGATTATCTGGGTCGTGAATGTGCCAAAGATGATTAGGCACTAATGTTTATCAATAATAAACACTACACAATCTATGCTATGTGCCAAACACTGCACTGTCAGTTCTGATGCTATGTCATGCGCCAGTTACCTTTTTTATCTTCCACGTGGGCTCTCGGCTCCCCAGCCAGGGATTGAACTCTTGCCCCCTGCATTGGGAGCATGGAGTCTTAACCAGTGGACCACCAGAAAAGGAGAAAATTCCCCAGTTATCTTTCATTAATTGCCACTACCATTATTGTCTCCGATCCCCCAGCCTCTTAACCAAGTACTGTTATTATTTCTGTTTTACAAATGAGCATGCTGGAACTCAGCGCTGGATTTGAAACCAAGCGATGGAGGTGATGACACCTCTGTCGTTGGAGCAGCTTCTTCTCCATCCTGTACACACACTCCTGTTTAATCCTAACATGTGCGTGTGGTTCTCCCCACTTCATATGTGAGGAAATAGAGAGCCCTAGAGCTATTTAACATGAATTGTAAGACTGGATTTAAGCCCTTGGTTCTCCCCTGTCACCGTGCTATCCCAGGCTTAGAGGAGGCATAGAGGGTTGGCACATGAGAGTCTGGTCTGATCCCCAAGGCAGGAAAGTGAAAGTGAAGTCGCTCAGTCGTGTCCGACTCTTTGCAACCCCATGGACTGTAGCCTACCAGGCTCCTCCGTCCGTAGAATCTTCCAGGCAAGAGGACTGGAGTGGGTTGCCATTTCCTTCCCCAAGGGATCTTCCTGACCCAGGGATCAAACCCAGGTCTCCCACACTGCAGGGAGATGCTTTACTGTCTGAGCCACCAGCAAAGCCCAAAGGCTGGAGGGCCAGCTACTGCAAGGCTTCGAGAAGGCACAAGAGCGGGCCTAGAACGTGGTGCAGCCAGGCCCAGGCTTGCTCATTTGGGACAAGGCATGGGTGAGCTTCCCTGTAGCTCAGTCAGTAAAGAAAAAGTGAAAGTGAAACTCACTCAGTCCTGTCTGACTCTGTGACCCCATGGACTATACAGTCCATGGAATTCTCCAGGCCAGAATACTGGAGTGGGTAGCCTACCCCTTCTCCAGTGGATCTCCTCAACCCAGAAATTGAACCGGGGTCTCCTGCACTGCAGGCAGATTGTTTACCAGCTGAGCTATCAGGGGAGTCTGCAGTGCAGGAGACCAGGGTTTGATCCCTGGGTCGGGAAGATCCCCTGAAAAAGAAAATGGAACTGATTCCAGCATTCTTGCCTGGAAAATCCCTTGGACAGAGGAGCCTGGCGGGCTACAGTCCACAGGGTCATAAGAGTTGGACACGACTTAGCAGCTAAACCGCCACCGTGGGCTGTGAGCCTCTGGATGCCCCAGTGCAGAGGAAGGAGGCCAGGTACATATAATATATACATACATATATATATATATATATATATTTGCTTGGAAGAAAGGAACACAGCGTGACTGAGAGTCCGTCTCTCTCACTCATGTCCCCCCTGCCCCTCTGCGCCTTTTTGATTTTTAATTTTTTTCGTTAAGAAAGTGGCAGCAGCTAGCTGACTACTTCCACGGCTTCCTGACAAGGCCTGCAAAGGAGAGTAAACAAATTACCCATTACCAGGGAAGCCCCTCTGCCCCTCCTCCCCCTCCAGGCAGATTCCCCGCGTCTTCTTTCACCTCCAGGAGATATCCTCCAAGGTCACTAAATTAAGCCTTCAGACAATCGAAAAATTGAATCTCAGTACATCCATTTTCCTAACAAAATTTCCGCAGCGCCGATTGGGGCTGACAGGTGCGTCCGCGCGCTCTCCGCGCTGTTCAGGTCGATTTGGCCGGGCGGGACGGCATCAGCGTGTATTGGAGGGAACGTGCCTGTGGCTCCAGGCCCCCTGGGAGTCGCACCTCACCCCTCAGTGCTGCAAAGGACGCTTTCCTTCTGTGCACAGACCTGGCCAGCCTCCTCCTCTACTCCTGTCCTCACCCTCTGCAGCCTCCAGGTCAGGCGCTTCTTTTTCAGTTATTTATCGAAAGCGCTGTTGCAGTCATTGCAAACACATTTAGGAATAAATGGAATCCATGTTTTCTTTGCCAGCACTAACAGTGCAGCAGTCATCACAGGCCTTATCGGAGGGGAGGGACAGGGTGTGATACCTGGGAAGCGGAGATCCGGTGAGAAGGAAGGGCTTTGCTCCCAGCACCTCAGGCTTTGTAGCTGCTGTGGCCTGGCCGCTGGAGGGGCCTAGAAAGATGAGAATCCGCCAGGAGGAGGAGGCTGTGGTGACTCCCTGATGGCCAGCTCGGTGACTCTGGAGGTCACGCCCCCCGCATCCAGCCTCATGTCCTCCTCCTCAAGTAGCATCCCAGCCAGCACTTCCAACAAAGACTGCACATGCGCTGCGGGGGGGCTGGGCCATCCCCTCTAGTAGCCCGCTGTGAGTGACTTATCCTGAAAGCTCCAGGAGAAGTTTGCCTTCCGCTCAGATTACCTGTGTCCCTGTAAATGCAAAAGTGAGGCTTTTCTTTGCTTGGCTGTGAGTGACGCTGATGCCCCAGGAAGGGGCACTGTGTTTATCCCGTGGCTCGGAGTGCCCGCTGGGTGCCCGACCTGGGGATCCCAGTGCATGTCCCCAGCTGCACGGTGCCAGCATCCGTGACCGCCACGGTCACAGTGGGCTGCCCACTATTAGGTGAGACCTCGGGCAGGTCACTTAAACTTCCTTGTCTTGAATTTTTTTTTTCCTTGTCTATGATACCATGATCGTAATGCACTCTACATGTTTAGGAGTATTGAGAATTTCAAAAGTGAAAATTCCTAAAAAGCATGAAGCATCATCCCTGGGCATAATAAGTGCTCATTACATGTTTGCAAAAATAGCAATTGTTAAAATTACATCCAGAAGCTTTTAAGGAGCACCTGTTGCTGTCCATCCCAAGCCCTAGAACGAAGCCTCCAAGAAGATTCGGGAGCTGGTAGCGGAAGAGAACCGCACTTGGTGGGTTCTGACATTGTTGCTGCTGCTGCTAAGTCGCTTCAGTCATGTCCAATTCTGTGCGACCCCATAGACGGCAGCCCACCAGGCTTTCCCTGGGATTCTCCAGGCGAGAATACTGGAGTGGGTTGCCATTTCCGTCTCCAATGCATGAAGAAGTGAAGTGAAGTCGCTCAGTCGTGTCCGACTCTTTGTGACCCCATGGACTGTAGCCTACTAGGCTCTTTTGTCCATGGGATTTTCCAGGCAATAGTCCTGGAGTGGATTGCCATTTCCTTCTCCAGGGGATCTTCCCAACCCAGGGATCGAACCTGGGTCGCCTGCATTGTAGACAGACGCTTTACCATCTGAGCCACCAGGGAAGTCCGACTCTTCCCGACCCCGTGGACTGCAGCATTGATGGGCCCTGTGTAATTCTGTTACTTGAATGACCTTCCTCTTATCTCGGGTTGCTTCTGTTTTTCCTGGATTCATGTGCTCATTTCTTGGTCTTCATAGCAGTTGTCTGCTGCTGCCACTTAATGCATTATCCCTAAAGCCTTATGGTTTAAAACAACAAACATTTAATATCTTACAGTTTCTGCAGGTCAGACGTCAGCGAGTAGCCTAGATAGATGGCTGTGTCTCAGGGCCTCTCATCAAGTTTCAGCCGAGCTGTTGGCTGGGGCTGCAGTTGCTCAAGGCTTGACGGGCTGTTGGTTTCACATCCAAACTGGCACAGACGTGGCTTTAGGCAGGAGGCTCAGTCCTTCACTGTGTGGGCCTTTCCGCGGAGATGCTTGGTCTTCCTCACGTATGGGAGTTTGCCAGGTGGACGAGCTCAGGGTGCCAGGGGCAGCTCCAGCGCCTTTCAGACACTGGTCTCAGACATCACACACGGTCAGGCACTGAAATCTCACCTGCATTCCAGTCCTTATGCTTAAGGAGAGGGGAAACTGACTCCACTCAGCAGGGGTAGCCGTCCAGGAGCCTGTAGGCATGTTTTCACATGACCACAGTCTGCCACTTCGGTCCGTGGGTTCTCACGGACGTGTGATAGGCTCACAGGCTCAGCCCTTGGCAGAGGCATGGAGCATATAAGGAAATGTGTCTTCCCTCTGCATCAGAGAAGACATCACCTCCTCTGGAGTGGTTGTAATGGGAGAGCAGACTCCCCAAAGGACTCCATTGCAGCAGTGGGCTCACAGAGGCCAGTGGGACGGCAGAGGCGGTCCCTTCAGGGAGGCAGCCTTGAACTCCTTCAGTCTAAAACCCTCGAGAAGTTCTTTGAAGACAGATACTAGCCATTTATAACCTTTACAGCAGTGCTTTTGAAATCACCAGTGGTATCTTATTTTCTCCCCGGAGAGTTGAGAAACTTGCCTTGAAAAGTCACTTCTTTGAATAGTGTGGTAGGTCCGCCATCATCAGACTCATCTGAGCCTTTGTGGGACACAGGGAACAGAGCGAGAAGCATCAGCAGCGTTTCTCTTTCTGTTACCCCAGTTCCCTCCACTCGCATTCTTCCGTATCTACTGCTTCTTACCCCGTCGCAGACCGGATTCTGCTGGACAGCCTGGCCGTCTCCTTCTCTTCCCCTGCCTCCTCTGCCTCCTCGCCCTCTCTCTGCGTTACCACGAGGAGAGATCGGGTTTCACCACCCACAACAGGCAGTGCGGGCCACTAGGCCGTTACCCCGCCACTAGGCTCTGCGCTCGTTTCTGGTTTCCCTTTCTCTGTTCCTTGGGGCTTCCCTGGTGGCTCAGCTGGTAAAGAATCCGCCTGCAACGCAGGAGACCCCAGTTCGATTCCCGGTTCGGGCAGATCTGCTAGGGAAGGGATAGGCTACCCACTCCAGTATTCTTGGGCTTCCCCTGTGGCTCAGCCTGGTATGAGCCACAATCTGCCTGCAATGCAGGAGACCTGGGTTAGATCCTGGGTTGGGAAGATCCCTTGGAGAAGGGAACGGCTACACACTCCAGTTTTCTGGCCTGGAGAATTCCATGGACTGTAAAATCCATGGGGTCAGACACGACTAAGTGACTTTCACTTTCTTTTTCTGTTCCTTTCCTGCCCACTGTGTTCCTTCCTCCTCGGGGTTGCTGACACATGTGTAAGAATCCTGAATGCTTGTACGGCACTTAGAGTTTTCACAGCAGTTTCCTGAGCGTCATTTCCTCAAAGCATCCTCTATGAAATGGGGTGGGATGATAACCACTTTGCAGACGAGAATGCCAAGGCTTTTGGAGGATTGGGAAGTTACTCAGAATCACGCAGCTGGTAGGTGGAAGAGACAGCCTTCCAGCCAGGCCCTGCTGGCTCGTAGATTTTGTGCTTTTCCTAGCATAACATACAGGCAGACCATACAAGTCTCTGAGGCCAGGTGTGGGGTTTCATTTTGCTTTGTATCCCTTTGGCTTTGGCTAACATTTCAAGTGAACAAATGGACAAAAGTGAATGAATGAAGCCAAGCCATCCTCAGTCAAAGCCAGACACTGCTCACACACACAGCCCCGAGGCTGGCCTTCACGCACCTCAGTTACGGAAAGCTGGAAGTTGGTATTTTGGAGCCCCGTAAGACCAGGAACGCTGTAGCTTGAATGACAAAGAGATGCGGACACTTCCCTCTTCTCACAAGTCTCGTAAATCAGCATTGTCTGTGCTGAGCGGCGGCCTGTGAGTGGTGACCGCCGATACCAGGAGACCCGAAAGGCTGATCTGGGCCACCGGCCCCATCCACCTCTGGCTGAGTCTGCAGAATGTTGAAGTAAGGGGTTAATTTATAAAAATGAGCCCCAGGACAGTTTCCAGGACGGCAGTGCATGTACCTCATAAATCGGCACAAATTGCATCTCTCTCTGTGCCCGTCAGCTCCCAGGCAAACCACCATTCCCTTAGCGGTCTGCAGGTTGCCATCCAGAGAAACACAGGAAATGTGGAAAGCGAATCCTCGACGGGAGGCAGGTGTGCAGATGGGGATGGAGGCTGGCAGGTACCGCATGGTCTGGGATGTGGAGCGCGGTTGCTGAGGATTCGTTAGGTAGAGTTTCCTTTATTGCAGATAGAGGCTGGATTTCAGAAATCCTTGTTCTGTTATTAGATGTCCCTCCAGCTTCTAAATAGGTTTAGGAATTTGTGTATGGCAGAAAATTTAAGGCCTGGAGGGGAAGCTAACCTTGGTGTTTTACATGTATCAAATGGCTAGACTCATTTATCCAGAGCCAGTAATATTGGGAAATACATAAATACAATGGCTTAGTTTTTGTTATTATCATGACTGTTTGCAACAGGCATGTATATATACTGCATTTGTCTGAGTGATCACAGCAAGCTTCATTTCCAGTCTTTTCAAGGACTCAATCCTTTCAGGAGGTCTAGATGTTGTTGTAAATGTGCCCATTTTACAGAGAAGGCAAGTGAAGCTCTACAAATGAAGCCCAAGGAGGACTAGCTAATATATGGATTTGGGTCCGATTTCTCTCTTCCCAGCTTTTTTTTTTAATCCTCTCATTATTGTAGGGGTCTTTGTGTTATTGAGAAAACAAGTACCAGCCTTCTAATAAAATGTCTCTGCCTAGTCAAATTATTTGATACTTCAATCTAACTTTTATTCTTTTAGCTACGGCATTCAAAGTGATATGCGAAATACCCTAATAGTGAAAGAGACTTGAAACTTACATATTAGTAACTTATCGAATCCTCTTAAAGGGGCTCAGTCACAAAGATGACTTTAAAAGGGAAACATCCTTTAAAATAAAAAGTGTCCACTGGCATGTAGTCAGTTCAGTTCAGTTCAGTCGCTCAGTCATGTCCGACTCTTTGCGACCCCATGAATCGCAGCACGCCAGGCCTCCCTGTCCATCACCAACTCCCAGAGTTCACTCAGATTCACGTCCATCAAGTCAGTGATGCCATCCAGCCATCTCATCCTCGGTCATCCCCTTCTCCTCCTGCCCCCAATCCCTCCCAGCATCAAAGTCTTTTCCAATGAGTCAACTCTTTGCATGAGGTGGCCAAAGTACTGGAGTTTCAACTTTAGCATCATTCCTTCCACAGAAATCCCAGGGCTGATCTCCTTCAGAATGGACTGGTTGGATCTCCTTGCAGTCCAAGGGACTCTCAAGAGTCTTCTCCAACACCACAGTTCAAAAGCATCAATTCTTTGGCACTCAGCCTTCTTCACAGTCCAATTCTCACATCCATGCATGGATTAGTGAATTATAAATTGGTGGAAGTATGCTGGACATGGCGTGAAATCAAACTGTCTGAGCACTTAAAAATATTAACACAGTTTTTCATACACAGAGCAGCTTTGGACCTTATGGCAGTCCTGTGGGCTAGACCACTTATTATAACTGCATTTCACAGAGAAAGGAGCAGAGACGTTCAGTGACTTGTCTGAGAACACACGGTCGCTGCAGAATTCATCCTTTACTAGCCTTACGTCTTGAAGAGTTAGACAAACTGGACGAGAAGAAGAAAGTAACGTGGAGGAGAAAAAAAAATTGTTGCCAAAATATTGCTAGGAGACACTTAGAAAAACCTGTTCGACCTCGTTTAGTAAGAAAAGAGGCCAAATTCGAATCTTAACTCATTCAGCATACTTTGTTTGTTGTTTCTGACTTTCCATGAAGGCAGGGATGTCAGATGTATCGTCAAATATATTTGAGATGCATTAGAAGACAGTGTAAAATGATGCACCTACTGAAGCGGACTTCTTCACAGTCTCGCTGTCCTTGTTCCCTCCCATGTATTTCAATTCCATAATACACTGTGACATGAAAATTGTGTATTCAGATTGTTCTATTGATTGGTTGGGAAAGTGACCTTGTATGCACACATGAAAATGAAGAGATCTATATCACAAGGCCCCTTCTCTGCGCAGAAGCAGGAATGACACTGGGCCAGAAGTGTTTGCTTCACACCTCGGTTGATTCTCCCTTCTCGAAGGCTCAGAGCCCTTGGAAAGAGCCTTCTGTGGAGTTGGGTGGGTGTGTCTATGTGAGGACCCCTGACAGAGGGCGATTGTTGGGGCAGGCATCAGATTTCCATAGACGTGAAAAAGGCCCCGGCTGTAGCCGGAGAGAGGGAGCTTTCTTTGCAACTTGGACAGTGGGTCCCATGGGACTGAATCCTGCGGTTTCTCATTTGCACAGTACTGCGGGGACTTTGCTGGTGGTCAGTGGGAAAGAATCCGCCTGCCAGTGCAGGAGACCTGGGTTTGATCCCTGGGTTGGGAAGATCCCCTGGAGAAGGGAATGGCAACCCACTCCAGTGTTCTTGCCTGGGAAAATCCCGTGGACAGAGGAGCCTGGAGGGCTACAGTGCATGGGGTCACACACAGCTGAGCGCCCAAATGATGGCAGCAACACGGCTCGCATGGACCCACCTGAAGGAGCTCTGGCTTGGAGCATCCTTGACTCTGGGAAGGAGGGATCCCGCCTCAGTGTCTTCACACACCTCTGCTCCCGGCATGTAATCATGCATGCAGACTGAAAGAAAGGGAGTGAGTACTATGAGCCCTGTGGAGGCAGCGCCTCATTTAATCCTCACAACGACCCTCCCGGTGGATGGCGTTAGACCACTTGCCTGGTGCAGCAGGTGAGTCGCGGGCATGCGTAGCAGCTTGCTTCAGATCAGGCAGCTAGTGAGTGGCAGAGATAAAGCTGGAACCCAAGATCTTGTATCTAAATTCAGACCAACTTAATTATTCTCTGCCTCCGAAGCCCCTGTGGTTTGGATTCCTAATCACAGGACTGAGATGAAATAGAATTTCTTAGCTGAGGGAGCCAGCCAGTAGATGGGCCTTTGCCAAGAACTTTTTTTTTTTTCTTTTTAACCAGAGTCAGAGGTTAGCAGAAAGAGATGAAAGATGAATGGGGAAGTAGAGTAAGAGAAATGAAGGTTATTCTCCAAATGTGGACGCTTCTTCATCCTTGGAATCCAGAGTCCAGTGCCTTGGAATCCAGAGCCCAGATCATATGAATGAGAAGGTACAGAACCAAAGATTGTTCTTTGCTGCTTAGGGAGGGAGAGAGGAGGAGAAGAAAAGCAAGATGTAGAAACATTAAAAAAAAAAAAAGCAAGAACAGTGAGCTGCATGTAGATGGCTTTTATTGGAACGGCCAGGCTGAGCTGGAAGGCTTGCGCTGTGTAAAATGTCAGCTGCTCTTATCACGGTTCATGGAGATTACCTTTCAAGGCGAGTTTCATTTTCGTTGCTTCCGACCCTTGGAGAAGTGGACGAGGCAGTGACTCCTCTATTTCCTAATCCTCGCCAGCAACTTGCCGCTTCCTCTGTGTTTTCTGTCATCCTGGACGATACCGCATCAAGGCAATTCATGGCAGCGGCTAAACCAAAAGCAATTTAAGTCAGAAATGGACAAATACGGATGTCGTTTATAAGGCTTGTTCAGAGGCCTCTGACATCACTCAAAGCCTAAACACTTCTCGGGACTGAGACACTTTTTTACCCCAGCAACGCAAGATTGGAGATTGAATACAGACTGCTTAGTGAGGTGTCTGCATGGGTCTTGCCTAGAAACCATTTCTTGGGGGAAGCAAGTATTTTGTATTATATACTGAGATGGAGAGAGAGAGAAATAGTGATTTGAAACCAAAGTGAATTTCCCAAGGTGAATTTATATGTATCACTTTGATTCACTTGCAGTAACACATCGCTTCGCGGCCTTTGGGCTAAGATGGAGTGTATCTGCAGGGACGACAGCCATAGGTCTCACGGACTTGGGCATGTCACGTATGTATGGACGTGGTGGTTTGAGAGTTACCTTTAATTTAGTTAATTTCCATAATCGCTCTGCAGAAATAAAATCCATAAAGGCGTGTAGTTTTGTCCCTACGTTACAGCTGAAGAAACTGAGTCTCAGACCCTGCTCAAGGGCACAGACACCTTGAGTTGGGAGAATTCACTCCCTAAGGCTCCAGAGGTCTTTTTATACCACTCCGGTTTCTAGAGCACCCTGCAAAATGAGAAGGCAGAAGGCCCTGTTTTGGCCACAGTCTTTTCTCTCTGCATCTTGGGCTGTGGGAAAGCTGGTGGCGTAGGTGCCTCCTTGTTGAACTCTGTGGGGCTCTGCCCTGGACAGGAGTTCTCGTGGGTGGGAGAGAAGCACCGGAAAGAAAGCCAGGGAGCGGGGGCTACGCAGTGGTCATCTGCAGAAATCAAAGCCAGGTATCATCCGAAGGCGGGGCGGCTCGTTCACGCTGAATGCCAGAAGCCCAGGGACATTAAACTCAGGACAGAAACACTTGCCAAACGCCAGAGGACCAAGAAGCACGTCTCAGGAAAAGCAGACACACTGGCATTTCTCAGACACTGAACTGCTGAGACACCGCAAGAAGCAATTGAGTCTAACTTACTTATTTGGCTGTGCGAGCTCTTGGTCGCGGCACCTGAGATCTTCATCGCTGCTCACGGGTCCTCTAGTTGTAGCGTGCCGGCTCTCTAGTTGCGGTGCACACGCTTAGTTGCTCCACAGCCTGTGGGATCCTTGTTCCCCCGAGCAGGGATCAGGGCTGGATGCTTAATCAAGGAGGTCCCACAGCTGAGTCTTAAAATGGTGATGCTTTGCGCGCACACACACATATACACAGAATGTTGGCTGCAAAAGAACCATAGAAGAATGAGAGTTTAAAAAAAAAAAAAAAAAAAGAATCCCCAAAGGTTATGTGCTGCCTGATTCCATTTACAGGGTTACAGAAGTGGGGAACAGATTAGTGACTGCGGGGGTCTGGGAGAGCAGGGGCGGGAGGGCATGGGGGTGGCTGATTGATCAAGGGCCACGAGAAGGAGCCTGGTGGGGATGGCAGCGGTTGGTACCTTGACCGTCGTCACGTCAGTTTCTTGGTTGTGATATGCTATAAACTCATTCTGTCATGGTTATCTCTTGAGAAAAACTAAACGTTTAGCTTAAAAAAGTGGCGGGAGCTTCCCTGGTGGCATAGTGGGCAGGAATCCTTCTGCCAGTGCAGGACGCGTGGGCTTGGTCCCTGGTCCAGGAGGACCCCACATTCCACAGAGCAACAGCGCCCGTGCGCCACAGCTGCCGAGCCCGGGCCCCGGAGCCAGGGAGCCGCCGCTGCCAAGCCTGCACGCCCTGGAACCCGGGATCCGCCGCTGCCGAGCCCGGACTCCGGAGCCCGGGAGCCGCCGCTGCCGAGCCTGCACTCCCTGGAGCCCGGGAGCCGCCGCTGCCGAGCCTGCACGCCCTGGAGCCCGGGAGCCGCCGCTGCCGAGCCTGCACGCCCTGGAGCCCGGGAGCCGCCGCTGCCGAGCCTGCACGCCCTGGAGCCCGGGAGCCGCCGCTGCCGAGCCTGCACGCCCTGGAGCCCGGGAGCCGCCGCTGCCGAGCCTGCACGCCCTGGAGCCCGGGAGCCGCCGCTGCCGAGCCTGCACGCCCTGGAGCCCGGGAGCCGCCGCTGCCGAGCCTGCACGCCCTGGAGCCCGGGAGCCGCCGCTGCCGAGCCTGCACGCCCTGGAGCCCGGGAGCCGCCGCTGCCGAGCCTGCACGCCCTGGAGCCCGGGAGCCGCCGCTGCCGAGCCTGCACGCCCTGGAGCCCGGGAGCCGCCGCTGCCGAGCCTGCACGCCCTGGAGCCCGGGAGCCGCCGCTGCCGAGCCTGCACGCCCTGGAGCCCGGGAGCCGCCGCTGCCGAGCCTGCACGCCCTGGAGCCCGGGAGCCGCCGCTGCCGAGCCTGCACGCCCTGGAGCCCGGGAGCCGCCGCTGCCGAGCCTGCACGCCCTGGAGCCCGGGAGCCGCCGCTGCCGAGCCTGCACGCCCTGGAGCCCGGGAGCCGCCGCTGCCGAGCCTGCACGCCCTGGAGCCCGGGAGCCGCCGCTGCCGAGCCTGCACGCCCTGGAGCCCGGGAGCCGCCGCTGCCGAGCCTGCACGCCCTGGAGCCCGGGAGCCGCCGCTGCCGAGCCTGCACGCCCTGGAGCCCGGGAGCCGCCGCTGCCGAGCCTGCACGCCCTGGAGCCCGGGAGCCGCCGCTGCCGAGCCTGCACGCCCTGGAGCCCGGGAGCCGCCGCTGCCGAGCCTGCACGCCCTGGAGCCCGGGAGCCGCCGCTGCCGAGCCTGCACGCCCTGGAGCCCGGGAGCCGCCGCTGCCGAGCCTGCACACCCTGGAGCTGGTGCTCAGCAACCCAAGGAGGCACAGCAGCTAAAAGCCTGCATAGCACATGGAGAGTAGCCTCCGCTCACCGCAGCTAGAGAAAAGCCCACGCAGCAGTGAAGACCCAGCGCAGACAGAAACAAACATATATATATATATATTTACAAAAAGAAAAGAATCGTCCTCAAAAAAAGAAACGTGGTGGAGCATTTAGGAAAAAATTCACCTATGAGCCATCCACCCAGAGAGTCGCTGTTTCTACCCAGTTCTCTCTCCTTCTCTCTCTCTTTGCTTCTTCCTGTTTCTGTTCAGAGGCTGTATTTAATCCTCCTAGTCCGGCATGGCTTTTGGCGAAAAGGCAGCATCTAGGTCCCCTTCAAAAAAGCCGTGGGGCTGTGGGTAAGGAGTGGGCACATGTCACGTGCAGAGCTGCAGCCAGCTCCCCAGCCCTCCTCCTGGTGCTAATCGGTGTTAAGATTTTGCCATAAATATTACTTATGGCCTTTAATTGAGCCGCATCCCAGACTGTCAATACATGTTTATTTTCCCATTTTAATTTCTCTGATTTCCCACAGTTATGGGGGTAAGGCTGACAGAATAAGCTTAGGTTTGACGGGGACTGCCCATCTGCTACGTCACCTCCATCCCTGGTCGATGTTCCTGCCAAGTGACATGCGTGGTTGGGGACAATCAAACAGAGATAAGGAAGAGGTGGGCATGTCTTGAAAGCTCCGGCTCCCAATTACCAGCTCTCTCCCCACGTGTCTTTTGCGTGACCTCCCAACTCCAGGCACTAGCTAAGCCTCGAGGCAAATGCAAGCAAAAAAAAAAAAACCTCCCTTAGTTTTCTTTCTGCTGTCACCACTTATTAGCTGGGTGTCCCTTCGCTCCTTCTTCCTGAGTCTCGGTTTCCTCATCTTTCAGCCGAATTAGTAAGTTCCTAGGCATTTGGAAGTTTAAATGAGCTGACGCGTGTGGACTTGCTTTGCAAATACACAGATCTGTGAATGAGTTAGACCATCATCATCATGGGATCCCCCTGTCTACAGTGCCTCACAGCTGACTTCCACTGTGCACTCATGGAATATCTTGTTAATATCAAACTCGGGTCTCCAGCATTGCAGGCAGATGCTTTACCATCTGAGCCACCAGGGAAGCCCGCAGAATAATTGGCATTGCTAATCTGGACTGTTCTCTGTCCCTAACTGCCTGACACTTTGTGAAACCTTGAACCGCTCTGGGCCATACTTTGCTCATCTTGTTCTTATATTAAAGAGAGACCCTTGTGTGGGTTAAGTATGAGGAGGGGTAAGGTATAACACACAGTTAGGACTCAAGTACATCTTTGGTTGACTCATTCAAGAGTCCGCCAACCAGCTGGTGTACAGGAGCACCTGGCCATGCAGTGTGGTTGTAATGAAGAGGGATAATGACATAGCCTTCTTCTATAAAGTGAGGCTATCATAAGAATTTTCATGTTAATTGTATGTGGGGAGAGTAGGTTATTCATGAATTTCATTTCAGGACCTCAACAAGGAATTATAAAACATCTTTTTAGAAAGAAAGGTCTTGGATTGCTGGGCTTCAGTGGAACTGATCTAATTCACCGCCAAACAGGGCCTGCAGACATGTAGGGGTTCGGGTCTTCTCTCAGGGAGAAGACATGTAAGAATCACATTAGAAAGTTGAGGTGCCATCAGCATCTGCCCTCTGAGGTAGCCAGGAGAAGCATGTCATATGGGATCAGAGTGAGCAGAGGTGTGTCTCGTAAGATGACCCAAGGGGAGTTGACGCTAAAGGGATTCAGTCAATCAGGAATTGAGGAGGAGGAGGAAGAGCTGGAAGTGGGTTATTATAGGATCTAAGATGGTTGCAAAAGCTGGATGGATGTCGAAAACAAGATGGGATGAAGACAGGCTTAAAAGAAAGCTTTCACGCAACAAGGAAGAAATAAGCAAAAACCTAATATATAAAAATACCCCCCCTCACACACACACCCCCCTTCTTTCATGGGGTTGTTGATTGGAAAGGCAGTTTTTAACAGGGCTGGCTGTTTCACCGTAGCTGTAAGGAACAAAATCCTACAGCTCCTGCACTCACATTTGAGCCTTTGCTTTTGGCAATCATTCCTCTTTTCCATTTTTTTTGGCACCCTCGAAAAGTTTCCATAAATAGTGCATTTAATGGAGTGTGTCCCTTTATGACTGTCAGCTACCATAACAGTAGAGGGAAATTCAGCAAAAGCTAACGTTGGCATATAGAAGGTCCACAATTCCAAGCGCTTCATGAACTTGTACCTCTAGTCTGTGTTGCTTGGTAGATTTGGAAAGCCAAGGGCTCTTTCCTCCATTGCTCACTCGAGAATGCCCAGCTCAGGGGCTGCGATTTGTCGGTGCTTTTGGACATTAGCAACCTTTGCAGCAAACCCAGGAACAAAATGTGGTTCTCTGCTATGGATTAATTGCTCAACTCGAGCGGGGAATCCAGTCTAAAGGAGGAAGTGAAAATAAAAAGGCACAAATGAGTGAAAAAGTTAGCAAGTCAAAACAATGGAGGAGCAAAGTAACTTATCCCCTCTCCCTGGCTCAGCACAGATGCAAATGATGCATCATTAAGTTAAGTCCCCAATACAAAGGCAGCCAGCATCACTGTTGCATCAAATATTTAGCCAGAGCCAAGAGCAATTTTTTTTATTATGTTTTTTATAAGTTTGATTTACTAATCTTCGGTGCACTCCCTATTTTTAGAGGTTGGCTCATATTTTTAATTTGTTTTCTCTGAAGCACTGAATCCTTGCTCGTGTTTTTCAGCTGTCCACTCAGTTCCTAGTGGCAGAGCAACACTGAAAAGCATAATTACATTTCCTAATTATGTGTAATTAGGCAAAACCCAGATGATGTATTCAGCATGCTCTTGGAATAGCCAGGGGTCAAGGACTCTTGGAATTCAGTAACATTTTTATAAATAAGCCTGCTGTGTTATTTAACTTCACGCGGGGGTCCAGGGTGGTCCTGGGTGCCTTGTAGACCGATAACAGTGATTGAAAATATATAGCATTCATTTATTTAGCCAAGGAAAACTATAACTGATGCTCTGCCTCCTTAGCCTCTCCCTCTTCTTCTTTAAAACCTGAGTTTAGATTTGCTATTCCCAGCCCAAGAGAGGCCCTCTAAACCCAGACCCATAAAGTTCTGCTTACTGACAGCCTAAGTGATATTTATTTTTTCCAGGCTTAATCCTTTTGAAACATGGAGAAATAAATACATCCTCTTATCTACCATATGCCTGGGATGGGAAATAAATTCTTATTTTCCTGCGGCGTGGTACCAGTGGGCTACAGTGAATAATTTGGGCAGCCTCGCCAAAGATAATGGGGAAGCCTTCTCTATTACCAGTGATAATTATGAATCTCATAATAGAAAACATCCCGAGCCGGAGCATCAATCAGAGAAGATAAACAATGGGAAATGATAGGTATACAAAAGGAAAAATGGCAGCGGCCCATATGGAGGGAGAGGCCGCGGGATTCTGGTGGGGTTATAAATCATGGAGTCCAATCATCCCCACGTAATTAATATCCTCAAATTAAAACATGCGTCCTTAAAGCAAGATCTCAGACTCTTCAGCAGGGCAACTGGCTGCCTGACAAGATAACATCCGGGAACCACAGGGCCCTCCCACTTGCCTGAGCTCCTCCTTCATGATGCAGCCTGGAGTGGGCTGCAGCCGCGGCTCACAATGTCCCCACTGTGAGCTCCAGTGACCCCGCTCCAGCCCACCTGGCACCGTCCACCACGAGGTCAAAGCCGGCAGTGGCCTTCGTGACAGCAGAGACTGGTCCACCGAGGCGCTTAGTTCGAACTTCCTTGACGAGCCTTCCAGCCCAGCAGACACAGACAAACGGAAAACCTTCCTTCCAAAGGGTGCTCGTCTCCTCCTAGTTAATAACCCTGCATCAGGCACTTTCTTCTTATCTGGCTGTCATGCTTATCCAGTCCCAGGGTACTTTACTGGACTTACTTTAAAAAATAACAATAAAGGAGTTCATTCATAACAGTGAGAAAACAGTATCTATTAGTCTATGACTGCTGCTCAAAATGAAATTTAAGACAGCAGTTGGCTAGTTTATTTACTGCATCACGTGCGATCACTGACAGGATTTCTAGCCTTTCATCATATTGGTCTGCAAGTTGAAATTCACTGACTGTGGGCCTTTCTGACATGAATTCAGATAGGACTCTCCCACCCACCCCTCATTTATGAACGGGTCAGAGATTTGAGTCAGTTGTCAAATATGTCCTACAGGCCACAGAATGTGCTCACAGACTTTGTCTTATAGGCTCAGTATAATATTTGCTAAAACATACATTTAAAGAAATATGTAATTTTTTGCCCCAAAGCAAGGGTTCTCCCGTGCCATATAATTTACTAAGTGTGACTTTGCCATGTTGTAGCCCACATTGTAGCCAGCCTCCACAAGGAAAAAAAAAAAAAAAAACTCCAAGCTGTGATTAAGTAAGTAATGGACAAGGTAACTAATGTTCCCAGAAGGATGGCCTTCCAGACACTCATTTTAAGTGACAATATGGTTGTAGGTTGAGATCTGTAGTCTTGTAGTAATTTAACTGAGTTAGGGGGAATCAAGAAGCCACATCATAATCTGGCGCTGAGAGTGGATATTCCCTATGCACATTTTAATGAGCCTCTGCCTCACTTTCCCCATTTACAGTAAGTGGGTTTGGGCATCACTGTGTTGCCAGTTTTTCCCATAGAATGATTCATTTGGAAGTGCTGTCCTCGTCCAGGTTTAACCAGTTCTGAGACAGCAGGCTGTGCAGGGTTGGATGCGGAAGCATGACAGAGGGGAAAAACACAGACTTTGGAATCAGGCAAAACTGGGTTTGAATTCAGACAGCCGAAAGGATCTGTGACCTTGGGGAAGTTTGAGTTTTCACTTTTTTTTCATTTGTTTGTTTTGAAATCGATTCCACCTTACAGGAAAGTCACAAAAATAATGCAGAGCGCCCATGCACTCTTGTTCCAGCGCCCCACTTTTCCTGATACTAACATGATGTGTTTTCCCCAGTCCTGGAAATTCACACTGGTGCCATACTGTTAACTAACACTTAATTTGCATTTCACTGATATTTCTACTCAGGTTCTCTCACTATTTCGGGATTCAGCTTGGGTACCACTCTGCCATTTACTGTCTTGTCTTACCAGCCTCCTCCGATTCGTGCTCGTTGCTTGGTCTTCATTAATATTATTATTTCTTAAATGACCTTGACACATTTGAAGAGTCTGGTGAATGATTTTTGTAGAATGTCCTCAGTTCAGATTTGTTTGATGTTTTATCCTAATTAGAATGAGGTTTTGTATTTTTGGCAAGAATACCCACATGTGGTTTGCCCTGGCTCAGCCCATCATATTGAATGGTACGTGGCATCAAAATGTCTGGTGGCATTCGGCTTGATTTCTTGGCTAATGTGTTGTCTTCTGAATTTATGCGCTGAAAGTTACTTTTTTCCCCTTTGTAATTAGTGCATATCTTGAGGGAGTTGCTTTGAGACTATTTCTCTTGAAATTTTCATTCACTAATTTTAGCATCTATCTGTGGATCTTGCCTGAAACAGGATCTTGTTCTGATAACTTTCTATTTCTGTCATGTCATCTACACTTGTTTTATTTTTTTTATTGAAATGTAATTGATTTACAAATGGCAACCCACTCCAGTGTTCTTGCCTGGAGAATCACAGGGATGGCGGAGCCTGGTGGGCTGCCGTCTATGGAATCACACAGAGTCGGACGCGACTGAAGCGACTTAGCAGCAGCAGCAGCAGCTTCAGGTGTACAGGAAGGTGATTCAATCATATATACATATATCTCTTTTCAAATTTTTTCCCTTATAGGTGATTGCAAAAGTATTGAGTAGAGTTCCCTGTGCTTATACGGTAGGTCCCTGTTGGTTATGTTTTATATATAGTATATGTGTATATGTTGGAGAAGGCAATGGCAGCCCACTCCAGTGTTCTTGCCTGGAGAACCCCAGGGCCGGGGGAGCCTGGTGGGCTGCCGTCTATGGGGTCACAGAGTCGGACACGACTGAAGCGACTTAGCAGCAGCAGCAGCAGCAGTGTGTATATGTTAGTCCCAAACTCCCGATTTATCCCTACCCTCCCTTTCCCTTTTGCTAGCCATAAGTTTGTTTTCCTTCTACATTTATTTATCAGAGTTTCTCTCCATGGAAGGCTATCCATTCTTCATGTATTTATTTAATCATTTGTTCATTCGTATTGGTATGGACACAGATATTTACTTTGTTTTATAGGTCATAATGTAATAATGCTGTTATGCAATTCGGGGCTCAGACTGACCCAGCTTTGGCCAATAAGAGCTCTCCCAGGTTGTTGCCTGTGCCCTCTCAACATGCCCCATCACTTTGGAGCACGTCCTTACTTTTTTACACCATGGGAGGTTCCCTCACATTTTGTACTCCTCTGTCCCATTCTTGGAGTTAATTCCTCTTCCAGGGAATCTTGGTTGCATTTATTGGAGAATGGTATTTAGAAACCCAGATCTGGGTGCTAGGTTACTAGCACCGTTACTCCCTGGGGATCATTGCTTTTAGGACCTCTTAGTGGGCAGAGTCTGGAAGTATCAGTACATGTAGGTATACTAACCCACGCCTACATGCATATCTTTATTATTACTCTGTGTGGGTGTATGTTATATATCTTAAGGTATTTATACTTAAACAATTTGTATATTTATAAATATATGTTCGGTTCAGTTCAGTCGCTCAGTTGTGTCTGACTCTTTGTGATCCCATGAACCACAGCACGCTGGGCCTCCCTGTCCATCACCAACTACTGGAGTCTACCCAAACCCATGTCCATTGGTGATGCCATCCAACCATCTCATCCTCTGTCGTCCCCTTCTCCTCCTGCCCTCAGTCTTTCCCAGCATCACGGTCTTTTCAAATGAGTCAGCTCTTCGCATCAGGTGGCCAAAGTACTGGAGTTTTAGCTTCAACATCAGTCCTTCCAATGAACACCCAGGACTAATCTCCTTTAGGATGGACTGGTTGGATCTCCTTGCAGTCCAAGGGACTTGCGAGTGTCTTCTCCAACACCACAGTTCAAAAGCATCAATTCTTTGGCGCTCAGCTTTCTACACAGTCCAACTCTCACATCCATACATGACCACTGGAAAAACCATAGCCTTGATAGACAGACCTTTGTTGACAAAGTAATATCTCTGCTTTTGAATATGCTGTCTAGGTTGGTCATAACTTTCCTTCCAAGGGGTAAGAGTCTTTTAATTTTATGGCTGCAGTCACCATCTGCAGTGATTTTGGAGCCCCCAAAAATAAAGTCTGACACTGTCCTCCCACCTATTTCCCATGAAGTGATGGGACCAGATGCCATGATCTTCGTTTTCTGAATGTTGAGCTTTAAGCCAACTTTTTCACTCTCTCTTTCACTTTCATCAAGAGACTCTTTAATTCTTCTTCACTTTCTGCCATAAGAGTAGTGTCATCTGCATATCTGAGGTGACTGATATTTCTTCTGGCAATCTATAGGTAAATATGGGAGAAGGAAATGGCAACCCACTCCGATATTCTTGCCTGGGAAATCCCGTGGACAGACCTGGTGGGCTATGGTCCATGGGGCCCCAAAGAGTTAGACGTGACTTAGTGATTAAATAAGAGAGGGAAATGGCAACCCACTCTAGTATTCTTGCCTGGAGAATCCTGTGGACAGATGAGCCTGGTGGGTTGCTGTCCATGGGGTCGCAGAGAGTCAGACACAACTGAAGTGACTTAGTGCATAGTTAAATATGAGTTCATACCCAATTCGTATCCAACACAATCCTGATTGTAATCCATATGAAATACGTATTTTAAAAAATGAGTTCATACTTGATTCCAGTCAAACACCATCTCACTTTTCTTGAGGGTATTATTTAACCTTTCTAAGTCTCATTTTGTTCTTATGTAACATGGAAATAATAGCAGCCACAATTTAAGGTTCGGGGAAGGTAGGGCAGATTGTAAAGATAGTAGTTTTTTTTTTTTTTTTTTAAGAAAAACATTTTTCTCCCCACTGCATCCACACCCACCCTATAAGATGTTGTTCATCCTCCCATCAAGAGGTGGCATCTAATTGTCCACCACTTAAATCAGGTTTGCCAAGTGACTTGCATTGGCCAATGAGACCTTAGCAAAGATGATATAAGCACAGACAGGAAAAGCACTGAGATATCAGGATTTGCCCTCTTGTTGCCTAGGGCCCTGAGACCACCACTGGAACAAGCCTAAGCTAGGCTGCTGGAACACGAGAGGCATATGAAGGCAGCCTCGTTGCCCTAACAGACAGCCTGCCGACCTCCAGTCATGTGAGTGAGGCCATTCTAGAGTCTTCCAGCTACTGGCTAAGCCAACATATGACCCCAGACACAAGAGTGAGCTCAGAGGAAATCAGTCTAGACAGTTCACACCAGAGAAAGAACTCAGCCCATGCAGACAAGCCTGGCCTTTTTATAAAAAGTGGTTGCTGTTTTATCCACTGCATTTTGCAGTGGCTTGTTATATAGCAAATGCTACTGGTGCTGGGAGGAAAAGGGGACGACAGAGGATGAGATGGCTGGATGACATCACCGACTCGATGGACATGAATTTTTGAGTGAACTCCGGGAGTTGGTGATGGGCAGGGAGGCCTGGTGTGCTGCGGTTCATGGGGTCACACAGAGTCAGACATGACTGAGCAACTGAACTGAACTAAACTGAGTGAATACAGAAGACTTGGAGATAGTGTATGAAAAGCGAGTAGCACGGTATCCCATTTACAGATTGACTTCTCAATAAGCGCTCCTGTTAGTTTTCCACGGGCTTCCCTCGTGGCTCAGATGATAAAGAGTCCACCTGCCAATGCAAGAGACCCAGGTTTGATCCCTGGGCTGGGAAGATTCCCTGGAGAAGGGAATGGTAACCCACTCCAGTATTCTTGCCCGGAGAATTCCATTGACGGAGGAGCCCGGAGGGGTCGCAGAGAGTCAGACACTACTGAGCAACTAACACTTTAGTTATTAGTGTTATATTTGAGAAAAGCTTTCAGTTCTCTTTGCCCCCACATGCCTTCCCAGCCAATCTGACTAAATGTACTGCACTTGCTAACAGTCAGAACCCGCCCTTTGGTCTGGATCAGTGCCTTGAGAAAGAATCCCCGTGGGCGTGGAAGACTGTGCATTCATCAGCTCACACCAAGGTCGGGACAGAGCTCAGTAGGTGCGGGACTCTAGGTGGGGTGAGCCCTGTAAACAGCCCGGGAATGGAAAGCTCTTAATCTGGGGTCGCCTGAGGGTATGGGGAGCCGGTCCTAGTGGAGAGAGGGGAGAAGGTAGAGAGCAGGAAAGCAGGAGAGTATGTAAGCGGGCCAGATTTAGCCTAATTAACAGATTTGCCTAGGGCTGACCCTGAAGCAGAAAGCGAAGGCTTGATGGGTCTGCTCTCCTTCTACCAGTAAAAGTGGTGATGAGGTTGGATCATCAGCTCTCAGTCTCAGAGAGGCTCTCAAAATAGATGGGAGTTGGGCCAAGAGGCCTGTACCTTCCTTCCCTCTATTTCCTTAAGGGCCCGATGCATCTATCTAGTACACGCTTTAACCCTTGCAGACAAGTTAGTGTGCTTCTCTTTCTGCTACCCGTGGTTGCGTTTTCCATTTAGCGGTGAACGTGCCGACTTGGAAGTCACTGGCAAAGGCACCCTTCCCTTGAGCTGCAGTAGGACAGGTGGGCGCCATGTTGAAGTGGGTGTGGTCGCCCAGGGAAGGTCGGTGCCTGCAGCACAGCTGCCCGAGTCTACTTGGTGTCCCCTAGGAAGCATAAGCAATTTAGCAATTCATCATTAAGTTAAGCAACTCTCCCAGCCCCACTACCCTTCTGCTCAGGCAGTCAGGCATCACTGCAGACCTCTTTTCCCGCTAGGAGCAATGATCCATCGAGGTTTGCAAAAGGTCCAAAAAAGGCTTGCAGTGACCTCCGATTCACCCATTCTTAGGAACTGTGAAATCACACGAAATTGTCAAAAAAAAAGAAAAAAAACCACAGCCACATTTTGAGAAAGGGCCTTCTTTGGCAAACTTCATGATGAAACCCAGTACACTTGTTTTTCTCACCAGACTAGATCTTTAATCTTGATGCAGTGAACAAAGGAGGAAGTTTGCTTTTTTCCTACCAAAATGTAAGAGACCTCACAGAAAGTAGAGTAGGAACTTGACTTTTACTCTGCAGTTTTCACTACCAGTTCCTCTGTGTCTGTGTGTATAAAATACCAAACAGGAAGTGAGTGACTAGGGAAAAAAAAATGGAAGAGAAGAAAATAATAATACTTAGCTAATGTGTCGTCATTTAGACAGCAACCACGGTCAATGTTTGGTTGGTCCCACTCAAATTTACCCCTCTATAACTGGGTTAATTACTTTTTTTAATACCATTATTTGTACTGTATTATATTTGATGCTGTATCCTGAGTTTTTCACTTAACCTTATAGCAGAAGTACACTCACCTATCATAACACAGTCTTTATTAATGCCAAACATCAGCTAGCTAGAAAACTATTAACTGAAAGTTCTTACAACTCATCCACTCTTCAGTTATTGGGAATGAATATATTATCTATAGTTCCTCACTATTAAAATGACGTTGAAATGAGACTCTGGTATATAAAGCTATTTATTCCTCTCCCCTCTATTACTCAGGATTCCTAAGAGTCCCACCCTTACCTCTTATTAATCAAAGTCTATCACCATCCACATTGATGAGTGTTGAAATCTTACATCACAACAAGCCTTACCCAGGCTTTCTCTGTGTCTCGTATATCAGTGCCTATGAGCCCAAAGTGTATGGACTCAGGGCTCAATTTGGAAAAGAGCCCAGTTGGGACAAACAGACACTGACATCTCCGGTCTTTGAGCCTCACCATATCCGAACACAGATCATTTGTTAGTGTCCTTATGTGGCAACATGTGAGCAGGACTCAGAAGCCACATTGGCTCAACCCAGAAGGTTTCTGTGATCAATTATTAATATCAACCATGAATAAGGAATCAGAACATGACAGTCTCTCTGAGTATCCTGGATTTGTCTGTGCAGTATTTTCTTCATGGTTCCTAGAGGCTTTTTTTTTTTTTTAATGTATAAAATGTCAGTTATCTTTTGAAAGAAGTGGGCAGGTGTGAACAATGGAAGCCAGATGGATGACTTTCCAGAAGCTTCCCAGGTGGTATTTACCTTGGTGAGTCCATTAACAGTATGAATCTCGCCTTCAAGTTTACTAACTCCAAAATTAGATTTTGTCAGCCCAGAAAGAGCTGATCTTGCTGCAGACTCACAGTAATCAAACTCATTGAGACTGATCTGTAGATCAAGTACTGAAACAATCATTTTCAAAGAGGGCTGTAATTGTAACATAGTTTGAAATGCTCTTGTGAATTTGAGCAGAAAGAACAGTGTTTCCTAATTGGTAGAATTACAGGGATGGAGCCAAGTAAAGGTCAGTTGCCAGGATGACTCAAAAGCTTGGTTGCTTCAGAAGATAACAAGCTCAATACTTTCATGACAAGGGTGTCCTGCACACTTGTATCTGTTCATTACCCATCTCCCACACTAGGACTTGGGGCACCTTGTCTGTCTTGTTCATTAATTTTTCCACTGACCTGGGATGGTGCCAGGCATGGGGAGGTGCTTTGTACTTATTTGCTGACCCAGTGGGTCTCAAAATACCAGGTGACCCCAAGTGCAAAGTGTTGGTTCATTCTCCTGGTGAGACACCCTCCAACTCTTTGCCCAATTTTATAAATTTTAGGGTGAATAGACGAAGTGTTCAAAATTTTTCATGTCGAATTTTATTTGTTGATGTATTCTCACACATGGTATGTTAATTTTTTAATATTGGAGTTCTTTTTTTTTTTCATCCTGCATTTTGTAAAATAATGTTGCACTCTTCATCATCATCAGTACAACAGCCTCTTGGAGCCTCTAATGGAGTCCAATTCTCCTCCTTCTCCTCCTCCCTTTTTTTTTTTTCCCCCTTTTCTGTCATTCCCTGTCTGGTATTTTATATACACAGACACAAACACATAGACCCTGGTAGTGAACTTCACTCCTCCCCTAGCTCTTTGAAACACAGTACTTTCCTAATCCCATGGACTGCTGGTCTTGCAATCCAGGGTGACTCGAATGAGGTGCCCTTTTGTTTCTTAGGCTGACTTTTCCTTCTCCCATCTGACCCACTTTGAATTCATTTCATTGCTCAAATGTCAGAGTGCGGCCTTACATGCTTCCTAGTCCCAGGGCCATCTAGATCAAGGAGGGAGGAGATCCTGTGATGGCCAGCCTCCAGGGTGGCCCCTAAAGACTCTGGCCTCCTGGATTTCTTGCACTTTCTGCTGGCTGACTTTTCCTTCTCCCATCTGACCCACTTTGAATTCATTTCATTGCTCAAATGTCAGAGTGCGGCCTTACATGCTTCCTAGTCCCAGGGCCATCTAGATCAAGGAGGGAGGAGATCCTGTGATGGCCAGCCTCCAGGGTGGCCCCTAAAGACTCTGGCCTCCTGGATTTCTTGCACTTTCTGCAGTTCCCTCCTGCTCTGAATAGGACTGACAAGGGAATAGGAACATGACTGTTGAGGCTCAGGGACAAAAGACGCTGACACTTTGACCTTGCTGTCTCTGGGTCCGTTCGCTCTGGGGGTGGGGGCGAGTTAGACGCCATGTTGTAAGGATGCTCAAGCAGCCCTGTGGCGAGTCCCACATGATGAAGGACTCAGGCCTCCAGCCAACAGCCAGAACCAGCTTGCCTGCCACGGCGAGGGTGCCATAAACGATCCAGCTACACTGCCTTTAAATGCCTGACCCACCAACACTGTATGGGACACGAAGTTCTTATTGTCATTTAGAATGTGCTAAATTTGGATGTGGTGTGTTACTCATCATTGTTAGTACAGAGCCTGCCTACAGGATAAATAATCCAAGAGCTTAACAGTTCAAAGTAACTAAATGTTTTTAGCTATTTTGCGATTTTAGCAGTTGCACATTTTGGGACGGAAACTTTTAGAAGTTAATCAGTCTGTTTTCCCCCCCTGCATCTATCACTTTCTCAAAAGGTTGTTGGCGGCAGGCTTCTTTCTCCTGATGATTAAAAGGCATCTTGGATATGAGTCAGATAGTACCATTTATATCACAGCTCTACCAAGCATTGGCTGACCCTAAGGTCACATGCAGATCATTAGTGATGTTATAACTCAGTTTTCTCATCTGTAAAATAGGAGTCATTCATTTAGTTAGTGTGGGGACTTCAGATTTGTAAGAGGTTTATTAATTCAGTGTTCCACATAGCTATGGCAAACTCATACTACATAGTAGGTATTATTTTTACTATTCTCAGTATTCTTATTTACTTAGTTAATAACACGTAAAATCCAGAAATCAAGTTTTAGTAAACTTCCTATAACCTAGTTCACTAAAACCCTCTCATTGGTCTCCATCACTTGTTAATCCTTCCAAGCGTGAGGTAGAATCTTGTGTGTTCGTCTCATCAAGGATTTTATTTAAAAACTTGAAATACTTCAGCTTTCCCAGAGTGGATAGGAGAGGAGGAAACAGACTTCTAAAATAATTCACCGTGCACGCTGAAAGCATAGTACAAATGCATATAGCTGGCTTCCTGTTTTGAAGGCCAACTTGGAAGCATATGTGTATATCCCAGGGAAGCTTCCACTGAACCCAGAGATGGCATGAGTAGTCCTTGGTGTCAGGAAGCCCTCTCACCTGTAAGTCTCCAGGTAAAATGGTCTCTCTATCATATGGAGATTCGGACACCGATATAATTTAAAATGCTTTCAATATTATGGATGCAGACATGTGCCTCTTTATTTCTGAGGGCATTTCCAGAATATTAGATTTTAAAATGAGCAAAGGAAATGAAAAATAAGATTGTCTGTTGTACTATCTCCTAAAGATAAGTGCTCTTATCACTTTGCTGTATAACCTAGATTTTTCTCAGCATATGCACAATTGTTTTCACATAGTAGTGACTCTGTTGAAGGCTTATTTCATGTTGTGTCCTGATACTTATTTTTCAATTAAAAGTATCGCGGGGAACATTGTTCTTTTTTTCTACTCTGTTTTTCAAGTTGCTTATGATGAGCTTTTATCAAAAGTTGAAATGAAATTGTGACTCGCGCAGCTGTGTCCATCTCTTTGCCACCCTATGGACGGTAGCCCACCAGACTCCTCTGTCTACAAAATTCTGTAGGCAAGAAGACAGGTGTGGGTAGCTGTTCCCTTCTCCAGGAGATCTTCCCAACCCAGAGATCAAACCTGGGTCTCCTGCATAGTAGGCAGATTCTTTATTGTCTGAGCCAGTAGAGGCTGTATTAGAACATGATAAAAACTAATTTTATTGTAGGCAAAATGAAGAGACATTACCATGCAGGTAACTTTGTTTACTGTTTCCCTGCAATTTATCAAACGCATCCTTTTGTTCAGCAAAATAAAACCCTTAAGTCTTCTAGCACTGCACGTTTGAAATGATCAGGAAGCGAGTTCTAATTTGGCAATGAATTCGGGAGATAAAGAAGACTCTCATTTAGATAACATCCGTAGCCTTCTAAAATATTTTTTTACTTAATATCTTACTCCCTATCTGTGCTTCTCTAAAGTTGTAACCCTTCACAGAAAAGCAGTAAAAAATGGCTGCATTGGGTTAAGATTAACACCTAATGAAATTGCGTCAGCTAATATTTGAACAGCTTTGTTTTTTTAATGAAACTTTCAGTGTGGGTGATGGGTTTTATTTTCTTAGTGCATTAACACCTTCTCAAACTTAGACTCCATTATTTCATTGAAATAACAGCATGATGTGTCTTACATAAGTCAGCATTATGATTGATGATCGATCTAGGAAAATTAGGCAATTGGGGGTGATAGTACCCCCCCACCCCCAATTACTGTCTTTGTTCTTACAAGTGTGTTTAAATCCATTTCTGTTAATTTACAATTTGAAAGGTGGGTGAAGGAGCAGAGTTTGAAAAATAGATTACTGTCTTCATTAATACAGGTTTGACCTACAAAGTCTTCACGTACTTAATGATTAAAACCCAAAGTACTAAATAATAAATTATAAGAATTTATAGGAGTCATCATCTTGAAATTAGCTTACTGAATGTTCTTATCATAATAAATCTGAGTGGGTGTCTAATTTAGTGTTAGCTGACTAAAATTATATGTTGCAGGCAGGGGAAAAAAAAAAAAACACTTGTTTGAAGACAAATGCAGTGAGTTTAATCACAGGTGATCTGAAAGGCACCTATCTTTCGCTATATCCACTTAGAAGAATCTTGGGTGAAACTGGTTGAATGAAGATCGATTCTAATTTGTAAATCCAGCAGACGATAAAGTGTCCCCCAGCATTCCGATGATGTTTGTGTTAACACTTTCTGCACAGAGTTGTAGTCCTTCAGATTCTGGAGACTGGGGTAGCAAAACAGGGAAGACAGCCTCTGCTCGCTTCCAACTGCAAGTCCGCTGTCAGAGTTGAAGCATGTGTTTCTGTCGGTCAGCAGGAGGTGGAGGAAAGCCAGACACCCCTGCTCTCCACTCTGTGAATCCTTCCTTCAAGATGTGTATCGGAAGGATATTTCTGTCCACTGGACAGTTATTTCCTGGGCTTCTGCTCTGGATGAGTCGGATCCTGTATTAAACTCAGGTGGTATAGGAAGAATTAGGATTCACTCCTTACCCTCAAAGAGCTTAAAATCTTTTATGGATGACAGACTCGGAAACAAATAAAATGAGCTTTCTCGGGGGAAAATAGGTGCATACAAGATACCCAAGAGGGAGTGACTTTGTCTCTAGTGGAGCAAGGTGAGTAATGAGGGAGGGTTTCTTCCAGAAGAGGGAAGACAAGAAGATGAGGTGAAATTTGACTCTTTGCGACCCCATGGACTATACAGTCCATGAAATTCTCCAGGCCAGAATACTGCAGTGGGTAGCCTCTCCCTTCTCCAGGGGATCTTCCCAACCCAGGGGTCGAACCTAGATCTCCCACATTGCAGACAGATTCTTTACCAGCTGAGCCATGAGGGAAGATTAATGGGGCTTATTAAGGGGAGAAAGTATCCAGGAAGATGCTGTAAAGCAGAGGTCCCCAACCTGCAGGATGTAATGCCTGATGATGCGAGATGGAGCTGATGTGAAATAATAGACATAAAGTGCACGATAGATGCTTGAGTCATCCCAGAATTATTCCCCACCCCAGTCCGTGGAAAAATTGTCTTCCACGAAAACAGTCCCTGGTGCCAAAAAGGTTGCAGACCTCTGCTGTAGAGGGATTAGCATGTGAAAGGTATCAGAGATGAAATAGACCATCTGTATGGGCCACTGGAAGTAACTGATGTTGGGGCACAAAGGGCCGGGGCAGAGTGATCAAGAATAATATTAAAGATTGAGGCTGTGACCACATGGTGAAGAGGCTTGCAACAGGCCTGGATGCTTTATAGGAGATATAGCAACAGTGAAGGCTTTAGGGCATCACTGTCGTGACTTTATAGTAAAGAGAAATCTAGTAATTCTCTTCCACATACTGTGAGATGGTGGCACATAAGTGATTCCCCCCCCCCAAACTTTCTTTTGATGTTAAATAAGAGAAAAAAAAATACACATATATACACATACACCCTTAAATAATTTACCCCAAATATACAAAGAGTTTTTGCAAATCAAAAAGAATGTGAACCTCCCACTCGAAAAATGAGCAAAGTCAATGAAGGAGAAATTCCTGGAAGAAAACTGACAACCCTGAAAAAAGCTTCAGCCTTACCACTGATTCCCAGAATCGGAAACTAAACAGTGAGAAGCCACCCCGTGCAAGAGTTAAGAAGACAGATAACCTCGCTGCTGGTGAGTGTAGAGAGTACAAAAGGGTATGAAAAAGAAACGTGGTCCCAGCTCTGGTCTGGAAGAGAACCTTTTTGCATAATGTAATTCTCAGCTTCACTCCTGTTAAATTGCTTAAGCAATTTTCTGATAACCCCTAATAGGATTAAGACTTGTTCTGAAAAATCAGTCACCCATCTAGCCAACTGACTGTCACTCAAGAGTCTAGGCCCCTTCAACCAAATATTCTCCTCTTTCCGTAGCTAGCCTAACATTGACTATCTTATCACTCCCTTTCTCTAGAAAATATCTCCACCAGGAGTGAATCTGTGAACTGGTCCGCTCAAGGCCTTTCCCTGGCAGCAAGATTACAATACAACTTTGACTCATGCTCATAGCTAGACTTTCTAAAAAAAGTTTTCCTTAACAGGGAGAAAGAACATGCACTAGTAAAAGGAACATAAATTGTTTGGGGTCATTTTGGAGAGCTAGTTGGCAGTTTCAATACAAATTAAACATACCTTTTAGGTTGAGCAATTCCATTCTGAACCAGAAAACACAGAGATATTGTAATAAATAAGCACAGTTTCCCAATGAGGAGAGTCACTGATTTTTTTTTTTTAGTGTTTTACACATGTGTGTGTGTGTGTGTGTGCACTGTTTATTTTTTAACCTGTGAATTCTGTTATTCAGTCTCTCAGTCATGTGCGACTCTTTGCGACCCCATGGACTGCAGCATGCCAGGCTTCCCTGTCCTTCACCATATCCTGGAGCTTGCTCAAACTCACGTCCACTGAGCTGGCGATGCCATTCAACCATCTCATCCTCTGTCATTCCCTCCTCCTCCTGCCTTCAGTCTTTCCCAGCATCAGGGTCTTTTCTAATGAGTCAGCTCTTTGCATCAGGTGGCCACAGCATCAGTCCTCCCAGCTGAAACCTTTTCCCTCAGACTGGGACTCGAACCCATGTGGCTGGGGCTCGAAGCCAGCCGAAATCCATGGTACCTGGTTTCAGGGCCTAATAAAACTCAGGCTCTTGATGTATCATCACAGAAAGAATTCAGTGAGAAACAAAGTGATGGGTAAGAAATGGATTTATTCAGATTCAGAGCAAAGCACACTGCACAGAGTCTGTGCCACCACAGGGGGCAAGAGTGGCCCTGAAGTTGGCGTGGTTAGTTTTTATAGGTGGGGTACGCTCATATGCTAATGAGTGGGAGGATTATGCCAACTGTTTGGGGGAAGGCGGGGATTTCCAGGATTCGGGCCGCCGCCCACTCCTTGGTCTTTTCACGGCGCCTTGGAACTGTCACGGTGCCTCTGCGTGTGCCGCTTCACCTGCTGATTCAGGATCAAGTCTAGTCTGGTCTGCCATCTCTGTCCCACTTGCTCTAATCCGTTTATGTTATGTCCTTGGGCCGCGTCATTCTTTCAGAAGCTGTGCCCCTCCCCTTTCCCTCCTGTTACACAATGAATGTATGCATGTTCAGGACTGACATCCTTTAGGATTGGCGGGTTGGATCTCGTTGCAGTCCAAGGGATTCGCAAGAGTCTTCTCCAGCACCACCGTTTAAAAGCCTCAGTTCTTCAGCACTCAACCCTCTTTGTGGTCCAACTCTCACATCCATACATGACCACTGGAAAAGCCATAGTTTTGACTCTACAGACCTTTGTTGGCAAAGCAACGCCTCTACTTTTTAATTGTGAAGTCCCATCAGTAGGGTAATGTCTAGTGTATTCTGCATAGCAAAAAAAAAAGTTATTGAAAGAGCTAAATCTAATATGCATATTATGGGTTAAATATACGCATGCACATATATGTGATGGCTGCCCATAATATCACATGGATTGAGAAAGCAAATTGTAGGACAATGTGTATATTAGTCCACTTTTGTTTTCAAAGAAAGCTCTAGATGTGCCTGAATGTGTTTGTGTGTGTTTATCACGTGATCCGGGATTGTAGTAACAGACAGTCACAGTTAATAGAGGTCACTTCTTGACAGGAAGGTGGAAAAAGTGGGAGATGAGATGGCTCTGTGAAGGATGGGATTGCATTTTTGTTTTTAGTGTAATTTGGTTACGTTTGAATTTGTCCTTCCCCACCCCACCCCACCCCCATCAGCATGTTCAGTTTTGGGAATTAGGGGAGAAAAGAGAGGGACAAAGATGTGAATTGCACAAATGTAACTGATGAAGTGGCCCTTGAAAGACACAGGACCCCATAACATTCTGGTGCCATTGAGACGTGCAGCGGGTATGGCCTGGCACAGGATCAGGATGAACTGGCCTGGAATCAGTTTGACCAATTTCAGCTGTTTGTTTCCCCCAAACAGAGAGCTGAGACTGAGATTCGGGACGGGAAGTAGAAAAGGCAGGAATGAATTTGATATTTTCACCCCCTGCTGATTTCCTCCCCTGCCCCCTCCCCTGCCTCGCACAATTTCTAATTAATTAGAAGAGTGATGCCTTCCAGAAAAGAGCAGACCTCCCTTTGGGGAGCTCACCAGGAAGAAGTGGGTCTTGTGGTAGAAGGGAAAGCTTTTTTTTTAGTATTAAAAATTAATTAAAAATGGAATGTATAAAAGCTCACTTTTTATCAGTAATACCCATTCTGGACAACCAGTTGCCGTTGGTAAATTTTTAAGCTTTTTCTGTTGCTGTAGATTTGGTTTTAAGGAAATTACCTTAGCGTTCAGCCTCTTATGTGTCGTTTCCTGAAACTCGTGATCCTGAAACTCGTGATCCCGCTGTGATTCTGTTGATCTGAGAGAAGGGAGAGTAATATTATATTAAAGTAATTGTCCATGGCCTTCTGTGTCAAAGGTTGTAACAGCTGGCAAATAAAACGCGATAGTTATTAATAGTTCTTTTCAAAGCAAGGAAAGTGGTATGGGAACAATTTAATGGAATGTAACTTTGAAATTTTCTTTTTTTGCTTTTTATTGAAAGTATTCACATCTCCTATTTTCACTTACTCATAAGTACATAGTCTCCAGGTAAACACCCTTTATTCTTGCTTGAATGAGAAATCATAATGAATTTAGTGACATGTTCTAATGGCTGACGTCGGCAACACTAATAGCTTAGATAAGTAAAGTTTTCATGAATAAACCTTTAATTTAACCCTCAAAAAGAAATTGTAATGAATTCCCAGCCACATGGTAGCATTGTTAGCAAATAGATAAACTTTCGGCTGGAATTGTAACTCCCATCCTCACCTCTTAAGATGTAAACTTCATTAGTGTAGGTATTTTTATCAAAATTTATTGATACTATACTATTATTTATACACTACTATTTATACCGTGTGTCAGTTTCTCCACAGTCGATGCTCAGTACATATCTGTGAATGGATGGATGGATGGATGGATGGATGCCAGTCCCCTTTTCTGAAAGCAATTGAATTCCCATACTTTGCGTCCTTGTAAAAATGATCACAGATTTAGCAGTTACAGTGGGTTGCATGGGGGCCTCCAAAAGACGCGCCGCATTCCATTAGTGTTGTCATGCAGATATATGGCTTCTCACATCTTGTTTCTTTCACTTGGCATGTCAAAATTAGCACCATGCATTTTAACATGGTAGGGATCATGTGCATGTATGGATGGAGATAAGTTTAGGAGTTGGGCTTTGGATCCAATCTCTTGTTTTTCACCTTGACTTTGATTCTAACCCTGACTCTTCCTGGCTAAGGATGTTGACAAGTTACAGATGCTCTCTGAACCTCACTCTCCCTTTGCTACAAAATGACAATACTAACGGATGCTTCCTAAAATTGCTATGAGGGTGAATTGAAGCACAGGACTTGTGAAGAGTGAAAAATGACCGGCGTATAATAGGTGCTCAACAAGTCATATCTGATGTTGTTTTGTTCTTAATAATAATGTGATTTTTTTTTTGAAGCTGATAGTATTCCACACAGAAAGGAAAACACACGTATACCATTTTCAGTGTCCATGAGTCAACACACCAAGTTGCTCTGAGATGCAGATTCTAGTTGGAAGGGTTGAGTTCTTCAAACCAAAGATAAAATTGGTCTCTCTGTCTTCCATTACATAGATTTTTCCACCTAGCCCCTGGTTCAACTTCTGTTTAATATGTGTATTAAGGAAACAGCCAAGAATCCTCCTGCCAGTCTCCAAAGCAGTGACATGAATCCCAGCCTGCAGTTTCACACATGCCTCACCATGTATGTCTCCAGGAGTCTGCTGGAGGGAGCCTCAGCCAGATTTCTAAGTGGTCATTTCAGCCTCCCTCCCTTCGGGGGCCCAAGACATGATTAACCTGCAATGACTGTGACTCGCTCATTGAAGGAACACTGTAGCAAGGGAAGAACCATCGAGACTGATCGAGACGTTCTGGGCTGGGGTGTTGTTGTTGCTGCTGCTGCTGCTGCTGCACGTCAGCTGTGTGGGTGCCTCTTGTTCCTCTGTCCTTCAGGTTAGTAAAATCAAGACCAGTCGCTGAAGCTCTGAGCTGTCAATAAGAGTTAATGTACCGCGGGAAACTGGATGGGGAACAAGATCACTTAAGTGTTCAGGGCCACCAAGCTACCCCAGGCAGCCCCTGTGAGCTGGTCGGCTCCTGCCAGTGTTTTTGTTGCCCTGTCTTGCAACTTAGCGTTATTTTCTCAAGCAAATGGCAGAACACGCAGCTGAAGGACATTGGCTGTGCACCAGGAATCTGTTCCCAGCCACGATCCATCCAGGGAGCTGGGGGCGGTCTGTAATGCACCTCACGGTGGGACCATATCCGAGTCACTGATGTTTCAGGCATTTCTTCCAATACTAGGGTCAGTAGGTGACCACATTCAGAGGCCAAACGTGCACCATCATGGTTTGGGAGCAGGCTCTGTCTTTAAAGATTCAAGGCTGTACTCTGGATACAGGCTGCATAAATGTTACAGCTAGAGGGTTTCACAGTTGTGTTTTCATTCACAGAGGCTCTCCCTGCAGGCTAGATCTAGTCTTTCTCTCCTCTGAGCTCAGTGAGGAGTTAAGTGTTCACAGTTGAAAAAGTACTCATTCCATGGCATACTTGGCTCAGTGAGTGTGCCTCACGAAGGGAGGGTCAATGAGAAGAAAGACAAGTCAACACGAAGAAAAGGCCAAATAGTGTTCCTTGCATACGGCTCAGAGGGGATAAGGCCAGAATTTTAGGTGCCAGAGAAAATGGAATAGTCATCTTTGCTGGGTTAAAAGCAAAAATGAATGTAATCCTTATGCATTTTCAGAGTTGTTGGTCAGCTCTTTGTTCTGGAAAGGAATTGGAAGTTCAGTACAGGCCTTGACATACACTGTCTCACTCCGCAATGCTCCCTCATCTGTAGCTCGTATAGTGTGTGGTTTACAGCCAGGGAACAGGCTTGAGGAAGTTAATGAGTTACTGATGTAAATTCCTAGAACTGGTAGACTGAACTCTGGGTTGTAGAACCACATTTCTCCAATCACAGAGATAACCACTGTGAATATTTGTGTTTATTTATGTAGTTTAGATGACATTAATTTCAACCACAATTTTCTGTGCACTAGGATTGATAATATAAATTGTATATACATTTCATTCAGCCATCAGCTATCTTATTAGGCCCCTCTGGATTCTAAACTGTGGGGTCCAAGCTTTTCTTGGCCTTGAGGTCTTAAACACAGAGCTCTGGGTAGCATCTGCTGGGACTGCCCAGGGGTCAACTCTGATGACCTTCAGTCACTCCCAAGCGTGCCCACTTAGGGGGCACCCCAGTCATGACTTCTCCATATTTCGGGTGTCTTTATTTTATCTGCAACTGGGCCATAATCATCCATACAGGCTTATTCCCAAGAATCATACTCACCTTCCTCTCACCTCACCCAGGAGCAGTCTAGGTCAGGGAGGCAAAGTGGCTTCATTTCATGGGCCCATCGGGTCAGTTGAAACGTCCAGTTGGTGTGGTGTGTTGAGAAGGGAGCCCTTTGGGAGAGGACATCATGACCAGTGGCGGAGTCTGCTGCGTTTCTGCGGACTGTGGGGAGTGGGGGCCTCTTATAATGTGTTCCCCACGCTGGTTTAGGTGAACATGTGCTGCATAGTTGTAGATCTCATTTTTCAGACAACAGTAAGCATTGCCTCAGCCGCTTAACGGAGCCGAAAGCCAACAACGACAGCAAAGTCCGCCATTTTGCTTTGGAATGAGTTTGCATGTACAAATTTATTTCCATCTTCCACGATCTTTTTTTCCAAATAATCTCGGGTCACCACATTCAGAAGACATGGCAGTTGTCATTCACATCGCCGTCTCAGGAGTCTGTGTTTATGTGGGCTCAAAGGTTTTAAAAGCTGAGTGACACGGATCAAAGTCTCTGGGACCTAACCATCTTCCATTCCTCCAGGGGGCTTCTTATGCCAAGTGCAAATCCCTGATCAAAGCATCCATCTGCCACCTGTCCATCTGTAAGTCCAGGCTTAAGTGCTTCCACAGAGCAGGACTTCAGCCTCAAACAGGATGGGGGAGACCCCTTTGCTTCTCTAAGAGAGGTTTTCTGAAAGGCAGGTGATGCCTTCCTCAGGATTCATCCAGCACTCGGGTTTCTGCTTTGTTTGATGGCAGTGACCCCATTTCTCTAAATATGTAGACACATATCATGTTTGTCCATTCTTAGAATCGTAAACATTTTTAATGAAATAAGATATTTATTTTAAAATAATTTTAATTAAGGTAACATTTAAAAGAACAACATTAACTTTGACATTTAATATATGTGCTTCTAATACATTTCACTAATTTGAAAATACATATAATTTTCTCAGCAATCAGAGATCTGCATCTCATGCAAAGCTCATACTCTACATGTATAGAGAATAATTGTGCTCTTCAAAGTGTTTTTGGAGTAAAACTATAAATATTTCTACATATGAAAACATACAGCTTCACATATAAAACTGTACATAAATCAGAATTGTAAGTTGTTCAGATTTTACATTCATAGTGAAAGTCGCTCAGTTGTGTCTGCCTCTTTGCGACCCCATGAACTGTATAGTCCATGGAATTCTCTAGGCCAAAATATTGGAGGTAGCCTTTCCCTTCTTCAGGGGGGAACTTCCCAGCCCAGTGGTCAAACTCATGTCTCCCACATTGCAGATTCTTTACCAGCTGAGCCACAAGGGGAACCCAAGAATACCAGAGTGGGTAGCCTACCCCTTCTCCAGGGGATCTTCCTGACCCAGGAATTGAACCAGGGGCTCCAGTATTGCAGGCGGATTCTTTACCTGCTGAGCCCCCAGGGAAGCCCTTTAGATTCCTGTGAGCCCATTAAAAAGCATTTCTTCCGGTCCTCTCATTTTACAGATGAGTAGCCTGAGGCCCCGGCTTGAAGGTCTGGTGATGGCCAGGAGCAGATCCCGTGTCTCCTGATTCACAGTTCAGTGTTCACTGTTCTGTCAGGCTGTCTCTGTGACTTCTGAAGAAGTTTTTATGTATCCATTCGTTTAGCTGTTCTGGGTCTTGGCTGCAGCGTGCAGACTCTTAGTTGTAGCAGGCAGGGTATAGTCCCCTGACCAGGGCTGGAACCCAGCCACGGCATTGAGAGCGCACAGTCTGAGCCACCAGACCACCAGGGAAGTCCTTCTGTAAGTTTTTTCCAAAAATTTGATCTTTTAACAGAGGTAATGATCTTTCCTCTTCTTTCCTCATCTTCTCCTCACCACCCCTCTGTCCTCTCCAGCTTAGTCAGTGCTTATTGGCCTCTGGGAGGAAGCGCCAAAGAAAAAAAAGAAGAAGAAAAAGCACCAGGAAGATCAGGACCAAGAGCCTGTTTTCCACGGCAGTGACTCCAGTGGTTATCAAAGTGACCATACAAAGAAAAAGAAAGAAAAGAAAGGGTGAGGAGGCTGAGTTCACACCACTTGTGGAACATGCACCTAAAAAGAAAAGGGAAAAGAAACTTTCTTTTGTGTGTTTTAAATATGATTTGGTTTTTTAAAGATTTATACACAGTAGAAGGCGAAAGTTTAAATTAGGGCCTCCCTGGTGGCTCAGAGGGTAAAGCGTCTGCCTGCAATGCGGGAGACCTGGGTTCGATGCCTGGGTCAAGAAGATCCCCTGGAGAAGGGCATGGCAACCCACTCCAGTATTCTTGCCTGAAGAATCCCATGGACAGAGGAGCCTGGAGGGCTACAGTCCACGGGGTCGCAGAGAGTCAGACACGGCTGAGCGACTCCACTTTCACCATGGATCTGAAAGTGTCTGCCTAATTCAGGATAAAACTTGAGTAAAACTTCAGAAGTCTGAATAAAACTGGAATAAAACTTCGGAAATCTCAAGTGTCCCACCAGCCAGAGTCCCCTAGATTCCTGGGTATGGTTCAATTCAGGGAATTTAATGTTAAAATTAAACAGTTAAAAGCATCACCTCTAATGACACAAAGAAGCAACTCCGTAAACATTTGTTGACTATCCAATCAGTGAACAAATGGCATTTCTAACACCGATGTGATCATTTCCAGCATCCTTGGGGCCTTTTTTATTTTTGGTGAGTCAACCAGGCATAATAACCCTAGCTGCTGCCTGGAGACAGGAAGCGAGGGGCTCTCTGCCCCACGGGCCCTCTGTCCTCCTCCTCGTAACCTGTGTGCACTGAACTCCTGAACAGCCAGCCGTGTCACGGTGGCCGGTGGAGGGAGAGGATGAACTTGAGCCCGGAAGCCCGAATTTTTAAAGCCTCGCTATGATATTTGCAAAGCACTCGGGGACAGCCGAGCTGCTGGCACGACGGGCTGGTCAAGCCCTCGGCTGTGTCCACCACCGTTTCTGATGGTTCTGCCCCTGGGAAGGCCGAGGCGAGTCCTGGAAGTCACAGGGGGACACCAGTCTCAAGGGGCGCAGTTTGCCCTTAGGTAACTTTGGAGCTATGGTGACATTCCCACTTAACCCTCGACTGAGGTTTACCAGGAAGTGGCTCACACAGGCTGTAGAGAGATAGCTGTTACCAGGCTGCGTCTCCGGGCCATTACCTGTGCCCACCCAGCCCTGTCCTGAGGGGACGCTGGCTACGGCCTCTCAGCCCTAACCTGGAATGTCACTTCAAAAGCCAGCTGTGCCCATGGCATCAACCCTTCTAAGCAAGACTGGTTTCTTTCTTTCTTTGTGTGTTGAGTATCCGTGGAAATAGCATGGGACACAGGGTGGGAATTTAATAAGTTCCAGTTCCTCTACTCACACGTCCTACTTGCTTGGAACCAGGGCTGGAGGCTGTAGACACACACTGTCCCCGGTCACGTTCTGAACATCCCTCTCCTTGCCCTCCAAAGCCACCATCTGGGTTGCCATTGTCGTCACAGCATGGCACAGATCCCCACGTAATTACCCCTCGCACAAATCCCCATTTACATGCCGGCCGCTTCTGTTCCTTGATGTGAGCCTCGGTCACATGGGTGCATTCCGTTTGGGGAAAATCTGAAATGTGCGCTTCTCTTCTGCCTGGGTACTATGTTTCCGTAAAAATTATTCTTCAGAAATCTACTGCAGGTGGAGAGATTCACATACCATTAGTTACTGACCTTTGGCTCCTGGTTAGAATCAAGAAGGGACTAACTCCTACTGCCAGAGTCTTGTTCATCACCCTTCAAATTTACTATCTTCTTACCCTGATTTTTTTTTTTTTTTAATAGCGACACAAGTATTTGCCATCTAGCAGAAGTGGTAAGAATGCAGATCATTCAGCCAGTGGCATGTGTAATCTTTGGAAGAGACCTGTTCGTTTAGGATGTTTTGAGGGCTCCCTTCCTTTGGCAAGCCCTGTGTATCAGCTTGGGGAACAGTTGGGGAAGGGCAGGCACAGCTTAGGTCCAAGCGTGTGCCCACAGCAGTGGGCATGCCGAGGGTTCTACAGATGAAGGGAGAGACTCCAGGAGAGCGTAAGGAAGGACCCCCCAGCGGTCGGGGTAGGGCTGGCATGAGGTGCCTGCAGGAAAGCTGCAGCCTGAGCAGACGTGATCCCAGGCGAGAGGGGCTGGGGTGGGGGGAGAGCAGACCAGAGAGAAAGAGAGTGGCACTTGCTAGGTGGGGAGTCCTGCCCCCCAACCCCCGCACCGCAGCTTGAACTCACGCCTGCCTGGGGCTAACTGCAGTGGCTGGCACGTGGGATGGATTCGATGATATTGGCAGAAGGTGTCTGGACTCTCCACTCCGGGCTCAGATGGAAAGTGACTGAAAGTCATATTGGCAGTGGGCAGTGGAGAAAATGTAAAATGCCTTCAGCTGTGTCTGTTCACAGAAGAATTTTCCTCTGGTTTACGTGTGTGTGTGTGTGATTAAATGTAGTAACTCAGTACCGTATGACAGGCTGGAAGAACACCTAGCTGACCACTCCAAGCATAACCCTGTACACAGGTGTGCATTTGATCACGACGCAAGTGTAGAACTGATTTTCATCGGAACGTCTTAGAGGAGGTGGTAAATGATCCCTTCGAACCTTAAGGAAGCCAAGAGTTCCCCTTCAGGCCAGAGATCCAGCCATTAAAAAAAAGAAGAGAAAACAGCATGCCCCTGAACCGTGTGTCTCTACCCACGTGGCTCCTCATTCCGCGAATGCCTTTGAGGAGTTGGCCTCTTAAAGGAATCTCCCCGTGGCCGGTGTTGCTGGGCATGTTGTTAATTTCTAGGAAGATGGTTTACACTCGCTGTCTCCTCCCACCCTGTAGACTCGGAAGATTCTGAAGAGGGTCGGGGATTGGCCCTCCCCGCCTTGAGTTCAGGGGTGACTGAAAGCAGCATGCGACTAAGCAGCTTCTTCAGGGAGAAGAACGAGCTCCAAGGTCGCTGCTCCGTGCTCACCGCTTCCTTCTGTCTCTACCGCTTCTGGTAAATCAGTAACAGAATTCTGGTACAGACCTCACGGCTGCGGCCTTCGTGGCAGCCATCTCGCTTTGTAAGCCACCCTCCACATTTATTATTCCCCCAGAAAATGAGAGCTTTCTGTTTTCTGGCCCAGATTAGTATTTTCTCTCATTGCCAGGCTGGGGATTTAAAAAAAAAAAAAAAGGGGGGCGACTCAATTTGTCAGGCTTTGCATTAAGGCGAGAAGGTGTTTCGGTGACTTGTTCATCTTTTCTTTTCTCTTTCTTGGCTGTAAGGAATTGGCCTTGCTAATCTTCCCGATTCTTCATATTCTTTATCTCAAGGTGTGGGTATCTTAGAAAGCCCAGTCCATTTCACCAGCCACCTTTTATCAAAGAAGCTTAAAAAAAGATGGAGGCAAACCCATAAGCAAGACTTGGTTTTCCAAAGCCACAGTGGCAATTTCCTGCTCAATTACAATGCTGGGTACACTTTTAACGTGCTTGTCAGCAGAAGCTCCACATGTCCCGGATAATCTTCCAGTTGGTGACAAGGTTATTGACTTACAGGTTTCTAGGGCATCTTCTTTGTTTTTTTTTTTTTTTTTAAAGAAACGATGCTCCCACCCTCTGGAAGATGCCCTAGAAACCTGTAAGTCAATAACTTTGTCACCAACTGGAAGATTATCCGGGACACATGGAGCCTCTGCTGACAAGCACGTTAAAAGGGTACCCAGCATTGTAATCGAGCAGGAAACTGCCACTGTGGCTTAGGAAAACCAAGTCTTGCTTATGGGTTTGCCACAATGGAGCATTACTCAGCCATTAAAAAGAATACATTTGAATCAGTTCTAATGAGGTGGATGAAACTGGAACCCATTATACAGAGTGAAGTAAGCCAGAAAGAAAAACACCAATACTGTATACTAACGCATATGTATGGAGTTTAGAAAGATGGTAATGATAACTCTGTATGCGAGACAGCAAAAGAGACACAGATGTATAGAACAGTCTTTCAGACTCTGTGGGAGAAGGCGAGAGTGAGATGATTTGGGAGAATGGCACTGAAACATATATAATATCATATATGAAACGAGTCGCCAGCCCAGGTTCCATGCATGATACTGGATGCTTGGGGCTGGTGCACTGGGACGACCCAGAGGGATGGTACGGGGAGGGAGGAGGGAGCGGGGTTCAGGTTAATAAATTTAAAAAAATAATAATAAAGAAAAAAATATATAAGCTTAGAACATTTCCAGAATATTAAAAGCAGTTATGAATAGGTTTAAAAAAAAGAAACGATGCTCCCACCCTCTTACTACTTGTAGAAACTGGTTCCCCTCCTTCCTGCTCCTACTGTTCAGTCTGTGAGTACCTGGGGGTAATCACCCGCCCTTATCTAGTCCTACAAGATTCGTTTTGTTTTGAGTTATGCCCACTTCGGGCCTCCAGCCCTCTCTTATTTTTATAAACAGTCTCCGTGATAATATATACACTCCAGATGGCTGGCAGCCAGCGTCCTCTCTGTTGTGCTGACGAAGGGTTCATATTCCAACCCGTTTACACGACGTCCTTGCCCATCCTACCTTATAATCTTTTTATAAATTTCAGTTTACATTGTAACGTTGGAGAACCTAAAAGTTCTCTTTCTTTCTTTCTTTGTCCCCCTCTTCTTTCTTCTCCCACCAGCTCTCTTTAAAAGCAGCTCTTAAACTTCTCATTTTAAGATGACACCGGCCGTACGTCCATCTGAATAAAGCCTGTTTATTTGCGGGCATGCCTTCTTTCCTGAGCTTGGGGTTCCACTTGGACTTGGCTCTGCTTTTCTTTGTACAAAAGAATGAGTCTCCCGCTACTCTCCTGGGATAGAAACTCACCAACTCTCTGTTGTAATCAGCAAACAGACGTCGAACGCTTGACTTTTTTTATAAAAAGGGAAAAAAGGAGTTTCAAGGGTAAGATCTGCCATCTGATGAATGTCAACGAAGTTTCCTCACTCACCTCTTTCTTCTCTCTCCTCCCCCCCCACCTTTAATTTGTTAATGCTTTCGACTTATTTTGCTTTGGATAATTTTCAAAGTACTGCCTCCCCTAGAGATCTCTAAAAGGCAGAAGTTCTAGCTCTTAAAGATTCGCCTTTCTCAGAACAGCCCAGTTAGGGTGCCCTCAGGTTATTTATAACTGGATTTTATCTCAGAAAATTAACTAAAAGAAGATTAACCAAAAATCTAAAGGAAAATGCCTTAAACACCTCATCTATTATGCTATGCTCAAACAGATATTTTCATCTTAACAGCTTGGCAAACCCAGCGGAATGCTCTTTCTAGTTTGGGGCATAAAATAAGATAACACTCTGAATTCCTACAGGAAATCTTATAACCCCACTTAAAATTAAGGCATAAAGTATGAAAATGCAAGTTTCCTCCGTATAGTCTTATTACTGTGCCTGTTAACATAAGTGGTTCTTATTTCTGCTGGTTCGAAGAGCCCCAGGACATTTAAATACCTCTTCCAGCAACAAATACTTTTCCTTAAACACCCTCCCAGGTCAGGACTGAGTCATGAGCTTCCATCAGTAATGAGAAGGATCCTGCATTCAGACAACTCTTTCGTCTTCTCATTTACCCAGATGGAAGAGGAAGCTGAAAAGTTAGTCCTACTTTATCCTTCCAGGACTTCATTCATTATATTTCATTTAGGGAAAATTAAAAGGTAAAGTCTTCACAACAGAATGAAAGGGCCTCATTGTTTGCTTGGCCTGCCTCCTCCCTCTGACCCGCCTGCCTCTTCCCTCTGACCTGTCTCCTTCCTCTGACCTGCCTCCCCCTCCCTCTGCACTCCTGCCTCCTCCCTCTGACCTGTTGGCTCCCTCTAACCTGCTCCCTCCTCCCTCTGACCCTCCTCCTCCTCTGACCTGCCTCCCCCTCCCTCTGCCCTCCTGCCTCCTCCCTCTGTCCTCCTGCCTCCTCCCTCTGACCTGCCTGCCCCCTCTAACCTGCTCCCTCCTCCCTCTGACCCTCCTCCTCCTCTGACCCTCCTTCCCCTCCCTCTGCCCTCCTGCCTCCCCCTCCCTCTGCCCTCCTGCCTCCTCCCTCTGACCTGCCTCCTCCTCCCTTTGCCCTCCTGCCTCCTCCCTCTGACCTGTCTCCTCCTCCCTCTGCCCTCCTGCCTCCTCCCTCTGTCCTCCTGCCTCCTCCCTCTGACCTGCCTCCCCCTCCCTCTGCCCTCCTGCCTCCCCCCCCCCCCCTCCTCCCTCCTCCCCCCCCCCTCCTCCCGCCTCCCCCCCCCTCCCCCCCTCCTCCCCCCCTCCCCCC
>SJYX01016987.1:58747-76392 GCA_006410675.1 Oreotragus oreotragus
CCTCCCTCTGTCCTCCTGCCTCCTCCCTCTGTCCTCCTGCCTCCTCCCTCTGTCCTCCTGCCTCCTCCCTCTGCCCTCCTGCCTCCTCCCTCTGTCCTCCTGCCTCCTCCCTCTGCCCTCCTGCCTCCTCCCTCTGACCCGCCTCCTCCTCCCTCTGACCTGTCTCCCCTCCTCCTCTTGCTTCCCTCTGCAGTTTCTCAGACATGCCAGGCGTGGCCCTGTCCCTGGGACTTTGCCTTTGCCTTTCTCTGCGTGGAATGCTCACATCTGACGCTGTGCACGCTTCCTCTTCAGGTTCAGAGCTTGCTCACATGCCCATTTCTCCACGCAGTCTTTCCTCACCGCTCACTATAGAGTGAAAAGCTACCTCATGACTCTTTCCCGCCCTGCATCCTGTTTCTTACTCCATCTTGCAGACATAGACACAGCCCTATATGAACTTTTTGCTTATTCCCTGCCCTCTAGAGCATACGTTTGTAAGTATTGGGATTTCTGTCTTTTCTTTGCTCCCTGGGTGTAGAAGCATGCTCAGTGCATGACAGACAGCTAGTAAGCGCGTGAGCACTTGCGTGCTCGCCACGTTGTGATTATCGTCAGCCCCCATTCCACGGGACTGCCGTGAGGACACGCGAGCGCGTGTGTGAAGAGCGTGGCAGCTCGCCTGGCCCCTGTGAGGGCTCAGTAAGTGTTCTCACTGTTACTGCTTCATTTCCTCTGCGGCCCCCTTCCCTCCAGCACCCAGCACCTTGGTTCCTATCCCAACCAAGCTGCTGAGGTCGACTTCTTGAAATCCACTGGCCACACATTCTGAGTTCTATGAACCGAAGTATTTGTTCAGGCAGAAAAGCTCAGGGAGGAAAGCTGAGGAGGAGACGGAGGGCAAGAATCAGCGCCTCCAAGGTCACCGACCTGTCTCCTCACCTGGAAAAGGGACCAACAGCGCGTGCCTGACTAATGGCTGTGCTAATGCGGGCTTGATGAAGTCTGCATCTCACTTGGAGACACAGCGAGTACGTCCATAGATGGCCCTTCTCAAATTCCCATTGATTTATTGATGCCTTAAGGACAGGATTATGGCTCACAATTTGTCAGGCTCTCCTCCACATCCCCAAACATCTAATACCATCCTGGATATCAAGTCAGCTCTCTCTCAAAAAAAAAAAAAACAACCAGACTGGTGACAGATCTCTTGGTCAATAACCCGACGTCTGTCCAAGAGACAATGTCGCCATGCCCCAAACTGATTTCTCACAGTCGGGAACCTCTTGAGTCTGCCGTACTGTTACTGAGTTTAAACCTCTTTCTTTTTCTAAACATTTGGAACTCTTGTGACATGGTTTTTCATCTGACCAAGAATCACTGTTAAAACGTAAGAAAGTTGAAAGAGTGAAAACAGAGAGAAGATCCAAGTCAGTGGTGCCATATGCAACTCAGCAAACACTGATTTCAGTAAGGAAACCAGGATCTATTTTGTGGTTTATTTCACCATCTCACAGAGATGTTGGAGCAAGTCGGGCATCAGAAAAGCCGCGAGCCCCAAACAAAGATGCCTTTGCTGCCTTTGCAGTTTTCTCTCTTATTAACATGAAAACATCTTACATGGTTGGAAACATCTAAAGGCTATTTTTTATTTTATTTTCCATTACTTCACTCTAAATGCTTCACCCCATACCTGTGGAAATTAGACTGTCACCTGCTTTTCGCATCCTGTTTTCTTTCGTGTTTGTAATGAAGCCCTCTGGGAATCCGCGCAATTACAAAAATGAGTTACAAATCCTCATTCAGGGTACAAAAGTGTGTAGCTGCTTTCCTTCTCTGTTTAAATAGTCTACAAAACAAGAAATAATTAGTCAAGCACTATCGGTAATTAAGCACATAAGATGAACATTAAACAAACTGCAATCTTGCATCATTTTGAAGGTGGGTAGGCAGGTTTTCACGTTTGGAATCCAGCCAAAATGCCTATCTTCATTCCCTTTGCTCCTTATTTATTATCAGCGAGGGAGTTCGCTTGCCTAAGCCGCTGATGGACTCTTCACTGGCGGTCCATCTGAGAGTTCACGAAAGTGTGAACCACTATTTTTTGACAACTCGACCGCTGGGAGTGGAGAATTTCAAAGAACTCAATATATTGAGAGTAGAAAGACAATGTGTTTCTCCAACACGAGAGTGTGTTTCAAAGTTAAGATAGATTCACAATTCAGAGAACTGCCCTGCCTTCTTGTATATGATAACTTGCTCGCAGAGACCTGTAAAACCCTGATTCTTTCAGAACACTCTTCCTCATTCACTGTCCCCTCTTCAAGCCCCTGGGGCTTCTTGTAAAATTTTGTCTACCGAGTCACCATTGCACTGGGCAAAAATCTTTAAAAAAGAAATTTTTTTTCTTTTTCTTTTTTTTTTTTTTGCAGTTTGATTTGGCCAGGTTTTTCTTGAAGGCCAGGGCTTCTAGAAAACTGATGTACAGGTTTTGGTCAAAATATATTTTCGGGGAAGATCAGAGTCCCCAACCCATTTAGACTGGGAGATGGAATATTCATTCCACAGACTCTCTGGAGCGCCTACAGTTTGGCGGCTTCCTTGCTGGGAACCGAATGAATAGGCTGAATCGCGGAGGCGGTCACTGTCCAGCCTTGGAATCCAGCCTGATTGTGACAGGACGCAGAGTGTGTCTCTTGTGTTGCGTCGCATTCTTCCTAGTCCCATGGTGTGAGATCTGGAGGGACAGTATTTGCATGTGACGCCCTGGATCTCCATTCAGCACTCAAGAAGTCATGGCATGATCAGTGATTTTCCTTCCAGCGACTCTATAAGCTTTTTCCTCTGGCATTAGAAAGAACTGGCGGTCAGTCGTAATCACTGTTTGATCTGTGATTTCTTTTTTTCCTATTAAAGGTAAATGTCACAAGGCCAGCGTTGCCTAAACGTGTGTAGTGTACGTCACAGCTTTCAAAGCCTGTCAAAACAAGTCTATCTAGGGAACCAGAACAGTACTGGCATCCCCACCTCATAGCTCCTGGGGACCAGGCCCAGAGAGGTTGAGTGACTTGCCCGAGATGGCTCGGCGATCTGGCAGACCAGGATGAGTTTCCCTACCCTTGCTGTCTTTTCCATCGCACATGCCCCTCGATGAAGTACCTCAGACCCCAAAGATGTGAACAAAGATCATGTTGATACCAGATGTCTTAATTTTTTTTTAATGGCACCATCATTTTTAATAATGCTTGGGCATTCATCCATTCAGCAAAGATATCCTGGGTGCCTGCTTTGTATGGGTCCTGCAGGCAAAGTATGTGATGGGGTGTGGAGGAAGCTACAGAACTGCAGGACACACACCTCTGTGCCTTCTGTCCACACAAGGAATCGTCACGAAACTGAGGACAGAACCCGCCTCAGTGGTTCACCTTTCAGTGGTTCAGAGGCCCAGAAAACGGTGGGTGTTCAGGACAAGCTGATGTGGTAGTTGATGACACCATGTCATTCCTGGAACTCAGGACTCGGAAAATAGCGCTGTGACTTTGCTGCTGCTGAAGTTATCGTAGCCTCACCTCAAGGCTTTGTGAACTTGAGTGAGCTCCCTAACGCATCTGGACTCTTTTTTTCTTGTCAGCGATTAGAGATAAAACACAGTCAGTGCAAGCCAGTGATATCCTGGGTTAGATCTTGAAGCAGAAAAAAGATAGTAGCAGAAAGCTGCGTGAAATCCGAAGTTTGTAATCTCTCTGGCTCACTTAATAGTGGTGTACGGGTGTTAATTTCTTCTTTTTTAGAATATCTATTTATTTGGCTGCGTCAGGTCATAGTTGCAGCGCACGGGGTCTTTGTTGCATCATCGTAGGATCCTTTGTTGCAACACATGGACTCTCTACACGTGACACGCAGGCTTCAGTAGTTACAGCAATGGGTTTAGTTGCCCCACGACATGTGGGGTCTTCCCAGACCAGGGATCTGTGTCCTCTGCACTGGCAGGGGGATTCTTAGCCACTGGACCACCAGGAAAGTCCCCCAGTGTTCATTTCTTAACGTACCTTGGACCTTGGGGGAAATAGGCTGACAAGTATGCATGAACTCTGTCCTGTCTTTGCAACTTTCTGGTAAAGCTAAAATTATTCTAAAACAAAAAGATTGTGCAAGGAAAATAATCCCACTGACTGCATGGTAATTGTAATAATCATCTTATGCTGTGGTAACAAAAAGACCATAAGTCAATGAGATTAAATAATAGAAATTCATCTTCTCACAATTCTGGAGGCTGAGAAGTTCAAGGTCAAGGTATAGCTGCTTTGGTTCCAGGCTCTCTTTCTGCCTTGCAGGTGGCTGCCTTCTCACTGTGTCTTCACATGGCAGAGAAAGGGGGTCTCTTCCTCTTTTTAAAGGACACCAGTCCTATAAGATTAGGGCCCTTCCCTTACAACCTCACCTGACCTTTATTACCTCCTTAGAGATTCTGTCTCCAAATACCGTCACACTGGGAATTAGGGGCTTCAACATAGGGATTTCAGGGGGACACCTTCTGCCCATAGCAGTGATATAATTGGTATAATCATTTGAGAAGATTTGTTGACACTGTCTACATAAACCAGAACATGAGCAAATCTGATCCTCCTACAATTCCGTGCCTAAGTATATGTTCATTGAAAGACAGGTACAGGAATGTGTGTAGCAGCGTAAATCGTGGTCACTCAGAACTCTGAACTGCCCAAATGTCTGTCCGAGGTAAAAGGGATAGATACACCATGGTATATTCATACAATGGGCCAGCCCACACCAGTGAGAAGGCATGACCCACAACCAGACCCAGCAAGATGGATTAGCCTTGCAAACACCGTGCTGAGAGAGAGAGCACGTGCAGAAGAGGGCACCCTATGTGACCGTATTATGACAGGTTCAGTAAGCAAGCTCTCTGTGTGTTAGAGTCACGGGCAGAGACTGGTGGGGAGCATGAGGTGGGCTCCCAGATCTTGCTAATATCCTGTTTCTTGGTCAGGGTGCTGGGTGTATCCCGTTTGTGAACGTTCAATTCTGTGACTGTGTTTGGTGCTCTTTTTTGGTTTTGAGCGTATGTGTAACTCCAGTAGAAAGTTAACAAGCACATACAAAATCTTATCTCATGGCTGTTGAGAGAATTAAATTAGGTGATGGATGTAAGCCATTTTATTTCTTTTTCTGTGCATTTTATTTCTTTTTCTGAATTTCCCTTCCAGCCTCAGCTCATGCCCCTAGAAACACCACCATCCGGCCAACAGCCAGGTTACTGGGAAGCTTTTCTTCCCAGAGCACAGTGTTTTGTTCTTGACCAGAAGGGTACCCGTGGTACCATGGGCAAGCGTCACATTGGCTGCTGAACTACCTTGAGGCCCCTGGAGTTTGTGGAGCATGGCCAACCCAGCGGTCAGCCCACTCCTCCAGGAGCTCGCTCAGGGTGGGTGGACGCTACTAATCACTTGCCACTTTTCTTTTTAATAGTTCTTGTTATTTGTAAATGGGAAAGGAACACACACACCAATTGCTCTTGCCTTCTTCCATCTGTATTTTCTTTACTAAATTATCCAGTCCTATAAATATTTGAATAACATTTGGTCAGGATAAAATCTTTCCTGTCAGCTCAGTACAAGAACACTTTTTGGCTCCTGAGACCATAACAGTCAGATAAATTAATATTGATTTGTTAGAAAATAGTTTTCACTCTGTCTAAACATCTTATTCTGGGCTCTTGAACCAAAATTATGAATTTAAAAGCAGCAAAATAGTTCTTCACAGTTTTCCCAGTGAAACTAATTATGGGCAGATTGTGAAAAATGTATTGGATGTGATTTCCAACATAGAGTTCTGCTCACCAAAATTCACAGAAACCAGAGGCTCGATGTCTGATTTATTTGAGCAAGTTGCAATTTGGTAGACTGGAGAATTTATGTAAATAGTTTTTGCAATTTCCATAGGGACAACACAATACATTAATATCTCAAGTATGGCAGAAGATGAAGGGGAAACCTTTTTTTTTCTTGCCTTCTTCCATCTGTATTTTCTTTACTAAATTATCCAGTCCTATAAATATTTGAATAACATTTGGTCAGGATAAAATCTTTCCTGTCAGCTCAGTACAAGAACACTTTTTGGCTCCTGAGACCATAACAGTCAGATAAATTAATATTGATTTGTTAGAAAATAGTTTTCACTCTGTCTAAACATCTTATTCTGGGCTCTTGAACCAAAATTATGAATTTAAAAGCAGCAAAATAGTTCTTCACAGTTTTCCCAGTGAAACTAATTATGGGCAGATTGTGAAAAATGTATTGGATGTGATTTCCAACATAGAGTTCTGCTCACCAAAATTCACAGAAACCAGAGGCTCGATGTCTGATTTATTTGAGCAAGTTGCAATTTGGTAGACTGGAGAATTTATGTAAATAGTTTTTGCAATTTCCATAGGGACAACACAATACATTAATATCTCAAGTATGGCAGAAGATGAAGGGGAAACCTTTTTTTTTTTAAAAAAAAACTGATAATTTGATTTATCTAATAGAAAGATTGGAATTTTCCCCCCTTTCAAACTTAGGTCTATATTTTAAAGAGCAGTTCACTGGTCTCCTACCTAGATATGCGTGTGTACAGTCTGACAGTATTTAGACTTGTCTTTTAATTACATCCACATGTACCAGTGGGGGCTTCCAGATGACGCTGGTAATAAAGAACCTGCCTGCTGAAGCAGGAGATGTAAAAGACACTGGTTTGATCCCTGGGTTGGAAAGAGCCCCTAGAGGAGAGCGTGGCAATCTGCTTCAGTATTCCTGCCTGGAGAACCCCATGGACAGAGGAGCCTGGGGGTACAGTCCACTGGGCTCCAAAGAGTCAGACACAACTCCAGTGACCTAGCATGCAAGCACCAGTGGGAAGAGAAGATTAACAACAGTGAAAATAAGAAAGTAAAACGTTGCCCATACGTCCATACCCCTTTTAGACATTTTTTAAAATGCATTTGTATTTGCCTCATGAAACTCTTAAAACATTCAATGCATTCAATATCCTGCCTTTAGTTATTCAGTATTATATGAAAAGTAAATCCTAAACATGCTGGGTGGCTTAGCAAAGGAGCATTTTCCTCTTCTTTGGGACATTTAAGTTATTTCTAATTTTAAATAATGCAGCATTGAACGTCTCTGTGAAAAATTCCATCTATGAATTGCAGATATTTGTAAAGACAAATTCTTAGCATGGCATCTCCTGTCTAAACTGTTCTAAGACTTCTGATGCTTTACTCTCCAGCTGTTCTCCAGAAAATACAAAATTTTATGAAGAAAGGCATGTATATGTAAAAGAAGAAATATGTGTAAATGAAAAGGAAATATATACGTATGTGCATATGTGTGTGTGTGTAATGCAGAGCCGGCTATAATCAAGCACAAAGGCTATATCAACTGTATGGTAAAGGCCTTTCTCAGAGCTCTTCCTCTCTTGGAAAGAGTCTTATGAGATGGCCATAAACAGCTCTGTGCTTAAGTATGCTTTTTCCTTGAGCTCATTCACTAAAGCATCCATAATATGAAAGCAAATATGAAATCCTTAAAGTTTACAGTCTGCTGGGTTGAGAAGGAGAAATTTCAGTTTTCATGTTGTCAGTCTCCAGCCTTTTTTGAAGTTGGAAGTGACAGTCTAGGTGTGTGTGTGTATACACACACACATGTATGTATGTAATGGAGCCTGAATCCAGTACGAGGCTTGGAGAGTGAACTATTTTCTACCCTAGATTAAGCTGAACTAGACCATATGTCAAAAAAGAGTCTCAGTGTCAACTTAATCCATTGTCATAGCTATAAAATGCCATTTCATTATACAAGCAATTCCCTTGTGGGTTTCTCCTGGCTGTGTATGCAGCACAAGTATATTTTAATCTGTTGTGGCTTTCCTCCCCGCCCTGCCCCTGCCACTCCCAACATTTTGGAATCATTAAATATATTTGTTTCCATGGCACCTGTTTGATATCTACACAAATTATGGAAGTAAGGTAGGAATAAAATGAAGACAATGGAGTATATTTTTAAAAAACCATAAGAAATAGCTGGAAATAATGCAATACCCTTTCAAGACATTGTAATCATTTTCCCTAGGAACTGAACAAGCGGCTGAAAATTCCAAATTCCATGGTACCATGTGTCCATGCGTCAGGAAGTTTAGGATATAATGATATACAGGTGGATTCCATATAAGAGTTATGTTTGAATTCCCCCAAGTCTTTTAAAGAGGAGAGTTCTCCAGATGTGACAAAAGAAAAGGATATTTCCAAATCAAGATTCCCATTTGCCTTTCAGGATGTCGAATTTTCTCCACATTTAGGCAATTAAGGGTTCTGCTGAGTGAGCTTAGGACTCTGTCTCTTTAAGTGTTTAACAGTAATTGGTTCATGTCCTGGCGTTCATTGAAAATCCTAGACATTTCATGTAAAATCTCCTTAATGAGGGGATGAATTTTTCATTCACATTAGAAAGCTCGCTCTGACAAACAATTTCTAAATAAAACTCCGGCGACATGACACCGCACATTGGACTTGACAGAGAGGACAGGTGCATTAGAATATAACTGTATGGCGATCCTTCAAGCTGTCAGCCATGAATATTTTATTTCTTAATGAATCATCTTCGTGAAATGAACTTTCTTGTTGTAGTGTCAGTGCCACTTACAACAAAAAGCTGGCTCCTCTTAAAAGGTGAGCTTCGTGAAGATGCTGATGACTGCAAAAAGATGCTGAACCCCACCCGAGGTGCAGGCCGCTGGGTGCGGGGCTCTCCTCCCCTTGGCTTTTCTGAAAGTGACCTAAGAACTCATCTCCTGCAGCATAACCGCATCCAGGAGGAGAACTTGTCCCCTTGATTCACTCTTCTCAGAGCGCAAATTTCAGGTGACCGCCCAGTGGAAGGCAATGGCACCCCACCCCAGTACTCTTGCCTGGAAAATCCAATGGATGGAGTAGCCTGGTGGGCTGCAGTCCATGGGGTCGCTAACAGTCGGACAGACTGAGCGACTTCACTTTCACTTTTCTCTTTCATGCATTGGAGAAGGAAATGGCAACCCACTCCAGTATTCTTGCTTGGAGAATCCCAGGGATGGGGGAGCCTGGTGGGATGCTGTCTATGGGGTCACACAGAGTCGGACACGACTGAAGTGACTTAGCAGCAGCAGCCCAGTGGAAGCCACGGCGGCCCTGGGTCCCTGTTGTTCTGAGGCTTCATCACGGCTAGTTTTTAAATTATTATTTCTAAATTCTACGGCCCACGAAGGGCCATTAGCTGGTGCTACCTGACAACCCTAGGCAGCGAACGTCCCTGTTTTCAGCTCTCCTCTCTTCTTGGTCTCAAAGATCACTTTCGTTTGTTTGGTTTGAGGCTGGGGGCGGTTTTTGTTCTGACAGTGGACTCGAATGTCTCCCTACGGAAGGAGGCGACGCTTGTTTTTGTCTCCACTGAGTCTTCTGAGATATTCCTGTGGCTCGGTGTGGGATCGTCTTGCTCATCTCGAGACACAACATCAACAACAGAATCTGCCCCCCAACACCCCCAAACTGGCCTGTGGTTAGTTCTGTTCCCTTTGCCACTCGTGGGCTTGTTGACACAGTTGTGAGATACTGATTTTCCTTTAAAAAAAAAGTTCAGGGTCGCAACTGAATTGTCAACACTTCCTGGCAATCCTGTTTACTTAGTCTGGTTTCTCTTCTCATCCTCCTAGTGGCTGTTTCAAGCCTCTCTGTTTACCCCGGGACCTTTCACTTGCCTCCTCCTCCTGACAGCTCTGAGAGCAAAGAAACCATCGCCGATCAGTCTCTCTACAGAACCCGCTGCGTCCCACCCTCTGCTTCCCCAGAAGCTGACTGATGGCTCTGTCGCCTCCTGTCTCTTCCCTTTCGCACTTGTAGTTCTGTCACTAGGTCGTGTCCAGCTCTTCACGACCCCACAGACTACAGCACACCAGGCCCCTCTGTCCTCCACTGTCTCTGGGACTTCGCGCAGATCCATGTCCATTGAGTCAGTGGTACTGTCTAACCATCTCATCCTCTGCTGCCCCCTTCTCCTCTTGCCTCCAGTCCTTCCCAGCATGAGGGTCTTTTCCAATGAGTCTATCTGTTGTTGGATTCCATTCTTGGGTCAGGTTCACCACCTGTGCTGTGGACTCCAGGATCTGCCCAATCTTTCAGGAATAGAGCTTTAGCCAGTAAGGTGGTTGGAGTCTGTATGCCAGTGATTAGCAAATTTTGGCCATTATCTGTCTTCATAAGTCAGATTTTACTGAAATGCAGCCATACTCCTTCTGTGTCCGTGGCTGCTTCTGGTTCCAAACAGCTCAGAGACCATACGGCCCACAGAGCCTAAAATATTTGCTCTCTAGCCCTTTATGGAAACCGTCTGCAGACCCCTGATTTATATCCTGACTCAGGAGCCCGAACCCTGCAAACTGAGTCCCCCAGGTAAGGGGCTGCAGTGAACCCTGAGTGGAATCGGTATGTCTCCAAGTAATAATTCTTGCTCCCAGCAGTTTAGGCCTAGTTCTTCTAGCCTTAAGTGTGTTTCATCGCACTGCAGTCTCCATGAGAACGGGCCTGTGTTCTCATGGCTCCACGCAGGAGAAAACTGGGCCAAGGAAGAACACTCTAAACTGGCCCAGAGGAAATGGAATAAGCTAGAAATTTGTTGTTTCCTTTTTGTTAGGTTTAAGTGAGAATTAGGTTTTTTAGCAAACTCTCAGTGTGGGTAGGTGACAGTTTTTTGCAGGTATTTTTTTTTTCCCTCTCTTTTAACTTGTGCAAGTAGAGGTCCGTGTTTTGTTCCATGTTAATTACAATTGCTGCCACCCAAAGTTTGAAGATATGCTGTTCTCACCTTCAGAAAAAGGGTTTCAGTTGCCATCTCTGGAAAAAGTCCGTATTGTAGGATGAACTTTCTGTTACCTCCCACTGCTTGCCAGTCAGCCAGATTCTGTGGAAGAAATACAATGTGTCCCACCTTAGGTCCCTTCTTTCACAAAATGGATCTTTCTCTTTCTTTTTAATATGAGGACTATCCTAAAATCTGAAACCAAGTGGCACAAAAACATCATATTTATTACATAATTATATATACATACACACTTTTCTTTCTAAACAAAATCAATGTAATAACAGCTTTGAAGCAAATACACACATGCATACACACACATGCACACACACACACACCCATTTGGCAAAAGACACAAATTTGTGATTGAAATCTGATTTTTTAAAAAATGAAATCCCCCCAAAGAAATACAAATAGATGAAAAGGTGCATAAATAAAAGCCCTCCCCTCACACTCCTACTTCACCCCTTGGTTCTTGATCATTCTCAGCCCTCATTTCCTGCTGAGCATCCCTCCTATCCTGTCTGTGTCTTCTCAGGCTGTTCCCCTGCCAACAGTCAGGATGGCTCATCCACAAGGCACTGTCCAAACTGGGCAGGCCTCGTGGATTCCCTGAAATGGTGCTGATGCTTTCACTTCCATTTGCAAATAACTGTGGTGGTCGCTCTCTCTTGGTGAAGTGAGCAAAGTAAGAGAGAGAAAAGAGAGATGTCATTTGGATTTGGTCTTCTCACTTACCAGTATTTCCCAAAGCTGGCGCCCTGATCACACCATACCTGAATACCACATGTACTATTTTAACTGATCCCTTGCTCATTCACTATTCATTTTACCCAATTATGAACTTTAGCCTTGTCCAAGGAAGCTGTATAGAGATAATCATGGATTCCATGTCTAGTTGCCACTTTCTAGTAACATGCATTTGTAGCTATTATACAGACTTTAATACCTCCATTGTTTCACATATTTTTAAGCTTTAGGGGAGAGCATACAGTGGACCTCATTCTTCCACATTTTCAGCAAGTCACAATTACCTTTTCCAAATCCCTCCAAATGATTGTCAAGTATGCTTCACAGTGAGTAACACTTATCCTAGGGGGATGAATAAAGTGGAATTTTAGGCATTTTTGCTCAAAAATGAAATTATTTAAATCTTCTCCTTTTATTTATTTATTTTACACCATCCCTCCACAATATACCCCGTTTTTCACCCCAGTCAGCTCAGTCCCATCTGGTGTTTTGGGTAATGATATGCCGTTTTGGATCTGTTACCTGTAAATCTCAGCACAATGCTTTCAAGTCCTGCCTTTCTCCTGAGTTCATGCCTCCCCTCCACCCCCAGCTCTCCACAGAGTGTGAAAGATTGCACTTCATTAAGTTATTCTTCATAATGAGTTCCTGTTACCAGGGAGTACAGAGTTAAAAAGGTGATCTCACTAAAAGCAATTAGCATGAGGCCTGCCGGACCCGTGGAAGTGACTGGATCGCAGTCAATAGCAATGTGATTACACCCATGCAGCAATTATAAATTATTTAAAGCACTACCCCTAGGTTACTGGCTAGTTGCCTTTAAATTAAATTCTCTGTCAATAATTGATGCAAAGAATTAATGTGAGAACACCTTCAGTTACTGAAACTTTTTTAAGGTGGCATAAAATATTGAACAGTTGCCCATCATTAGCAGGTAGGCTGTCTGTTTGCTGTAACATCCTTCTTTGCCAAATTGGTCAAGAAAGACTCTCAGATCTTGAAAGATGACACATGATTCTGAATCCACTGCTGGCTCATCTTCTAAGGACCCGGAAATGCCCCAGTAGAAATTTCATCTATCAAAGCAAAAAAAACCTCTAAATAAACTGATCTGAATTCTAACAAATATGTAAGCAGCCTTGGTTTTCTTGATGATGGTCTCAGTTGTTTGATGTGGCCAATGTAGGTTAGAAAAGATTTAACCTAGCTTGACAAGTCATGGTTGATGATGTTGAAACAGCCAGTGATCTTAAAAGACAAAGAAACAAACAAAAAACGAGGCCTCCAATAATACAAAAACATGTCTTTGATGAATAGGCTGTTTTCTTTGCTGAAATAACGTCCTCTGTGTCTACCTATACATTGCCGCTTCTGTATCACTGTTGCCTCTTTCATTTTACGGGCGATGACTGCGGTGTAATCTGGACAATTATGTAGAAAGTTCAAGGACTAGAAAGACATTTTCCGTTAGCGACCCTGGTTCCTGTCTGATTTAAGAGGCAAGGGGTGCTCAGGAGGCAGAAGTGATGCAAGAGATGAGGCAAGTGCTAAAGTAAAGAACGGACTTCATGCGTTTATACTGAGTTGGCCAAAAAGTCGGTTCCAGTTTTTCCATAGGATGCAGTCTAAGCAAAGCCCTCTGCTTGGGTAGAAAAACTGGTACGATGTCATCCCTGTCCTCCAAGACCCCACAGACAGTTTAGCAGACCGTCCTTGCTGCCTCCTCTGGAAGCTGAGAGAGGAACTGCAGAGTCCACTGGCAACCAGAGCAGGGAACCTCGACGCAGACCAGAGGTCAGAGAGGCTTCTAGAATCGGGAGACTCCACCTCCCTCCTGGTGGATGAGCAGCAGTTACCCAGACCAAGGGGCTCTCCACGGTTGGCGGGCTCCCACGCCAGGGTGCGCAAAAGTGAAATGAAATGACTGGCCTAAGAGTATAACCAGAAGACAGAGTCCCTCTTGACCGTCGTGTGGCCGAAAGGAGAAGTGACATTCGTTTATGTCAGTCAAGCTCCCAGGGTCTCGCTCGGCACAGAGCCAGGGCTTGAAAAACATCAGTCCCTTGCGTCTTCCTTCTTGTATCTAGATGAATCTTTAAGGCTCTCACACTGGACCTGCCAGGCTTCCTAGGTGACTCAGTGGTAAAGAAGCCACCTGCCAATCTCGGATCCCTTGAAGAAGGAAATGGCAACCCACTCCAGTATTCGTGCCGGGGGGATCCCATGGACAGAGGACTGTTGGGCAGAGTCCACGGGGTCACAAAGAGTTGGATGTGACTGAGTGACTGGACGACAGCAGCTGGGCTCTGCTTGCAGTGTGGTCCGTCCACCCCTCCTAACACTCTGCTGCTTCTCCTCTCCCCCGCGTGACAGCTGCTTTAATCTCGACTAGCCCCCACGGTCTCCTAGACTGGCCTCTTCCTCCTGGCCTGGGAGAGTCTTTGCTGTGGATCTCCCCACCCATCCCGAAGGGCCCTTCTCTCGTTGCTCTGAGCTTATTAGCATCCTCCCGTGGTTCCAGAGATCACCTTTCCTCTGTCACCCTGTACCTTCCTCTGCTTCTTGTATCTTCCCCCTTCACACTTTCTGTTCACACAGGTGAGAGGAAACTTCTGGTTTCCAGCAACCTAGAACAGAGGGTTTTCTAGACAGCTCTTTTGAGCTCGCTGCACAATATTTTCCTTGACAAATGTGTCACTTGGCTGAGCAGATGTCTTTTTCTGTGTGTGTGATGTGCTTGAGTACCAAGAACTCCCAAATGCCACAGAATAATGTCTTCTGTTGTGGCAGTCTTTAATGCTTACTTTCATTTCCCAGTTAGTTTTTATCTTCTAATTTAAAATATATATATACACACAACATGCACACACACCTCTCTGTCATGACGCGGTTGCACTCAAGCCAGTTCCTCTGTCAACTCCAACTGGGCAAAGGATTCCCTCCCCCTGACCACATGCACTGTTGAGCTTTCCGAGTTATTAATTTTCGGTGATGCGTGAGCATGTAGATGAACACAGCCCTAGACTGTCCCTTTGTCCCCCGTTTCTGCTGATTGGACATGCAGGAACTGTGGAGACCACCTTTCTGCTCTCCCAGATTCATTGCTGCAGCTGAGGTCCAGCCTGATTCTAAATGTTAACTCAAGACGAGGTCTTCTTGTTTTCTTCCACGAAAGAAATTGAATGAGCGTGTCCAGGGAGCGGCCTGGCTCTCACGTCTGCCCCAGGTTTGTTTCTCAAGCCCACAGTGTAGACAGAGGATGGAGGGGTAGTCAGAGAACCCAGCGGAATTGAAACTGTGCCCAGCAAGGGTGCCCGAGGATGCGGAGTTGACCTTCAGACTCAGGGATGCGCAGGCTTCAGTTTTCCACAGCGCAGCTATTTTGAGAAAAGCAGTGACTAAACGAGCATCATGCCTAAGTCACTTCTCAGAATTTTCTATCAGAAATTATCTGATGACTGGACCAGTTCTGATTATTACCATGATCCACCCCAGCAGCTCAGGTGTGCAGGGGGCAAGGATCCTACGCTTCCGCCGGGCTTCCCATCAGGCCCCCCGGCGCTCGTTTACGAGAACTCCTCTGGGTTCTAGACATGCCTTATCTCGGCCGTGTGATTAGGAAAATGAACCCAATCGTTTTTGCCTTAAATGTTTCCATCATGGGCGTAGTTATTAGCCATGTGCTAAAGTGTAATATCCGCTTTTTGAAACCACAGGTCGAAGGTGATAGCATCACCGGCTTGAGAACTCTCTTAAACAGCCAGGCTTACCCAATTAAGAGAAATAAAATCTGCCTGTTTCCTCAGTGGGTGGGCCTCACTTTTCTGTGGGTTTCTCTTCTTTTCTCAATGAAGTGTTGTTTAGAAAAAGGACCTGGGTTTCAATGCATGCGACGTCTTCCTTTCTGGTTCCTGGTAGCCTGGAAAGGCAGTAGCTCACCAGAAGCAGTTTGCTCGTTCAGTTGAGACAGGGACCATGGCACCTTCTGTCCCTTTGCACGGCGCTGCTGACGGCAGCCTCTCTGTCACCATGAGGCTCTCCTCCTGAGTTGTCTGCGTGTTCTTTCAATCCGACGATCTGCCAACCCTGAATCCAGTGTCAGAGGGGCACTGTATGCAGGACAGGGCCCATCCACCTTTAAAGTGTAGCAGAGGGTGTCTGGAGAGGATTCTGCAGCCACTCCACCCAGTGTGCATGGACGACAGGTACTGAGTGTGACCTCTGCTGCTAGTAAGGTTGCCACCTTGATCTCTGCCAAGCGCATCCGTCCAATGGGTTGAGGAACGCTAGACTTGCTCTTGCCACAGTTCTGGTCAGTGGAGAGACTGCAACAAACACGCGTCTCCCTAAGAACCGTGTCAGTGGCTTCATGGAGCCTGGCAGTGCCGAGTCGCGCAACACGCTCTCACCCCAGGAAGCCGGGACCCTCTGTTCAGAAAAGCTCAGTCTTTCACGTTACCCCTGCACTCTCTCCAAGAAAAAATAACCTCCTGAATTTGGTCCCGACAAGAACTTAACATCCCAGGCCATAGCTATCTGGTTTGGTGTCTCCTTCAAGAGCAGAAGAGTTCTCAAAGTTTATGTAAAAACTCCATTTCACAGAGGAGTAATCGCCAAAGAGATTTCTGAAAGCACAGTAAAGACACGTGGGCCAGTTGTTCTTGAAGGAAAAGAGAAAAATTCATGTTTTATAAGAGGATGAAAAGAAGATACTACTAGAAGAAAAGAAAAAGGTTTCCTAAATTAGATTCTCAAAATCATTATTTCCACAGGGCACTTTCATTTAAAAAAAAAAGGCCACCAAAGTGTTTGCGTAGGTGTACTCCATCATCCTCAGAAGTTAGAGCTTAGTGAAAGGGCCATGCCGTGACGGGCACCGCAGAGCCGCCCTGTGTCCACACGGGCATCACAGACGTGCCGGGCCGGCTGACGGTCAGGACGAGAGCTGGCCAGAGCCAGGCCCGTTCCCCGCTGAAGCCGCACCACGGCCCGTGTGGCGTCCCCAGCTTCTTCAGCGGGAGAAGTGGTTGAGGCTGATCATTAACTCGCCCAAGATCACTTGCTAATGAGAAGTAAAGCCAGGAAATTAACTTGGGACATTTGACTCCTCAGTCCGTTCCCTTTCTACAAAGCATGGTTTACTCAGCAATTAACTAACGGTTTTGTAAGTAATCTTAAAACTTCCCAGCACTTTTGTGAATTGGATTGAGCCTAAAAAGTAAGGTCTGTTTTGCTAATACAAAATTTGACCTGTGAAGCGCCTCTCTTGGCAGTTGAGTGTGTGTGTGTATGAGTGAGAGAGGGAGGGAAGGGAGAATATTTACACATATACCTATATTATTATAGTAATTTTCATAGTTAACATATTTTAAAACATAGCTTTCAGGATTTTGACAGGTAGGCATCTATACACACTCATGTAGTCGCCACCACAGTTAGCATATAGAACATTCTCATGACCCCGGTAAATTCCATCGTTCACATCTCCAGTAAGTCCATTCACTCTCAAAGGCAAACACTGTCCTGACTTGTATCTGATGTCTATGGCTTAGTTCTGTCTGTTTTACAGCCTCATTTAATGGAAGCCCTGCTTACTCCTAGTCTATCTTCTTGCACTCGGTGTCATTTTTGTGTGAGGATCAGCAGTTTCCTTTTTCAGTGTTGCGTAGTGCTCCGCTGAATAAACCGCAGCCCACTTACCCGAGTCCCTCTGGTGGGCCTTGAGTGTTTTCACGTGTTGGTTTTTGTGAATGAAGCTGCTACGCACACCTTTTTTGTGCGTTTGCACTTCCGTGTCTTTCTGATGAACCCCTTGGTGGAGAGCCTCGCTGGCGCTTACGATGTGCGTGTTGAACTTGTTAAGATGCTGCCAAACAGTTGTTTAAAATGGGTGTCTTATGTTGAACTCTCACAAGTAGAGTGTGAGAGTTCGTGTTGTTCCGCATCCTCGCCAGTACTTGGGATTTTCAGTCTTTGTAATTATAGCCACTCTCACGGGTGAGAAATGATATCTCTCAGTGGTTTTGTTTTGCA
>SJYX01016987.1:78800-97493 GCA_006410675.1 Oreotragus oreotragus
CTTTTTATTATTGAATCATAGGAGTTTCTTATATAGTTTGGGTACAAGTGTGTTTTTGTACACACTGTGCATTTTCTCCTAATATTTATCATCTCTAGTCACTCTTCAATGGCGACTTGAGAAAAGTATAGTCTTTTAATCCTGATAGTGTCCAGTGCATCCTTTGCCTTTTCTTCTATGGTGAGTGCTTTTTGTGCGCTGAGAACCTTTTTCAGTCCCAAGGTCACAAAGGCATTTTCCTGTTTTCTTCTTAAAGCTCCGAAGTTTCAGTTTTTGCATTTAAGTCGATCATCTTCTGTCTCGGATAACCTGTTTCTTTATATGGTGTGAGGTGAGGATAGGGGGTTATTTTACCCCCATGGGACTCTGCAGTTATCCCCACCCCATCTGTTGAAAGACTGTTCTCCTTATTGAATTTCCTTGGCTCTTTCGTTGAAAATCAATTGACTATATATTTGTGCATCTATTTCTAGACTTTCCATTGTACTTCATTGATCTAATTGTTTGAGGGGGTTTTTTTTCTCTTATGTCTGTACCTACAATTGATTATTGTGGTTTTACAGTAAATTTTGAAGTTAGGTCATGTTAACAGTTCAGCTTTGTTCCATATTTCAAGATTATTTTGCCTATCCTAGTTACTCTGCTTTTCTATAAAAATTCTAGGATCACTTTCTCAATATCTTTTAAAATGACTGCTGAGATTTTATTTAGTATCCCACTGAATCTTTTGATCAGTTTGGGGAGGATTAAAATCTTAAGAGCATTGAGTATTCTAATCCATGAGCCTGTGTTTCTCTATTTATTTTGGTCTTTTCTGATTTCCCACTGGCATTTCATAGTTTTCAGTGTAGTGGTCTTGTACTTTTTTTGTTGAATTTATTCTTGAATATTTTGCTTTTTATGCTGTTATAAATGACATTTTGAAATTTTTCTAGCTGTTGCCACTGTGTAGAAATAAAACTGATCCTAGCAAAATGATCTTCTATCCTGTTATCTTACATTTTGTATTTGTTTTTTCCCTCCTTGTGTGTGTGTTTCTTTTTAGATTCGCAAGATTTTCTATGTCTTCATATATGGTTTACCTCTTCCACCATGATCTTTATTGCATTTGTTTCTTTTTCTTATGTTACTGCCCTGGTAGAGGCTCCAGGAATGCTGAAAAGAAGTGTGGAGAGCGGACATGAGTGCGTACTCGCTTCAGTCGTGTCCAGCTCTTTGCGACCCCGTGGACTGTAGCCCACCAGGGTCTTCTGTCCATGGGATTTTCGAGGCAAGAATACTGGAGTGGGTTGCCATCCCCTCCCCTAGAGGGTCTTCCCGACCCATTGATTAAATCTGCATCTCTTATGTCCCCTGCGTATAAGAACAGACATATTTGTCTTATTTAATATTTCTCCATTATGTATGATGTCCTTTATCAGATTGAAGAGTTTGCATTTATTTCTCGTTCACTGAGAATTCTGTTATTAAGTAAGTATTAGTATAAACTTGATATCCTTCTTACTGTGGTCTGTGTATCGAAGGGAGTTTACCTTACTGGAAAAAGGACGGTGCTGGCAATCTGACTCCAAGTCCTAACCAAGACAGATGGCCAAGGGCGAGTTGCTCATTTCCTCTGAGTCAGTTTCCTCATCTGTGACTAGGAAATAGATGCGGAGACCTTACACAGAGGCTGACACATAGCAGACACGCCCTAAATGTTAGTTGTTCTTTTAATAGCATGGCGTTCATGGCGGGAAATGGGGCTTATGTTCCTGCATCTTAAAAAGCACTCATCTGAACACTGGGAACAGCAGGCTTATTAACCACGCTCAGTTTTCGAGATCCAACCACCGGTTTCTGGGCTGATCTTGGTAGACTTTTCTAGATACTCAGAATGGCTCTACTTTCCCCAATTCTGCTTCTCTAGTTTTAAAAGTTGAGGTAGACCTCTGTGATCCCAGAAGAATCATCCGCAAACTAGCATTAAGATGGAAGCCTTTTGTATTTGCTCCGCGGCTTGGAACACTGGTGCATGGTCCGCTTTATTCCACCGGCTCCGAAGGTTCAGGTATTAACATAAATACAGCCCATTAACACTTGTTCCTCTCTGTCAGGACATAAATTAAGTCTGCAGGTGTTCCATGAAGCTGTACCCTTGGTACTAATTAAGCCTTGATAATTAGGTTTGTTAAATTCAGGACTTTAAGCTTGTATACCCTCTCTGGGTTACCAAAACAGAGCTGTGCAACATACAAACCTTCTCCCCAACCCGCCCCCACTTTTTTTTTTCCCCTTCCTGCAGAGGGCTTCGCTGTTCCTTATTTTATTCCTTTATTATTATTATTATTAATGAAGAGCAAGTCACTGACAAGCCCTTCATCCTTTTGCCAGTATTGGGTGTGAGCCTTGAAGGAGATCTGCACACTCATTTAGGAAGGGATTAGAGCCTTCTCTTCTGCTGTTTTATGTCAGCACATACGCTGCAGTGGAAAGTTTCTAGCCTGGCTTCTTCATGCACAGTACATGTCCACGTCTCTGCCTTCAACCCAAATGAACTGTCACTCAAGAATGCCTTCTGTTATCATTAAAAGCTGTACATGAAATCTGCTTAGCGCCCAAGTATTCTGTAGTCATAATTTTTTCCTTAAAGCATGAGACATTCTGTTAATAGAGAAGCACTATTTTAAAATGAAGAAAGCCTCTCTAGCTCTCCCCCAAAATAAAATCACCATAGTCTATATTTCCACTGGTTTTCCAAGCAGAGATCCTTAGTTGGAGGACAAGGAGGGTATCTGGGGGCTGTCAGGTTATTTGTATCCAATAGACAAACCACAAAATCATCTAATCAGAATATATTTTCCTTCCAGTTCATCTTTCCTCTGCAGTTGCTTTATAAATCTATTACTCATCAGATCCAATGTTTGGTGAATGCCATTTTTCATTTTGAATAAATGGAATCATAAAAACAACTCTATTAGCGCTGCTTTCAATAATATTCATGGCGATCATGCTCACTTAATAGCCTCTCTCCTTTTATTTGAGGGATATTAAGTAAGATTATACTTTTAATCAGAAGCATTTTTTCCTAAAAGAAAGGTTTATACCATAGGAGCCTTCCATAATACAGCTCATTTCATGTTTTCTTCAGTGTTCGGTTCTTAAGATGACCAGTGATTAATCCCTCCAGTAGAGTACCAGGTTTCATCAGCATTCCTATTCTGCAGTTTCAGAGAATGCAGTCTACAAAATGGGCCGCCTCTCTCTTTCCTGAGTCATGTTTTCTGTTAGAGTCACTGGAAGCTCCCATTTTCTCCTTCAAGGAAGGGACTCACAGCCCATCTTCAAGGTCCAAAGTGCAAAGCTGACCTGATGACAGCAGGCAAGGAAGGAGACACAGAGATGAATGAGGGATTGGAAAGAAATGGATTAGCAATAATGTAAAGGCTTGCCTTTGCTGTCTTTTCTTTTTTCCTTTATAAAGTAATTTTAGTGGAGTATGGTTGATGTACAGTGTTGGTAGTTTCTGCAGTACAGCAGGGTGAATCCGTTTGCATATGCATACACGCGCTCTTTTAGACTCTTTCCCGTGTAGATCATCTCAGAGGACTGAATAGTTTCTCATGCTCTGCAGCAGGCCCTTATAGTTACTGTCTTACATGTGTGCGTATCTGTGAGCCCGTCTCCCAGGTTCTCTCCCTACAAGCTTTCCACCCTGGTAACCATCCAAAATTTTTCTTTTCTACACTGGTGACTTTATTTCTGTTTAGTAAACAAGTTCATTTGTACCAGTTTTTAAGATTCCACATACAAGCGATATTGTGTGATGCTTGTCTTTCTCTCTGTGACTTACTATAATTTGCAAGGACAGACTATTATTTAATGGAAGTTTCAGAGTATCCAGGAGGGTATAGAATATCTTTAGAGAGCCCTCATCGGATCAGAAAGGGGCGTTTTTGTTGGCATTGTTTCTAATCGTCCCCCTCCTCTTTCCATCCTGCTCTTCATTATTTATCTCTTCGTTTCCCTTTCTCTCTCCCTGCCACCTGCCCCGCATTTGGAGGGAGACATAGCAGAGAGAGAGCAGAAACCCTCTGGTGCTCAGCTAAACGTTTGCCACATACTCGGGGCTGCCTGGCCCTTCCTCCATCTAAATGCTACGAGAAACGGCAGAAATGTTTCTCTCCCTGAACATCAGACAGGCCGGCCACAGATCCAGCCGTGCTGGGAGCAGTCGCATGGAGTCGTCCGTGCCCACCACTCAGCCACGAAACCCCGCCAGACCCCCGCGTGTCTTCTCAGGACCTGCCTCTCCACCACGTAACTGATGTCACAGGGAGGGAAGGTGCCCCGAGAAGCATTATTTACCGAGGAAAGAGTCCCCGCTGATTAATGACCTCACGGATGAGGGGGTGGTGACCTCTTCCTTCCCATGGGAAGCCCCTCGTATCCCACAGCACCACGCAGGGCAGCAGGGAAGGGCGAGGGCCCCGAGGTGGGTGCTGAGCTCGGGTCGAGGCGTTTCCAAATGCCAGGCAGCTCGTTAGACTGCCCGGCATCAGTTCGGCCCCCAGGCAGGCTTGCACCGGCGACCCCGGCCAGAGCTACACCCCAGCAGAAAACCTGACCCCAGCTTCCAGATTTCCTCTCTCGTCCTCTCGGCCAGCCGCCCGCATTCCCTGGCTCAGCCCTCAGGTCGGGGCCCCACGGGGCCTGCAGAACCAGAGCCACTCTGTATTTCCTGCTCAGTGAGAAAGGCCGGCTCTTGCCTTAGCGGGAATCCACTTTCCCACCCACTGCCTTCTAAGAATGAAAGCAAGTCTGTTGTTCCTTTTTGTCTTTCTTTTTTTCCCTTTCCAGTCTCAGCCTTGACTTACATGGTTTTATTTTTTTTTTTTTCCCCTTCATCTAAATTTAGCTCCCCAACTGAAGCATAAGGGGAAAGTGAGTGGGGACTGGAGAATTTCACCCAGGGCCTTGCATATCAGACATCCCTGCTTGGGTTGGGCCTCACGATTCCTGGGTCTGCCCTCTTGGACCCAGCCAGAGACTTCTTGCTCCAGGCAGACCGTTTCTTCAGGCTGGGTTCCCTCATCCCTTATATAAAGGCACTAGAATAGTGAGTTTCTTTCTTGCTCAGCCAGCCTGAGAGTCCAGGGCATTAAGCATCAGTCATCCGGGGTGTTCACTGCTCATTCAACAGATGCTCGTTAAGAACATCCTGCATCCCAGGAGAGATGCTGGGGAGCCCGAGGTGAAGAAGGTGAAAAGCCAAAGCGGAGAAAAGCAAGCGTGGAGCCACAGGGAGCAGGGATTTCTCAGCCTGGTGGGTGTGATCCAGAGTGAGACGCCTGCAGTGATAACCAGGATGGAAGGGAAGGGCCAAGGACAGGTCCCAGCCAGAGCTCCCAGCCCTTCCCGTAGGCACTCACAAGCCTCGGTGGGTTGTCCAACCTGCCGTGTTAGCCTGTGATGAATGAGCAAAAAAAGAAGATGAAGGAAAAAATCAATAGTGACCAACACTAATACATTTTTTCCCCAAATAGTGGAGGTGTTGTCTTTTATAGCAGACACTTAATTCCAGAAGCATTAAGCCTCAGCGCATCAGCCTGCGAGCAGAGGCCGATCGGGTTTGCATCCGTTTTCTCTGGCTCTGTTGAAGCTTGCTGAGACGAGATTGGGCTTGGTGCTTTCTGCCTCTGCTTCTTCTTCAGCCCCAGTCAGAATCCTGGAGTGGGCAGCCTTTTCCTTCTCTAGGGGATCTTCCCAACCCAGGGATCGAACCCCGGTCTCCCGCATTGCGGGCAGATTACTTACCGGCTGGGTCACCAGGGAAGCCCTCAGCCCCGGCAGAGGGAGGCAATGCTATGGACCTCACTGGTTTGTCTGAAGATTCTGAGAGATACTTAAGTGTAGAAGGGGCTTCACCTACTACCTGGCCAGTGGTTACGACCACCTGGCCAGTAATTACTGTAACAATTCCTCCACCAGTCAGTATCTCTTACCGTTATCATTGATGCCAGCAGTGATTCAGCCAGCATAGCACCTGCACATTTTATGGTGCCGAGAATTCAGTCTAACCCAAGTATGGAAGCCGAGTTAAAACTGGTTCATTCCTCTGCCCCCTCGTTTATCATTCACTTTTCAGAGCTTATTTTCTTTCCTCTTTTAAAAATAAACTTTCATTTCCTTTCTTTGTTTTTTATTTTTGACGGCACTGGGTGTGCTTTCTCTAGCTGCAACAAGCTGGGCTGCTCTTCATGGCGACGCCCGAGCACCTTCTCACTGCACTGGCGTCTCTCACTGCAGAGCGTGGGCTCAGCAGCTGGGGCACGTAGGCTTAGTTCCCCTGAGGCACGTGGAGTCTTCCCAGACCAGGAACTGAACCTGTATCCTCTACATTGGCAGGCAGATTCTTCACCACCGGACTGCCAGGGAAGTCCCAGGGGCTTATTTTCTGGAACTACAAGACAAGCTCGCTAGTAACATGGATAATCATAACAATGGGAATAATAAAAATCATACAGGCAGACCTTGGAAATATTGTGGGTTTGGTTCCAGAGCACCACAATAAGGTGAATATTGCCGTCAAGCAAGTCACATGAATTTTTTTGGTTTCCCAGTGCATATAAAAGCTACCTTGACCTCTACTGTGGTCTATTAAGTGTACAATAACAGTTTTACATCTAGCTGCTGCTGCTGCTAAGTCTCTTCAGTCGTGTCCAAGCCTGCTGCCCCATAGACAGCAGCCCACCAGGCTCCTCTGTCCCTGGGAATCTCCAGGCAAGAATACTGGAGTGGATTGCCATTCCCTTCTCCAGGGCATGCATGCAAGCATGCTAAGTCGCTTCAGTCATGTCCGACTCTGTGCGACCCTATGGACGGCAGCCCACCAGGCTCCCCTGTCCATAGGATTCTCTAGGCAAGAATACTGGAGTGGGTTGCCACTTCCTTCACTATTTGCATCTAGAAAAACAATTAAATATTTTAAAAAGCATTAATTTAAAAACAACACTGTTGAGGAAGTGAGGTAAAGACTTGCTGGACGCAGAGTGGCCACAAACCTTCAGTTTGGTAAAAAAATTTTAAAAAGCGTGCAGCATCCAAAGAGCACAGTGAGACACAGCACGTTGGAGCCAGGCCCGCCCTATTCGTGATAGCATCTCCGGGTGGTGGGTGGGTTTCTGTGATGCGCCAGGCACTGACGGATGCTCCGTTCCTTTCTCAGAACTCTTGGGAGCGATCGTTGCTTACATGGGAGGATCTGAAGGGTCAGAGCAGATGAGTCGTTTTCTCCAAGTGACATGGTTAGTGAGCGGAGCTTCTCTGGGTCTGGGAAAGGGTAAAGTCCCATCAGCTGGAAACATCACATCCACACCACCTGTATCCTCCGATCGACGTGATCTCTTTGCGAAAAGTAGGGGACAGTCACCTACAGAGGCAAGTAGAGGAAACCTTTCTGAAGATAACTGCTAGTCAACCAGCAGCAGATGCAGAGTCAAACTATCGTTATGACTTCTCTTGAAAGCAGAAGCTGCCAATTATAGAAGCTTGTGATGTGGCCCCTTAAATGACCTTGTCCGTGTCCTCTTTTCGTGGAACAGGCTTTGAAAGGTAAACCCCTCCCTGCTAGGCTCAGCCTGCGCTGGAGGTGTGACCTTAGCATGGACCACCCAGATTGGGACCTTTGGGGGTAAATCCCTCCCCACTAGGCTCAGCCTGCGCTGGAAGTGTGACCTTAGCATGGACACCAGATTGCGACCTTTGGGGGTAAACACCTCCCCTCTAGGCTCAGCCTGTGCTAGAGGTATAACCTTAGCGTGGACCACCCAGATTGCGACCTTTGGGGGTAAATCCCTCCCTGCTAGGCTGAGCCTGCGCTGGAGGTGTGACCTTAGCATGGAACACCCAGATTGCGACCTTTGGGGGTAAACACCTCACCTCTAGGCTCAGCCTGTGCTGGAGGTGTGACCTTAGCATGGACCACCCAGATTGGGACCTTTAGGGGTAAACCCCTCCCTGCTAGGCTCAGGCTGGGCTAGAGGTGTGACCTTAGCATGGGCCACCCAGATTGCGACCTTTGGGGGAAAGGAAGGGTGATTCAATGGGGTGACGGATACAAACAAGGACATCTGGTCGACCTAGCTGAAACCCATCATATTTATGACTTTCTAAAAGTCTGGGGTCTTTGCGCCTGGCCTTTCTCTCAGTCTTTGGTTCTATGATGCTGAATCCTTCTGAGTTGAGGGGGAGGAGGGAAATAACCATCTTTCTATCCTTAAAAATCACTTGCCATTTTTGATATCACCTCTCTTTCCTACTTGGTGATCCCATTGGTTGTCTGCGTATATATATATACATGGGCTTCCCTGGTGGCTCAGATGGTAAAGAATCTGCCTGCAGTGTGGGCGACCCAGGTTCAATTCCTGGATCAGGAAGATCCCCTGGAGAAGGGAATGGCAACCCACTCCAGTATTCTTGCCTAGAGAATCCCATGGACAGAGGATCCTGGTGGGCTACAGTCCATGGGGCTGCAAAGAGTTGGACATGACTGAGCAATTACACACTATGTATATATGTACTTTTTTTTTCCATTCTCCCCGTTTCCCTACAGAGCACGTCATCTTAAGAGTGTCATCATAACTTCTTAAAACATTTCGTCAATCTTTTTTTGTTTTTAACTGAAAGTCTGAATCTCTGACACCTGTATTTTGGAGGTCAATTTAAAAGCCTTGTGCAGTGAAGCCTTTAAAGGCTTATGACTGATGCTATATGAGTGGGTGTACCCTGGACACCCTCTGCCCTGGATGTGAGAATGACGATAGGCCCCAGGAGAGAAGGACAAACCACATGCTAGTCTTAGCTGTACATTAGGTCCACACATAGTTGCTTCCAAATGAAAGAACATCCAAAATGGGGAAATTCTGCTCTGAAAAAAAAAAAAGAATGGTAAATCAAATTATTTGATGGTTCCTGGAAGAATTATTCCATTAATAAAAGGCTGGACAATGAACTGAAGGAGTGAGCCATGTGAATGCAAGAATAGTATCCTATTTATAGAAGTCAATTAAAAAAAAAAAAAAGAACTTCTTAGGAAGATGGGCCAAGGACCTCTCAATTTCAAATGTTAATTCTGTAGGAGAGGGAAAAGTTTTTTTCAGTCCTCTCCAGGTCTCTAAGAATTGATGCTTTCAAACTGTGATGTTGGAGAAGACTCTTGAGGGTCCCTTGGACTGCAAGGAGATCCAACCAGTCCATCCTACAGGAAATCAGTCCTGAATATTCATTGGAAGGACTGATGCTGAAGCTGAAACTCCAATACTTTGGCCACCTGATGCGAAGAGCTGACTCACTGGGGAAAAAACCTCCTGATACTGGGAAGGATTGAGGGCAGGAGGAGAAGGGGGCAGCAGAGGATGAGAGGGTTAGATAGCATCACCAACTCAATGGATGTGAGTCTGCGCAGACTCTGGGAGGTGGTGAAGGACAGGGAGGCCTGGAGTGCTGCCTCCCTGGGATCGAAGAGTGGGACACGACTCAGGGACTGAACAACTTAGGGTCCCTGACTGGGTTTGCAAATTAAACTGACAAAGACAGATTAACAAGAAAAAAGCGTAAGGTTTATTTAACGTAAGTTTTATAAGACACAGGAGCATTCCTGAGGAAATGAAGCTTTACGCTGGGTTTGATGAAGGGTAAAGTGTTAGTCATGAAAGAATATGATACATTAAAAAACATGGATTGTAGGAACCTGGGGGGAAAAAAAAAGTTGCAGGACCTGTTGATCTGAGTTCCTTTGTCTTCAGAGATAAGGATGCATCTTTCCTTGGGGTGTGGGGAGGGACCCTCTCACAGGAGGGAACTATGACCTATTTCTGGGGAAAATGGAGGAAGAAAGTCCAAGTAGCCTCAGTATTCAGTATGCCAGGGTGCCTACTTTGGGATAGTGTGTCTTGAATTCCCATCGGTTCTATCAGACGTATTTCTCCAAATTGCCCAAATCTGACTGAGCTCTCCATAAGGGGTGGAACCTCCAGACCCCAACCTCAGCCATCCCAAACTTCTCTTGTTATTAATTAACCAAAGGATCAAAGATCCAGCAGGGAGAAATAGCTTTGTGTTAGAAACTTAGTAGTGATTCAGTAAATGCTTCTGGAATGGATGAGTGGATGAATGCGTGAGTGGAGGGATGAATGGATAGATGGATGGGTGGGTAGGTGAGTGCGTGGATGGACAGGTGAGTGGATGAATGAGTGAATGAATGAATGAATGACATAGGCTATAGTCATAGGCTATAGTTTCTGTCTCCTTGGTGACAAGCCTTGGATAAACTTGGGAGAACGCTCACATAACTCCTATAAACCCGGGCTTCCTTGGTGAAGCCCCAGCCTTCCAAGGACAGCCACAGTGACATCAAGCCACCAGTTCGGTGAATTGTCTCCCTATGCCTTTTGGAAACAGAGCTGTTTTGTCTTCACCAGGAAGGAGTAGAAGGAACAGCAGAATTTAGCTTCAGAGGAAAGCCTCTTGGCCTGAAATGAGAGGACTCTGTTTCTGGGCAAAGGCAGCCCAGCAGGAGGGGCTCTGTGATATGTAAATACAGCCTGGTTAGGATTTCTTCTCCTTCCCTTGCTTCCCCAGCTGGAATCTTCTCCCCAGGAAGGGCGTCCCCACCCCCAGTACCGCATCCCGGAGCCTTCAGTGGTCCCCCCCAAAACCAGGCCCCAGTTGCAATATGCTGGGCGTTCACAGCAGGGGCAGTCCTGGGACTCCCCTGGGGCGCCTAACTGCATGGGCGCTCAGTCCCTCCCACGCCATCAGGTAGGACTGTTCTCTCTCTGTATGCAGGGGTTTCACAGGTGTACAAATAAGCTGTTGCAGATGGCGGTGAGTGCTGTGTAGAACATAGTGGGTACGTTCATAGAGCGAAGGCGGGAATCCACAAGGCATCTCTGACCTTTGACCGGGGCTGCAGATAAAGTGGAGTCAAGACTCAGAAAGACAGGAGAAGGCGAGTCCCCTGGGGAGGGGACAGCCGGAGGCCTGCGGCGGGCCAGGGCCGGCAGGTGTGCCAGCTGTTGGGAGTGTCGGTCGGTCAGGAGCTCAGTGAGTCGCTGAGGCAGGAAAGGAGGCTGAGAGCGGCTCAGGCACAGCTCTGAGTCTGGAGAGGAGTCTGGAGTCTACGCCAAGTGTCCGGTTATTTGGGCGAAACCTCGACGTACTCACAGTATGGCATCGGTAGGCCCCACGCGGCCCAACAAGCAGGCTCTGTGACCGCCTTTAAGCGTGAGCCACTGCCAAGGCCAAGTGTGAGCACTGCCCTCGCTGTCTTCTGTGTCCCTTTACCCCATGGTCATGCGACCCCAAATGAGGGCTGGGCGCGTGGACAGGTCAAGATGCCCGGCGGGCGGGGGCGGGAGTGGAGAACCCAGGTCCCCTTTGGTAAGGGTGGCCTTCTAGCCTGGTGAGGTCTCTGCTGCGCTGTTAAGATTGTTATTAAACTTTATGGCCCATAAACCCCACGGAAACAAGGAGAGTGAACATCCGTGCTATTACGAGAGTGTCAAAGTAGGTGCCGTATTTCACGGCCTGAGAAGCACACGCGCTTGGCCTCTGCGAGTCCCCAGAGTGCCTCCTGGCTGGTTTTAACCCTCAGTCTCGCGTGCCTCTGGGCAAAAACCCACCATTTGGTGCAGGAGGCTTCCTGGAAACGATACTCGTCATACATGCTGGATCCCTTCCAGAGATCTAGGCGCAAGGTCCAGCTCCTAAAAGGGTGTGTTCTTGACATCCGTCAGCCTCTGTGCCCATCCTGCCAATGTATTTCTCACCGAGAGCACGTGGGTCATTTTCCAAACAAACACGTACAGTCCCTATTGGTAAAAAACATGGATTGTAGGAACCTGGGGGGAAAAAAAAAGTTGCAGGACCTGTTGATCTGAGTTCCTTTGTCTTCAGAGATAAGGATGCATCTTTCCTTGGGGTGTGGGGAGGGACCCTCTCACAGGAGGGAACTATGACCTATTTCTGGGGAAAATGGAGGAAGAAAGTCCAAGTAGCCTCAGTATTCAGTATGCCAGGGTGCCTACTTTGGGATAGTGTGTCTTGAATTCCCATCGGTTCTATCAGACATATTTCCCCAAATTGCCCAAATCTGACTGAGCTCTCCATAAGGGGTGGAACCTCCAGACCCCAACCTCAGCCATCCCAAACTTCTCTTGTTATTAATTAACCAAAGGATCAAAGATCCAGCAGGGAGAAATAGCTTTGTGTTAGAAACTTAGTAGTGATTCAGTAAATGCTTCTGGAATGGATGAGTGGATGAATGCGTGAGTGGAGGGATGAATGGATAGATGGATGGGTGGGTAGGTGAGTGCGTGGATGGACAGGTGAGTGGATGAATGAGTGAATGAATGAATGAATGACATAGGCTATAGTCATAGGCTATAGTTTCTGTCTCCTTGGTGACAAGCCTTGGATAAACTTGGGAGAACGCTCACATAACTCCTATAAACCCGGGCTTCCTTGGTGAAGCCCCAGCCTTCCAAGGACAGCCACAGTGACATCAAGCCACCAGTTTGGTGAATTGTCTCCCTATGCCTTTTGGAAACAGAGCTGTTTTGTCTTCACCAGGAAGGAGTAGAAGGAACAGCAGAATTTAGCTTCAGAGGAAAGCCTCTTGGCCTGAAATGAGAGGACTCTGTTTCTGGGCAAAGGCAGCCCAGCAGGAGGGGCTCTGTGATATGTAAATACAGCCTGGTTAGGATTTCTTCTCCTTCCCTTGCTTCCCCAGCTGGAATCTTCTCCCCAGGAAGGGCGTCCCCACCCCCAGTACCGCATCCCGGAGCCTTCAGTGGTCCCCCCCAAAACCAGGCCCCAGTTGCAATATGCTGGGCGTTCACAGCAGGGGCAGTCCTGGGACTCCCCTGGGGCGCCTAACTGCATGGGCGCTCAGTCCCTCCCACGCCATCAGGTAGGACTGTTCTCTCTCTGTATGCAGGGGTTTCACAGGTGTACAAATAAGCTGTTGCAGATGGCGGTGAGTGCTGTGTAGAACATAGTGGGTACGTTCATAGAGCGAAGGCGGGAATCCACAAGGCATCTCTGACCTTTGACCGGGGCTGCAGATAAAGTGGAGTCAAGACTCAGAAAGACAGGAGAAGGCGAGTCCCCTGGGGAGGGGACAGCCGGAGGCCTGCGGCGGGCCAGGGCCGGCAGGTGTGCCAGCTGTTGGGAGTGTCGGTCGGTCAGGAGCTCAGTGAGTCGCTGAGGCAGGAAAGGAGGCTGAGAGCGGCTCAGGCACAGCTCTGAGTCTGGAGAGGAGTCTGGAGTCTACGCCAAGTGTCCGGTTATTTGGGCGAAACCTCGACATACTCACAGTATGGCATCGGTAGGCCCCACGCGGCCCAACAAGCAGGCTCTGTGACCGCCTTTAAGCGTGAGCCACTGCCAAGGCCAAGTGTGAGCACTGCCCTCGCTGTCTTCTGTGTCCCTTTACCCCATGGTCATGCGACCCCAAATGAGGGCTGGGCGCGTGGACAGGTCAAGATGCCCGGCGGGCGGGGGCGGGAGTGGAGAACCCAGGTCCCCTTTGGTAAGGGTGGCCTTCTAGCCTGGTGAGGTCTCTGCTGCGCTGTTAAGATTGTTATTAAACTTTATGGCCCATAAACCCCACGGAAACAAGGAGAGTGAACATCCGTGCTATTACGAGAGTGTCAAAGTAGGTGCCGTATTTCACGGCCTGAGAAGCACACGCGCTTGGCCTCTGCGAGTCCCCAGAGTGCCTCCTGGCTGGTTTTAACCCTCAGTCTCACGTGCCTCTGGGCAAAAACCCACCATTTGGTGCAGGAGGCTTCCTGGAAACGATACTCGTCATACATGCTGGATCCCTTCCAGAGATCTAGGCGCAAGGTCCAGCTCCTAAAAGGGTGTGTTCTTGACATCCGTCAGCCTCTGTGCCCATCCTGCCAATGTATTTCTCACCGAGAGCACGTGGGTCATTTTCCAAACAAACACGTACAGTCCCTATTGGAAACGAAGCGTGTGGGTTGTTGACACATCAGCCTTACCCGAATGCAGAGTTAGGCAGACGGGGTGTGTCTCAGGCCAGCAGCCGCCCTTAGCTCTGCTTGTTAGTTTGGGCTCTGAACCTCAGTTTTCTCATCTATAGTGTGGCGATGGTACCCCGCGTTGTCGCTGTGCATCCTTAGCCGCTCAGGTGTGTCTGACTCGTTGCCACCCCATGGACTGTAGCCCACCAGGCTCCTCTGTCCGTTGGATTCTCCAGGCAAGAATACTAGAGTGGGTTGCCCTGCCCTTCTCCAGGGGATCTTCCTGACCAGAGATAGAACCCAGGTCTCCTGCATCGCAGGTGGATTCTTTACCATCTGAGCCAGCAAGGAAGCCCGAGCTTCTTCTCCTGTTAGCAGTGATGAGAAATGTGCTATGTACAGTACTGTAAAGTAAAATAAGTAAAAATAAAAATTAAAAAAAAAAAAAAAAGAAATGTGCTATGACCTGAAGCCCCACTGTGGGCCAGGCACTGCGCTGTGCATTTTATATGTGCTGTTTCATCAAATCTTTACAAAAATACTAGGAGGAGTTGCACTTTTTGCATTTTGTAAATGATGAGTCTAAAGCTCAGAGAACTTGCTTAGAGGCCCACATAGATGATGGATCGAGGGGTTTTCTCCCATGCCTTCTCCTAAAGCCACTTGCTGAAATTCCCTCAGTGCCATTGCCTGTGATCAGAAAATGCCAGGTTCTTCCCTCCCCATCGGTGCCTCGTCAAAGACGATAAGCAGTAGGATTATGTCCCCAGCACTGCAGTTTAGTGTGGCAATCCGGGAAAAAACACCCAGCGGAATTTCATTTTATTTTCTTATCATTTTATGCTCCCTTTAATTTTCATTTCAGTTCCCCTCTGCGAAAGGCAGTCCCTTTAGCTCTCATAAAACTTTATGGTTTTACTTGTGATTAGGCAATGGCAACACAGATGCCCTAAAAACCAGGTTCTAGTCAAGTTACGTGATTAGTCAGTAAGGGAGGCTGAGACAGGGAGACACACGACCCTGTCCCCGAAGAGGTCGGACCTATTATCATCGTTCAGATGTCGTATCTTTAAAACACCCATCAGCTCGGAGAATACTGTCCATTAGCAAGAGATCCGAGCCATGAGAAACCTCGGAAGGTCCAAGGGCCCATTCCGGGGACTCCGCGAGAAGACTCAGCATCCCAGAAGAACGATTAGCCTTCCAGCTCCAGGACTGTCCGAGGTCGCAGTGCTTCCTTGATTCAGTGACTTAACGCATTGGATTTCAGCCGTAGGTTTTGCTTCCTCCTCCCAGCCACCCTCGTTACATCTTGCCAGAATAGATTTTGATTTCGATCATTAATTGCCGTCACCTAGACAGTGTAAGGGGGTCCAAGACCCTGAACTTGGAGAGAGAGATCTTGCTCGTGACTCTGCTCACTGCTTCCTGCAGACAGAGGTCCCGAGCATCACCTAGCCGTTGTCCACGTCCTGGCACACAGCTAGACTTCCCTTCCTAGCGTCTCTGGTGTTTAGCTGTGGCCACGTGACTGCTCTGGCCCGTAAACTATCGGTGGAAGTGGTGTTGGCCCTTCTAGATCTGACCCATTCAGACTCTCCACGTGCAGCCATTCATCCCGCATTCCCCACCGCAGGTTTGGAAACCACACTTTAAAGATGGTAGGGGCCACGAGATGAAAAGAGCCGGAGTCCCTGAGTCACTGGATGAAGCCTGGTCACCCCACTGATCAAGAATACTCAGTCTGGGCTTGATGTGAGCAAGAATTTTCTTTTTTTTCTAGCACATCATAGCAGCCACCGTGACCTTAACTGATGGGTGTGTTCATGTTTTAATTGAAGGAGAATTGCTTTACAGAATGGTCTTGGTTTCTGCAAACATCAACATGAGTCGGCCATAGACGTACATATGTCGTCTCCCTCCCTCCTCCCGCCCCATCTCGCCCCTCTAGAGTGCTGCTGCTTCTCCACCAGGGAATGGTGGCCCCAGGTTCACTGACTCAGCTGGCCAGTCTGAGAAGCTTGAGACATGGGGGTTTGCCAACTGCCTTCGGAAATGGACTTACTTACTTGTCATGTGCAGGCTGAGAGGGTTCCCTTCACAGGACGTTTCAGTTACTGAGCAGAGAATTTGGTCACCCAGTCTTTGTCCTGGCTGGTTGAATTCCCATGAGAACACAGTGTTTTATGTCTGCAATGCCAGCTATCCTTTTTGCAGGAGCCTGAGAGATTTTCCCATCTAAATGGCTTAAATGTTACTCTGCAGGGCAATCGTGATGTAAATCGACTTAGGATGGCTTGATTGCTGGTGATGACTCTCTCTCTGATGGTGCCAGCTGGAAGTGCCACTCAGAAGGACATGTACAGGCACTCCCCTGCACCAGACATCCTCGGGGACCTAGGCATTTCAGATTTTAAAAAAATGAAACTATTGCTCCATAATATAGCTGGTTCCTGTTAGCAGAGTAACAGGTGATGTAGCAAAATCATTAGACACTCACAAGACAAGCTGTTTGCCCACCATTTGGCGAAGGTGCTTGTCTGTGTCTTTCCCTCACCAAAAGAGTTCTCTATGAAATTTCTTTATGAACTCACATCCCATCATCTGCCTTGATTAAATGTTTGCTTATTGGAATAACTTTGAAAAGGAACTTGCTCCAGTTCACGCAAGCATATACAGGCTCCCAAATCACCTACTTCTGACTTTTAATTTCTGTCACCCCAGCATTCTAACAAGATGAACAGTCTAGGAAGACAAAAGGGAGAATTCTGAATTTTAATTTGCTGTTCCTTCACACACACAAAAATACCCTAAGCTCAATCAATGCCCAGAAATGAAGGCCAATAGATAATGACTGGGGGTGGGCGGAAGCGTAGATTTCCCACCCTTTGTTTCAAACTCTAATTAGGAAAAGGGAATTCGGGAGCATTGTCTTCTCCCAGCGTCTGGACACAACGTTATCATTGTGTTTACAGGGGTGATCGGATTCCCAGCACGGGGTCCTCACACAGGGCGCACCGTCCCATCTTGATAAAACAATACCCTAAGCGGAATCCCAAACACGCTGCTGCCCGAGGAAGACCCTGTGCTGCTGGTGTGGAGGAAGCCACACATTAGCAAACAAGTTTGCAGGCCAGGAAGTTTTAATCAGTTCTTTCTCCTCCAGGAGGGATGATGGATGGGGGCCCATTGCAGAGGGATTTCCTTTAGATAAAACAATAATGCCATGCTCTCGAGAACCTCGCTTGACAGCAGAAAGCTGTGATTAATCCCCCAAAAGTCAAACATGGGAAGACTGGCAAGATGAGATTATTTGCTGAGTATAATTAGCCACAATTATCACTGTAAAGAATTTGGCGAAGGGGGTGTGGGATTCTACTCTTAAAGGAAAAAAGCTCTGTAAAGAAGGATTATGAGTAGGGTAACCTTATACTGGTTTTAGAAAAGGCAGAGGAACCAGAGATCAAATTGCCAACATCTGCTGGATTATCAGAAAAGCAAGAGAGTTCCAGAAAAACATCTATTTCTGCTTTATTGACTATGCCAAAGCATTTGACTGTGTAGATCACAAGAAACTGTGGACAGTTCTGAAAGAGATGGGAATACTAGACCACCTAACCTGCCTCTTGAGAAATCTGTATGCAGATCAGGAAGCAACAGTTAGAACTGCACATGGAACAACAGACTGTTTCCAAATAGGAAAAGGAGTACGTCAAGGCTATATATTGTCACCCTGTTTATTTAACTTATATGCAGAGTACATCATGAGAAACGCTGGACTGGAAGAAACACAAGCTGGAATCAAGATTGCCGGGAGAAATATCAATAACCTCAGATAAGCAGATGACACCACCCGTACGGCAGAAAGTGAAGAGGAACTAAAAGGCCTCTTGATGAAAGTGAAAGTGGAGAGTGAAAAAGTTGGCTTAAAGCTCAACATTCAGAAAACGAAGATCATGGCATCCGGTCCCATCACTTCATGGGAAATAGATGGGGAAACAGTGGAAACAGTGTCAGATTTTTTGGGGGCGGGGGCTCCAAAATCACTGCAGATGGTGACTGCAGCCATGAAATTAAAAGACGCTTACTCCTGTCTCTTATACACATCTAGATGTGTATAAGAGACAGGCTCGTGACTCTGCTCACTGCTTCCTGCAGACGGAGGTCCCGAGCATCACCTAGCCGTTGTCCACGTCCTGGCACACAGCTAGACTTCCCTTCCCAGTGTCTCTGGTGTTTAGCTGTGGCCACGTGACTGCTCTGGCCCGTAAACTATCGGTGGAAGTGGTGTTGGCCCTTCTAGATCTGACCCATTCAAACTCTACACGTGCAGCCATTCATCCCGCATTCCCCACTGCAGGTTTGGAAACCACACTTTAAAGATGGTAGGGGCCACGAGATGAAAAGAGCCGGAGTCCCTGAGTCACTGGATGAAGCCTGGTCACCCCACTGATCAAGAATACTCAGTCTGGGCTTGATGTGAGCAAGAATTTTCTTTTTTTTCTAGCACATCATAGCAGCCACCGTGACCTTAACTGATGGGTGTGTTCATGTTTTAATTGAAGGAGAATTGCTTTACAGAATGGTCTTGGTTTCTGCAAACATCAACATGAGTCGGCCATAGACGTACATATGTCGTCTCCCTCCCTCCTCCCGCCCCATC
>SJYX01016987.1:97533-132439 GCA_006410675.1 Oreotragus oreotragus
AGGATGAGATGGCTGGATGGCATCACGGACTTGATGGACATGAGCCTGGCGTGCTGCGATTCATGGGGTCGCAAAGAGTTGGACACGACTGAGCGACTGAACTGACTGAACTGAACCTTATACTTTAGTGTTTAATCAGTCTTGTATATTTTTTAAAGTGAGAAGAGCCATACTAATAATAATTATTCAGGAAGAGAGATATAAATTGAGATTATCTGAAACCAGTAGGGATGAATGATCACCTTATCTATTAATAAGAAGGCAAACCCAGTCACAAAATCTGCAGAATCAAAGTGATCTTCTCTGGGATTGACTCTGAGATAAATCTCTGATAGATTCTGGGAAAGATTGTCAAATTATAACAACTCAGAGTCAAAAAAATCATTCCCCCCTTTTCACTGTATGAAGTTACCATAGACACTTTCTACTGCAAATGAAAGAAAACTTCACCCAACTGGAAAATATAGTTGTGACAAGGAGATCAGGTAATGCTTGATCCAGGGGCTAGATGATCAGCACCTGCTTTCCATCTTTTTTATCCTTGGTTATATTTCCTCCACATTGTTACCATTTTCTGATGCACTCACGTCTTGGACATCATGACAAGTACCAACAGCTCTCAGCCATATCTTCCCAGGTTCAACACAGTGGGAAAAGCCTGGAGTTCCTCCTTTTGGGAATTCATTCTGACTCAGTTTGGACTGTGTGCTCATCCTGAACTAGGCTCTGTGGTGAGAGATTTTGGAGTCTGGCAGGGCTTGAGTGGTGGGATTCATCCCTGTGCATGTACTGCAGACCATCCAGAGTTCTCGGACGAAGAGTTCAGGAGGCTCTGGTTTCCTAAAATCAAATCCGAGTCTCGTGACCAGACTAGGTGGAGGTGGTGTCGTGGTGGACTGAACTCAACACCTGCCCTTTGTGTACTTCCTGACGTGTGCAGTTCTGTTGCTGAGTCCATCAGTAGGAGCTGCTTCTCCACAGTTGTGCATTAATTCATTGAGGACCGTCTGGTCAGATTCCCCACCTCATCCTACACCTCACTCATTCTTTTCTTAAACTCAGGACTTTCTGGAGACAACAAAGCCATCAGCTAGGAATTTTCTCCATGCTCTCAATCACTACTGCCACCATCTGGAAACACATCTTCATTCCCTGGCTGCAGAAGCCCGTGTCCTTGAACTTAACCGCTCATCACACTTGCGGCTGCTATTTGATGTCTTTCTTTCCTGCGTGACTAGCTACAGATGGCAGGGACTGTGTCTCTTGTGCTCCCCAGAGCCTCTACCATAGCTCACAGAAGAAGCAGCAACTAACATGTGCTATGTGTTTTTGCCATTTTTGTAGTTTAATGAACAGGTAATGTGTCACAGTTCTACAGTGACCAATTCCTTTTTTTTTTTTATTCATGCCCTGTTTATTATTATTATTTTTTGCTGGAGTATAGTTGATTTATAACACTACGTTAGTTTCAGGTGTACAGCACAATGATTCAGGTCTGTATCTATCTATCATCACATTCTTTTATGGCTTATTACAGTGTATTGAATATGGTTCCTTGTGCTGTATGGTAGGTCCTTGTTTATCTGTTTTGTGTATAGCAATGGGCACCTGTTAATCCCAAATTCCTGACTCACCCTCGCTCCCCCTCTCTCCTTTGGTAAACATAAGCTTGCTTTCTATGTCTGTGCGTCTGTGTCTGCTTTATAAATAAGTTCATTTGTATCCTATTTTAGATTCCACATGTAAGTGATATCATATGAAATTTTCCTTTGTCGGGCTCACTGCCCTTGATGATATGATGATCTCTGGGTCCATCCATGTTGCTGCAAATAATGTGATTTCATTCTTTTTTATGGCTGAGTAGTACTCCACTGTGTGTGTGTGTGCACACTTGCATATGTGTGTGTGTATATATGTATGTGTGTGTATTCTTTATCCTTTCATCCCTGGTCAGGAACTAATCCCACGTGCCCTGTGGTTAAAAATAAAAGAGTGAGTTTTACATGCTCTGGATCCATCAAGATCTGACTCTGTCCCTCAGCTGCTCTGCCTGAGCTCTGCTGCAGGACTCATTAGACAGGAGAGAAGGAGGCCGGGTGAGTTTTTAAAGCTTTTTCCTGGGAGTGACGCCTGCCCGCTCACCCTGTTTCATTGGCCAAAGGAGGTGGCCCGGTCACTTGCAAGGGCTGCGCTCTTGCAGTGGACAGTGAATGACTGTGCACACCAGCGCTGTCTCCTCCAGATGCGTGCCTTCCCGCCTTGCTGCCCCAGTCCCTACGGTCATAACCACCAATAGCCCTTTGAACTTGCTGGTTCTCACCTCTCTCAAAAGCTTGGGTGATCTCTCTGCACCCCCACGCCAGCCTGCAGAGTTCCCATCGCCATCTCCCTTGCCTCTGCAAAATGTCAGCCCAGACCAAAAATGCCCCCAGTTTTACTCTGAGTACGAAGAACACCCAGGTGAAAGGTTTGCCACAACTCATTCTCGTCTCCGAAACCCTCCTTTGTCTTTTCAGAGAAAGTCAAGAGACACAGAGAAAGTGTGACCTACTTTTTATTATCAGCACCATTTCATCTGCAAAAAAAAAAAAAAAAAAAAGACTTTTCTTATTACTCTGAGCATGAAAATAAAATGTTTTCCCAAAGACCTGGCTTCGGCTGTCGCAAGGCAGGCCAGGGACTTGTTCCGAACTCTGATGAACTCCATGAGCCAAGGTGTCCCATTATTTTAAAACCATAATTGACTTCCAAGCTGCTCACCCCGTCCATGGACAATATGAGGTCCTTTTCTCCAAATATCAGTGGCAAGGTAGGACAAAGCCAGCTCCCAGACTAGCTGTTTGCTTGATATTACACTTTGCCAGTCCAATATAGGTCACATTTCCAACCAGATTTTATACTTATCTCTACATTACACCTTGTAGCAAGAGGGGAAGAAAAGAGCTTCTTGACATCTTTTTGAAGAATGGCGCTCTTTAAAAAAACATAAGGGAAAATTTTTTTCAAACACTTTATAATGAGGGTATTCAAGTCTGCAGGCAAAACAGAGCTGTTTGAAAAGACATTAGCCTCAAAACCGTACTGTGTGAGAATAGACCCAGCTCCGTCAGGATGCCGCGTTTGTTTTGCCATTACTTCTCACTGACTCAAATCGCAGGCCGAGGAAAGTTCAAACTGACATGACACTGGCCGGCAGAGCCCGGATGAGTTCACCAGCCATGGGAAGCATAATAATCTCAGGAGAGTAAATATAACCCTGTAGCATTTAAATTCCAAAACCAAAGGAACAGGAGCATGTTCTGTCTTAGCCCTGAAAAAGAAGTTGCCATTCTCAGAGAGCTCTCACAGTCCTGAGCTTCATCAAGTCTCGTGAACTTTGTCGCTGAGATGGGACATCTCCTTGCCTCCTCGTTTTCCTGCCGAGGAAACCAAGGCTCAGAGAGGTTGCAGGGATGCTGGGCGTCAGCAGGTCAGGGTGGAAGGAGGAGACCTTGGCTTCCTGTGACCTCTTTCCAAATCCCGGCTCCTCCAGGAAGCAGAGAGCAGGGCTGAGCTTGTAGTTGGATGTCAGGGAGAATGTAAGCATAGCCCTGCCCAGGTCGTCCTCACATCCGACACCAATGGCCGATGGAAGGGGTGATTCCCACGCCACCCTCCAGGTTGATATCTGCTAGAAGGCCGTGCAGAATGCACCAGAGCTGTTATATGCATGATTATGGTACAGTAGGGGACGTAGGTTAAAATCAGCCCACGGAGGAGGCGCACAGGTGGAGCCCAAGAAGCAGCTTCATTGTTGTCCCCTCATGAGAGTCAGGGCGCCCTGGCCTCCCAGTGCTGACGGGAGACACACGCCTGGAGACCGGCGTCCAGGGAGGCCCGCCCCAGCCTCAGTGCTCAGAGCCTGCACGGGGCTCTGTGACGCGAGTGAGTGGTCCCTCCATCGTTCACAGGGCCGTGGTCCCTGCCTCCAGGTCAGCGGGTACCTCGTGGCACATTGTCCCCACCCTGCCATGCGGTCAGTCTCTCTGGAATGGTCCCTCACTACCCTAAGGCTGTGAGCGCGTGACCAGTCCTTGCCCTCAATCCCATTCTTCAGACTGTTCAGTCTGACCCAAGCCCCCCAGATCAGAAAAGACACTCCTATCAGGAACTCATTCTACGTGCCTTGACTGCCTTTTGTGGGTCTGGAACGGCTCTTCTGGGCCTTGGGGTCCCAGCTTCCCGTTTACAGAGGAGGAAAGGGAGACTCACAGGTTGGATCTATAGTCCATGAAGCTGATGAGCAGCCCCTGGATCCTCAAGAGAGGTTGAGTGTCCCGAGTCGGCACCATCGCTAAGCTATAAGAATCTATTAATCATACTAAAAGCAAGAACTTAAAATGAAGGTCTTCTTTGGCTAGAAATAATGGCTTCCCCGGGTGGCTCAGATGATAAAGAATCTGTCTGCAGTGCAAGAGATCAGGGTTCAATCCCTGCATCCATAAGATCCCCTGAAGAAAGGAGTGGCAGCCCACTCCAAGATTCTCACCTGGAGAACCCTGTGGACCGAGGAGCCTGGTGGGCTCCATACAGTTCATGGAGTTGCAGAGTTGGAAATGACTGAGGAACACTTTCATTTTCCACTAAAATCTGTAAGGAAAAAAAATATTCCGCAGCCCGGAGTCAAAATTGCACCTTCTTTTCCTTCCTCTCCTTCTCCCCTGCTCGCTCTGGCTGCAGAAGCACCCCCCCCAAAAAAAAAAAGCATCGTCAGCCTCGTTTATAATCCAGACCACCCCCAAAGTAGAGTATCATTTTCTTCTGCCTGAGTTCTTGATCCATCCTGCTATAGTTTGTACTTACCCCTCTGATAATCTAATTCATGTTTTATTTTATGTTTTTCTTGGGGTGGGATGCAGAACACTACCTGTTTTAACAACTCTGAAGATTCGACTTGTATGTATAATGATATAAACTTTCAATTTGGAAAGCATTAGCAGCTTTTATCTAAAAATCTCTCTCAAGAGAAAGGGGTGATGTTTCACTCTTCCGTGAATCAAGCGGTACATTGCTTTTTCCGATTGGAAAGAATCAGTCATGTGAACTTTGTTCTTCCAGAATAATTAGTTTCTATCTGCTTCAGACATGTCAGAGCAAAGAGGGGTTTCTTAAACGGTGGTCTGGACTGATGGGTAGAAATCAGTCCTCCACGAGACGCTGGTTAGAAGGAACAGGCTGAACAGCCTCAAGGAAGTTATCCTCGAGGCCTCTGAGGTTGCCTCGAAGCCCTTGTGCCTAATGAAGGGGTCTGACCTGAGGCTGAGGATTCACAGGCATCTTAGAAAGGAGCTTCCTAGACCAGTTTTAGAATGCTTTCATATTGGCAGTGGTTTTGGTTTTTGTCTTCAGTTGGATTTCGGTGGGGAGGTTGCTTTTAAAAGTTTCTTTACAAAGTGGAACTTGCTGTCACCATTCCTACAGGGAAATACTTATTGATAAAATTGGGGTAGTGGCATAATGGAAAGAATCCAACCTTGGTGTCAAAATAGCTCACTCAGACCTGCCACAGACTAACTGATGGTCTTTGAGTAAAGTCTTGCCAAGACAGACACCCAGAGTCCTCTATCTATCAAACCCTTCTATGATTGTCAGCAGATATTGGTAAAATAAATGTCGTTATCCTTGAGTGTTTAAATTCACGTGCTCCCCTCTTATCCAACATTTATTGGTCAGTCTCTGTGTGTATGTGTAAACATTTATGCCTTTAATAAGCTTATAAGTGGTTGTTCTGTAAGTTTTGCCATATGATATTAACTGTTCAAGTATTCGGAGAAGGCAATGGCACCCCACTCCAGTACTCTTGCCTGGAAAATCCCATGGACGTACCGGGAACTCACTGGGACATGTTGTTTTCTGCTTATTTCCCTTTGGAAAGCCATATCTGTGAAACAGAGGGGATAATATTAATATTACAAGAAGGGGGATGCACCTTTGTAATCCCTTCATGCTTCACCAAACTGTAAAGACCTCCGTTTCTCAGCAAGAACCAGGCGTTCCCACCTGTCCTTTGCCAGAGATCTTAGAAGGGAGGGGGTCTCCACCTTTGCGAGCTTCCTTAATACTCTCTTTCTCTCCGAGGGCACAGGTGCTGTTTACATTTGCAGAGCGATGCTTTGTTCCACAGTTAAGCAGGGCTTGTGGGAGGAGAGCCTGGCTGAAGCCCTGGGCCTGACCTGACAGGGTTTGGTCACTTCCTGATCTGTTCGTTTTTCATTTGATCATACTCTGGCCTACTCTGAAAATGGAGGTGAGATATGGAACTGCATGTCTTTAATTGCAGTGGAGTTGATTTACAGTGTTGCATTAATTACTGCTGTGAAGCAAAGTGACTGAGCTGTATAATGCACGCATATATTCTTTTCTTTCTTCATCTTCTTTTTCATTAGGGTTCATCATAGGGTGTTGGGAGAAGGCAACGGCACCCCACGCCAGCACTCTTGCCTGGAAAACCCCCTGGGCAGAGGAGCCTGGTGGGCTGCAGTCCATGGGGTCGCTACTTTTTTTTTTTTTGCTGTGTGACCTTGGGCAAGTCCCTGTCCCTCTCCGGGCCTTGGTTTCCCAATGTGTAACACAAGAAGGTTTCCCGGGGCTGAAGCGGCAACCGTGCTCACCAGCGTCTCACTGAAGTCGCTCCGGTCATCGGTGCCCTCCACCTTGTAGGCGTCTGACTGGTTGAGGTAGTAGTAGTAGTCGGGAGTCATGAGCCCTAGGTTCTGCCGCTGCTCCTGAGAGGCCCCTTCCAGCAGCTGGAGGGCGGGTGAGGCTCATTCACATGGTGGTGGACGGCTGCGGCCCTCGTAACCTGCCGGTCCTCCCCGGCACGGGCTCCCAAACACCAACCCTCCCGTGGTATTCCCCTGGGCTCCAGTGAGGCTCCCCCCGAGCCCCATGGCCACCTTCCTTGCACCTGATAGTAGATGTGGAAATTCCTCTCGTTTTCATTCTGCATGACCACGCGGGATTTCTCCAGCAGGAAGTTGGAGATCTTGCCCCCATCCGGCTCCCCACCTCGGCTGAACTGGATCTCAAAGTACTTGCCCTGAACCCAAGAAAGCCACATCAGTCCCCGCCCAGGGTCCCAGGGCTGCAGGTGAGGAAGGACGGGGGATGGGTCTTATGAGCCTTCTTCCCCAAATGACCTCAAGTAGCTCTTCTCTCCCCAATTTCCACTCACTGTTCTTCCCACCAGCTCCTTCCCTCCAGCCTTTGCCTAAAATGGGTCCTGGGCCAGGAATACCTTTTCCTCCTTCCCTGATGATTCAAGCCCTAACCTGGGGCCTCTAGCCCTGTTGCCATTCCCTTCTCCAGGGAATCTTCGCAACCCAAGAATCGAACCCGAGTCTCCTGCATTGCAGTGGATTCTTTACCATCTGAGCTAATAAGGGGCTTCCCAGGTAGCACCAGTGGTAAAGAATCTGCCTGCCAATGCAGGAGACATAAGTACCTCGGGTTCGACCCCTGGTCCAATCCAGGGGATTGGAAAGATCCCCTGGAGAAGGAAGTGGCAACCCACTCCAGTATTCTTGCCTGGGAAATCCCACGGACAGAGGAGCCTGGCAAGCTACAGTCCATGGGGTTGCAAAAGAGCTGGACACCACTGAGCACAACAGCAGCAATAGAATAAAATAAAATAGAATTACATGTTCTGTGGTTCATCCATGTTTTGCTGTATATTAGAAGTCTGAAAACACAGACTGTGTGATTCTATTTATATGAAATTCTTAAACTGCTGAAACTAATCTATGGTGCAAAAAAAAAAGAAAAAATCAGAGTGACTTCTTCTCGGTTAAGGCAAAAGTAGAGGTTGATTAGAAAGAAACAAGAGGAGACTTTCTGCAGAGATGGTGATATTCTGTGTACCGATAGGAGTGTTGGTTGCGTGGGTGTATGCACTCGTCTAAATTAATGAATAGACCCCTTTAGATTTACATATTTTGCTGTATGCAAATTTAACTTTAAAAGAAATGAAAGAGAGCTGCAAATTTATATTGGACTGATGAATCATCTGCATGCTTAAGTGTTTGAAGGAAAGGTATGATGTTTTAGTTTACAGTGCACAAAAAAAAGTGGATCGATGTACATATGATTAAGCAAGAATAGTAAAATATTAATGGTAGACTCTAGGAGATGAGCATACAGGTGTTTACTGTAGTGTTTAGCTTTTCCATGTATATGAAAATTTTAAAATAAAATGTTGGAGAAAATACTTCAAATATAATTAAATTAAAATATATTAGAAAATAAAATATAATTAATATTATAGATAATAATATCTAGGAAAAAAATCTCATTAGTGTCAGAATTCATTAAGCCATTTCCATGTTCAAGCATTTACTGAAATTATTGAAGTCTATGAAAGTGAAAGTATTAGTCACTCAGTCGTGTCCAGCTCTTTGCGACCCCACAGACTGTAGCCCACCAGGCTCCTCTGTCCATGGGATTCTCTAGGCAAGAGTACTGGAGTGGGTTGCCATTCCTTCCTCCAGGGAATCTTCCCGATGCAGGGATCAAACTTGGATTTCCTGAAGTGCAGGGAGTTTCTTTACCATCTGAGCCACCACACCATCCCATTCCAACAGAGGAGACCCACAAGGTTACATTTTTTTTTTTTTTTGTCCAAGCCACACATCCAAACAGTGACAGAAAATGATGACAAATCCAAATCCATTTACCTATTCTGTCTTTCATTAGGCTCAGCATAGCCCCTGACACAAAGAAGGACTCCAAGAAGCATTTGATGAAAGAAAGAATGAACGAGGGAATAAATGGGACCTGAAATGCAAATAGGAACAGACCTAGCGTAGTTGCAGCCAGGGGAGGAGTGTTCAAGAATGGCCTCCACAGAGCTGCTGATGGGGGACTTTTTTTTTTTTTTTTTCAGAGGGATCATGAGCAGGAAGCCAGTCTCCCATTGAGGAGCAGGTATTTCCTGTACTCCTGAGCATAGAGGTAAAGGAAAGAGGCAGAGACAAGAGACAAACAGTGTAGAGGCCACAGGGACTCACAAAGCGACTGGAATTATTGTTGCGCACTGTCTTGGCATTGCCAAAGGCTTCCAGCAGTGGGTTTGATTGAAGGATGATGTCTTTCACGTGCTGGGGAAAGAGGCAGGTGGGGGCGGGGAGAGGTCAGACTGAGGTGGGGTGTGGGAGTTTGGAGGTGAGGGGATGAAATGCCGCGTGGGGAGACCCAGCCCCTCTTCCTGTTTTGCCTTACCTGGACCTTCTCGCCTCCGCCCGACACCTTGGAGATGTAGCCCATGATGTATTTGGCCGCCACTGTCTTCCCAGCTCCACTCTCTCCACTGAGGATGGGTGAGGGAAAGGATGATGAGTGGCCAGCGGTGGAGGACGTGCCCTGTCCAGCTGGGGCTCTTATCGTTCATTCATTGACGCCCCTTGGGTGCCAGCCAATAGCCCAGGCTGTCGGGGATACCATAGTGAGCAAGATGGATCTAAATCTCCTGACACTTAGATGGAACAGGTGGGCAACAACAGAATGAATGCATAAAATACATCATGGATTAGAGGGTGAGAGGCTAAACAGGGTGGGGCTGGGTGAGGAGAGGAACAGCAAGGCTCTGTTTGGATCAGGAATTCCAGTTAAAGCTCCCTGGGGTGGTGATGCTGTTTGAGGGGCCTTGGGGAGGAGGATCTGGGCTCCCACTGTCTGTACCTGATAATGACACACTGGTTCTCACAGTCTATAAGCATGTTCCGGTACATATTGTCGGTGAGGGCATAGATGTGCGGGGGATTCTCATACTGGGCCTGGTGGGAGAGAGCAGGGCTCAGCCTCGGTCTAAGGTCGGGGGGAGGCCTTGGGCCTGTGGCTCCCACCCGGCCCCCGCCTCACCGCGCCCTGGTAGAGGTCGATCTCGCGGTCTGTGAAGTAGGGCATCTGCTTGAAGGGGTTTACGGAGATGAGCACGGAGCCAATGTAGGTCTAGGGTGGAGATGGTTAAGGGCCATGCAGCGTCCTGGCAAGCTGTGTCCCTCAAGGGGCCCTGTCCCCTCCTTCTGCTCCCTTGGGGCCTCTTAGAGCCCTGTGGCTTGGAGGAAGAGATGGAGATACTCCAGGGGTCTTAGGGAAAAACTGAGCTGGATCCAGGTTGAGGGGGACAGAGGGCGCTGTGCCCGAGTTACCCCCGAGCAGAGGGAGCGGTGAGAGCCACAGCCGCCCCCCACTGGAGCCCCACTGGTACTCCGCAGTCCCCTTGCCCTGACGTGCCCTTGCTGCCCATCCCCACTCTGTTCCTGTGCTCAGGCATGTGTGTCCCTTCCGTGCTACAGCCTCTTTCATCCTCCCCTGCCCTCATCCACCACCATCCCTCCATCCGCTGGCCAGCCATCCTCCTGTCCCAGAGTCCTGCATCTGCCCACCCCGCCCACGGCCCAGGGTACAAAGATGTAGTCATCCATGAAGCGCTTGCGGAGGTTGCCCACGATGGCGTCCTCAGTGATCTGGGGTAGAAGCACCATGTCGTCCACGCCGCTCTGCTTCACATTGTGGCTCTGCCAGTGGAAGCGCTCCTTGCTGCCCTGGGGGTGGGGGCAGTGGGGTGACGGTGAGACCCTGCAGGGGGCATGGTGGGGACTGGTGCCTGAGCACTCCTCCCTTTCCCACTTGGCTCACCTACATCATCAGCTTCTGATGCTGCCTCCTTGCCTACCTGCCACCTCCCTCCCTCCTTCCCTATCTCAGGGACGACAGGAGAGGGAGACAAGGTCTACTCCCAAAAGAGGAGGACAGACAGAATGACAGCTTGGATGTGTCCCTCAGCCCTCTCTCTTTTGGTACCAGCATCCCTCCACTTTGTATCCCGTTGCCATGGAGCAGAGGGTGATGCCTGGTCCAGTGGGGCAGAGTGTGCTTGGGGATCTGGCAACTGTGGGAGGGGAGGAGGGGATCAGGGAAGGCTTGATGGGGGAGCTCACCCACCCTCTCTCTCACATCCCCAGCCCATCTCTCCCTCCCTTGGCCCAGGCTGAGTTCCTGACTTCTCCCTGGCATTTCACCCAAGACACTTGCTCCTTGGAAGAAAAGCTATGATGAACAGTGTACTAAAAAGTAGAGACATCACTTTGCTGCCAAAGTTCCATATAGTCAAAGCTATGGTTTTTCCAGTAGTCATGTATGGATGTGAGAGTTGGACCATAAAGAAGGGTGAGTCCTGAAGAATTGATGCTTTTGAACTGTGGTGCTGGAGAAGACTCTTGAGAGTCCTTTGGACAGCAAGGAGATCAAACTAGTCCATCCTAAAAGATATCAACCCTGAATATTCATTGGAAGGACTGATGCTGAAGCTGAAGCTTCAACACTTCGGTCACTTGATGTGAAGAGCTGACTCATTGGAAAAGACTCTGATCTACGAAAGCTTGAAAGCAAAAGGAGAACGGGGCAGCAGAGGATGAGATCATTGGATGGCATCACCAAGTGAGCGGATATGAGTTTGAACAAACTCTGGGGATAGTGAAGGAGAGGAAAGCCTGGCGAGCTGCAGCCCATGGGGTCGCAAAGAGTCGGACACGACTGAGCGACTAAGCAACAACGTTTTCACCTCAAGATGACCTTCTTCCCCCTACTGGCTTCCTCCTACCTTGGGGTCCTCCTGGCCCATCCCCCTGAGATCCTCTCAGTCACCATGCGTCTCTGATCTCTGCCTCAGTGCCCTGATATGACCTTGGTCCTCAGCTCCCCCAGCCTTCCCACCACCTCTGCCATGGTCTCCATCCTTAGAGAGCCAGTTCTGGCACATTCCAAGCTCCCACTTTCCCTTTTAATTCTCTCCCTCAGCTTTTCATCAGCCGACACCTTCCGTAGGCCCCAAGGAGGGGACTCAGACACAGGTTCCCCATTTAAAGTCCTCCTCCAGGAAGCCTGCCAGGAATGCTCTCTCCTTTCAGCCCAGCTGAGCTCATCCAGCACCTTAAACACTTCAGCACACTGGCTCTCGCAGGCCCTCTCTGCCTCCGTTCAATATACCCTGTCATGGAGGGATTGGCACACAGAGTGGTGGCGACCTGGAGCTCTCCTGGCTGGTAACTCATGCTCAGGCAAGGTATCCCTCCTGCAGGAATCCCTGCACACACCCCAGACCTGGAGCTCCTGGAGGGCAGGGATCTGGACTGAGTCCTTTCTCAGCCCCTGCAGGGAGCACCTGGCAAGGGACAACGGCAAAGAAAGAAACCCAGCTTCAGAGGAAGCCCCCAAGAGCAAAAATGCATATGTGATAAGACGCTTCAGTCGTGTCCTACTCTTTGCAACTCTATGGACTGTAGCTCATTAGGTCCTCTGTCCATGGGATTCTCCAGACAAGAATATTGGAGTGGGTTCCCATGCCCTCCTCCAGGGGATCTTACAGACCCAGGGATCGAACCCACAGTCCTTATGTCCCCCGTATTGACAGGCAGGTTCTTTACCACTAGCACCACTTGGGAAGCTCAAGAGCAAAGATACTGGGAACCAAAGTCAGGTCTTCAAAGATGACCAGGACTTGCCAGGGGAATGGAGATGGTGTGCTGGGCCCATCTGGGAGGGGATTCAGGCAGAGATCAAGCGGGAGGGTCAGCGTGGGCAACTCCAGGGCAGAGATAGATGAGAAGCCAGTCTCTCCCCAGTGCTCCCCAGGGGGTACTGGGGAGCCAGAGAAGGTCCCTGAACAGGGGAGGTGCTAGCTCAGATTCCGGTCATGCTGACAGTCCCTGAGGCTGGCGGGGGGCGGGGGGGAGGAGGTTCATGGAAGAATATTCAAAGACATGAAATGAGCCTAGTTTTGGGTGTGGGTTAGATCTGGGTTCTGATCCTGGCTGTGTGACCTAACATTGCTCTGAGCCTCAGTGACTTCATCTGTGAAATGGGAGAAGCAGCCTTGCTTCCCAGGGTTGATAAGAGAAATTAACTGCTTTGGGGGAACAAAGTGGGGTAGGGGGAGGCTTCCTGGAAGAGGGACACTTGACAGAATTAACATTCACCAAGCATCTATGACATGCACGATACTGGAGGCAGGTGTTGCCAATTAAAAAAAAAACAACAACTTATTTTGCGTTGGGATAGAGCTGATTAACAAACAATGTTGTGATAGTTTCAGGTGAACAGTGAAGAGACTCAGTCATGCAAAGTGTCACCCATATTATTGGCAATCATCACAGCTCAGTGTGGTAAAGTCTGGGAAGGAGATTGGGGCCTGAGAGGGATCTGACCCTTGACTAAGGATGCAGCTAACCTGGTTCCAAGGATGTGGGGTTCAAATCTAGGGTCATTTGACAGCAAAGGCCAGGTTTTTGCATCTACATTCGTGAGTGGCTGGGCTCCAGGGGGCTTTGGGGATGGTATGTGAAAGCTAAGAAGGGTTTTGATCAAGTACAGGGAGAAAAGGTTCATCAGACAGTGAACTGCCAGGGCAAATGCAGAGGTGTGACTGAAGCAGGAAGAGAAAGCAGAGGAGGCATGTTTCGGGGAGGGCAGGGGGGAGGAAGGGGCAGGGCTGGAGCCCCTGAGACTGCTTCTAGCCTGATTATTGAGAGTGAGATCTTCTTTCTTTTTTAAAAAAGAACACTATTCATTATTCTTACTGTTATCTGTTGGCTGTGCCATGCAGATTTGCGATCCTGATTTCCTGACGAGGGATTTACCCACGCCCCCCGCACGGAAAGTGCAGTCTTAACCACTGGACCTCGAGGGAAGTCCCAAGTGTGAATTTCTCCGATGGCAGTGATGACCCCATCTCTCTGCCAGCGGCTTCCCATCACTGCCATCCCCATGCAGCCACTCCACAGAGATTTCCTGAGCACCTAAGTCTGCACCAGTAACCTAAAGTTCAGGAAGAACTCTTTCAGTTCCTCACTAACTTGCCTCTAAGTCTTTGCAGACGTTGAGCCTTCTGCCCAGAACATCCTTCCTGCCTGGTTAATAATGCCAATCTAGGGATTTTCCTACCAGTCCAGTGGTTAATAACCCACCAACCAATGCGGGGGAAACGGGTTCAATCCCTGGTCTGGGAAGATCCCACATGCTGCGGAGCAAATCAGCCTATGCGCCACAACTCCTGAGTCTGCTTGCGGCAACTACTGAAGCCTGTGTGCCTAGAACCTGTGCTTTGCAACAAGAGAAGCCACTACAATGAGAAGGCCTTCTGCCTCAACTAGTGAGTAGCCCCCGCTCGTGGCAACTAGAGAAAGAGTACATGCAACAGCAAAGACTCAGTGCACCAAAAAAAAAAAAAAAAAAAAAGCCAGTCTTTGCCTTTAGACACGGCTCAGGTGACACCTCCTCCGAGAAGACCTCCCTGATTCCAGGCCAGGTCAAGTGCTCCCTCTATATCTGCCAACTCTCTGGGCATCCCTCTCCATAACCCCATCCCTGATCTGGACAATCTGAGTGCTCTCTGGGGGTATACTGCTCCTGGGGGTGCTTTAAGAATTGTGGGAGGACTTCCCTGGCTGCCCAGTGGTTGAGAATTCGATTGCCAGTGCAGGGGACACAGGTTTGATCCCTGATCTGGGAACTAAGATCCCACTTGGTGGTGGGGCAACTAAGCTCGCTCTGCAGCTAGTAAAGTCTGCACACCCTAGAGCTCATGCTCTGCAACAAGATAAGCCACCACAATGGGAAGCCTGTGCACCTCAGCGAAGACTAGCTGCTGATCACTGCAACTGGAGAAAGCCCACAGCAACAGCAAACACCTAGCGTAGCCATACATAGATAAATTAATTAATTTAAGGAAAAGAAAGAAGCATCCAGTGTTTAGAAGCTTACGTTGCTCGTGAGGTTAATGTGTCTTGGAGTGGGGGGATGGGGCTGTCTCACTGGCTGAGACACACCTGTGTTGAGGTGCGAGCACCTGGCTACTCCAGTGAGAGTTCTTGGGCCACTGGCCTGAGCACTTTCGTCTTTCCGTGCACATTTTATTCTAAATGACTCTCTCCCGGCCTTGCAGGGGACCACATTCAATGTTTCTGAAAGATGGAAGGTAGTGTGTTTTGCTGCACGTGAATTTCATTTTCGTGTTTCAGGGGGGCCTGCTAAGATGTTTGGTACAAGAAGGGGGTGCTGGGTGTGATGGGTTTCCCAGGTGGCTCAGTGGTAAAGAATCCGCCTGCCGATACAGGAAACGTGGGTTCTCTCCCTGGGTTGGGAAGACCCCCTGGAGAAGGAGATGGCAACTCACTCTAGTATTCTTGCCTGGAAAACCCCATGAACAGAGGAGCCTGGCGGGCTACAGTCCATGGGGTCACAAAGAGATGGACAAGACAGCGGCTGAGCGACAACGACAACTGGGTGTGATGCTGAGAGCCCTGGGATACAGCAGGAAGGGTAGGTGGGGGAGGACGAGGTTTCGGAAACAGCAGCGTGGAGGGGTTAGCAAGCATGCCCACGGCAGAGGCTGAGTTTGGAGGCAGCCAGGACCTGGGGTGGCCGGTTCAGAGAAGCAGGGAGCTGTCAACTGGACCCCCAGCTGCTAAAGAACTTCACGCTCACCGGAGGCTCAGAGGGTCCCCCATGGACACCTCAGAATCAGGAGTCAACTTGGGAGGTCAGGAGGTATAGACAGGAAGAGAGGACTGCTTCTGGACAGTCTGGCCAAGAAGGGGAAGAGGGAAAGAGGCTTTGTGGGGAAGGAGGGGTCAGCGGAGTGTATTTTCTGTTTTTAAAATAAGGAGACCGGCTGGTGTGTTGGTGAGAAGAGCCGATGAAATTTTAAATACAGGGGATGAAGTGGTGTCATTCAGGGACCTGCTGGGGCTGCCCTTTCCCTGAGTCAGGGTGGGGAGGTTGGGTGGGCGAACTAGAAGATTCTCTCTCTGAAGACCTCAAAGGGTGGGGCGTGGGTGGTAACTATGGTAACCTGGAACAATAGGTAACAAAAGTTCACGCCCCACTGGCACTTATTTCGTGCCAGACTCTGGTCTAAGCTTTTTTCGTGAATTATCTCATCGCATCCTCTGGGCACACGTCTGGGTCATTGCTCTGATTAGATCCATTTTGCGAAAGAGAAAACTATGGCCCAGAGAGAGAGGTTAGGTGTCCTCCCTAAGGTCACACAGCAGAAAGGGAAGCCGAGTCTGCGTCGGGAACGGCCAGGGTTGGTGCTATAGGTCAGATGAGGATGGGGAGGAGACACACATGGTCCTGTCCAGGGTTTCCTCTTTGGGGTCATCCTGATCTCCATGCTCTTGGGACCCCCTCAGGCTCAGCTGAGACTCCAGGCCACTTCCTTTCTCTGAGGTCAGAAGCCCTGAGGCCGGCTGTGTCTGGCTGGCTCTCCTGGCCTCAAGAACTTGGTTCCTCTTCCTGTCCCTCCCTTCTTTCCCCACCCAGTGGCTGCCTCTAGCAGCCCCTCCTTCTGCGTCCAGCCCCAGGAAGCCGGGACTCCCGGATCCAGCCGAGTTCTACACCATCACACAAAAAACCCATGGGTTGTTTGTGGCGAAGAGAGAGGTTTTGCTCAAGAGGGTATAGTGTGAGGGAGGAGAGTCAAGAATCTTTGCAAGGGATTAACTGGGTGTGAGGCCTGGCTTGACACTTGGCTATGGGACCCTAGGGAGGCCACTTCACTTCTCCAAGCCTCAGTTGCCCCATCTGTAGAACGGGTGCCATAATAAATCTCCTCCGTGGGCTTGCTGGGGAAAATAAACAAGCCAGTGCTGAGAAAAGATCCACTGGGTTGCCTCAGGAAACGGCAGCCAGTGTTCCCAAGAGCATTTAGTGAAAGTGGTCAGTGTTTGATAATATAGAGGAACTGGTCAACCTACCCTTGTTGAATGAATAAATGAATGAAGTATCTTTGCGATAAGACTGCCTCCTATCCTGTGTCATTTGTGTCCATCTCTGTGTGTCCCCCAAGTCTCCGAGGGTCAAGTTGAAACTGTTTGTTCCTCCCTTGGGGGTGAGGGTGTAACAGAGAGATTATGGTCACAGTTGACCACAAGTCAGCTATGACTCAACAGGCGGGAGCTCTTGTGAAAGATAGTCAGGGGCGAGAGGTGACTGGGACGGAAGGAGAACATAGTCTCTAACTTCAGCTCTTCAGAGAGGCTTCCCCCTGCAACGTACAGCAGAGGCATGGGGTTGCAGCTTCCCTGGTGCCAAAGAAGGGAGAAACAAGGGCTGGGGCATTGGAGCCCTGTAGTGAAAATACTTTCTGAACTCCTGCTGTGCATGGAGGTCTGTGGGGACCAGGCCTAGACTCTGCTCCTGAGTAGCTCAGAAGCGAGTTGTCCAGGGGAGACAGTGATCCCAATCAGACTGCACAAAGAAGAACTGAGGCAATCAGAGAGGGCTTCTTGTAGGAGGCTGAGGCAATCAGAGCAGGCTTCCTGTAGGAGATAGACCTTGAAACATGAATGTTTCAGAATGTTGTCAGTGGTGGCAGCGGGAGCGATGGGCCAGAATGCCTTGGGTGTGTGTGGCACATCAGCATTCTAGTTGCTTGAATTGAAAACTAGACTATAGAAGTCAGCCCACACCCCCAGGTGGCCTCTCAGTTGGAAGGAGGAGGAAGAGGTTGTCGATCAAGGTGGCTGTTCACAGTGTGACCTTGGGGATCACTGGTTGAAATCCTCTACTATCTTGGGTTGTCCGGCCGCTAGCCGAACCTCTCTGCCTCTGTTTTCTCATTGGGCAAATGGGAATATTGAGGACTATGGGCCTCATGGGCAGCTGTGCAGATTCAACGAGGTGAAGCTTGTCAAGAGGAAACACTAGCCTCTCTCCCCATTGCCAGTGGCAGCAGCAGCAGCAGCAGCCTTAAGCTGGCCAGTCCCACAGGCTCGGGACACAGGGCCAGGAGGAAGGTCTCCAGTATTCTTGCCTGGAGAATCCCAGGGATGGGGGAGCCTGGTGGGATGCCGTCTGTGGGGTCGCACAGAGTCAGACACGACTGAAGCGACTTAGCAGCAGCAGCATAGGGTGTTGAGTATAGTTCTCGCTGATAAACCTTGTAGTTCATCCATTCTGTAAATGAACGCTTACCTCTGCTAACCCCAGCTTCCCACTCCATCGCTCCCCCAGCCCCCTTCTCTTTGGCAGCTGCCTGTCTGCTCTCTGTGTCTGTGACTCTCTTTCCGTTTGGTGGCATAGTTTAGAGGATGTGTGAGTGGTGTTGTGTGGCGTTTGCCTTCCTCTTGCCGACTCATTCCCTCAGTATGATCATCTCTGCTTGCGTACATGCTGCTGTGAGTGGCATTGCTCCATCTGCTTTTCGGCCGAGTGGTATTCCATCGTATATGTGTGCCGCCCCTCTTTATCCCACCCTCTGTAGACGGGCGTTTGGGCTGCTTCCGTGCCCTGGCTGTCGTAGGCAGTGCTGCTGTGAGCGTGAGGGTGCGTGTGTCTTTTTGGATTCCAGCTTGGGCAGGGTGTACGCCCAGGAGTGGGGCCGGTGGATCATATCGCAGCTCTGTGTTTAGTCTTCTGAGGGGCCTCCATACAGCTTTCCGCGGCGGCTGCGCCAGCTTCCACTCCCGCCAGCAGTGGAGGAGAGTTGAGGTATGGCAGTATTTCAGTCCGACCGTGCACATGGCTGGCCAGACAGAATCTCAACCTGGAGGGAAGAGAAAGTAGGGAGAGCTGGCAGTATGGTAGCGATTCTCTGGCGGCCTCAGGGAAGGGAGAGCAGGCAAGGAGAGATGCTGTTCTTTACAGGCATTTAGAGCCAACATTAGAGATCCCGAAGAAAATAAAACTCGACCGGTGCCACTGAAATGTAGCTACGCGTCAAGAGCTAAACTTCTGATGTCTTCCTTGGTCAGTGTGTGTCTATCGTTTTGGGACCATTTGTCCTGGAGGGGGAGCAGCACAATGAAGCTAGAGGCGTTTACCGGTCGGTGCTCGTCCTGCAGAGGCAGGCACCGTCTCCTTTGCAGGTGTCCTGTGGCTGCTGATGTAGGTTGCTGGTTCAGGTGCTGATGTCAGGCAGCGTGCGCTAGCGTGGCCGTTGCCAGGGGTTCATGTCTTAAGATGCTGCAGCCTTGGTTGACGAGAGCTGCAACCAGCCCCCCTTGATCCAGCAGCTAAAGGATGATAGCCAGTCTGGCCAGGGTGCCTGGGCCCCAGGGTGTGGGCATTTTCATATGTCTGTTTGGAGTGGCCAGGGCTCGGGCCGTGCTGGCCGCTTAGCATCTTGAGCAGGCTGCCTGCTGCCTTCACAGATGCCAGCGGAGTCAAGGACACCAGGCGGGCTGGAGGATGTTGTGTGGTCAGACCGCTGCAGACCCCGCCTTCAGGGAGGATGCGTTCTACCCTGATCAGAGAAGACCAGCAATATCTGTACTCTGTCAAGGGAAGAACGTGTAACTCAGAAGTTTGAGGTGCCCGGACTGTCGTCTCCCTCCTCCCTCCCCGACCCCCACCGCCTTCCAGCAAGCTGTTTGGCACATGCGTCTCGTACTTGAAGGACTCGATGGAAGTAGTTTCTGGAAAAGAGCCTGGGTCTAGGCAGCAAGACAGCCAGCTGAGGGCCAACCTTGACCTTGACCTCTGCTCGGTGGGGAGTGGGAGGTGGGTGGGAAAGTCATGTCAGCTCTTCCCCACGGCTGACTATTGTCCTGTGCAGAAAATGAGCCTGGCTTTGAGGAGGAAATGAGGAACTGACTGCCTGTGAGCAGGAGTGTCAGTGCCTGGCCCATTGTTACGAGGATGTGGACACCCCTGGAGTCTGGGCTTTAGTGGGAAGACTGTGGTCTTTGTTTTCCAGCTCCCAGCAGACCTGCCCTTTTGTCCGGTTTTCAAACAGGTGACCCTGGACATGTAATTTAGTTTCCCTGAATGCACTGGTTTCTTCATCTGTGAAAGGGAATAATACGAAGAAGACATAGCTAGTGGGTTGTTTGAGGGACCATCTCAGCTAATACCTGCCAAGGCTTCGAAATGTGTTTGGTGCATAATAAACCACCAATAAATGGGATTACTTCTTTTACCATCTTCTGTGTCTGTTTACGTGCCTGTTTGTAAGTTCACCAGAGACAGAGTTTTACATACAGCCCGGAGCCTGACTCCGATAAATTGATAAAGTCAGTATTTGATAAATTGACCTTGGCTCTTTGATCTCTGAAATCACCTAAATACTGAGTTGGCCAAAACGTCCGTTTGGAATTTTTCTTACGGAAAAACCTGAATAAAGTTTTTGGCCGACCCAACTGAGTTTTACATACAGCCCGGAGCCTGACTCCGATAAATTGATAAAGTCAGTATTTGATAAATTGACCTTGGCTCTTTGATCTCTGAAATCACCTAAATACTGAGTTGGCCAAAACGTCCGTTTGGAATTTTTCTTACGGAAAAACCTGAATAAAGTTTTTGGCCGACCCAACACCAGCACCACAGCTCCACCCGAGCCTACATATTGTTTGTGGCCCTGTGTCCTCCTTTAAATCCAAAGCGGAGAGAGGGGACGTAATGAAGGCATGATTATCCGACTTAACCGAGCACTTATATACAAGCTTGGCGCCTGAGTCTGCATCTTCTGTCTCTGATTGTAGTGCCGTCTCAGTGCCCAGTGCTGGGGAATCTGCCTGTGCATCCTGGAATAAAGTGCCTTTCTTCGGAAGCCAGATAAAGCAGGGAATTCTCTCAGTGTGTTTATTTTTTATTTTAACTCTGAAGTTCAGTGAATTATTCTTTTGCTCAGACACATATTCTGAGGTCTCCCTTCTGCTGAAGTTTGCAGAGGTTTGTGCTTAAAACTGAATAAACAGTCTCAGCAGTGTGTGTGTGTGTGTGTTATATGAATTCCTGCTAGAATGTATAAACAAACAAAAAAATTCATAGTCACAGATCCTGGATGCCGTGGTCCTCTGCTCTTCAAAAGCCCTTTGTCCGTGTGTATTTACATAATGTATTCCCCGTGTTTGGCTTTCATTAAACCCATGAGTTTAATAATAAAGTGTTTGGACATATGCTTTCCTTATCGTTTTCCTTGTACTGAATATTTTTCCCTGTGGAAGTAAATATTGATTTTTTTTGGTACAGATATTTGATGCTTTGGGGGCCTGTTAGAATAATGGTAAATTCTTTTCCTAAATTGACAAATTGTAAGAAATTCTGAGAAGGGCTTTCTTTGACATACTGAGGGAAAATAATAGGGCAGTCAAAATGGGAGAATGTTTGGTTTTGTTTCATCAACGCTTTTATGGACCCGCATTGCTGTGTTTCTGGAATGTTGTGTATAAAACACGGTTTAAACGATCATGCAGCTTCAGTCTCAGAAAATAAAAAGATATGAACTTGAACCCGAGCTTCCCTGTCAAGAGAATTACAATGTGTTGTAGCCCTTGGCTTCGTTCTAGTTAAATTTACAGTATTTTCCCCTAACAATAACAGCAACCCCCAAATACCCCCTTTGAGTTGAAATGTTTGTTAAACTTTATATATATGCACGCATATAAATGTACTTCTCTGTATATATAATGTATGTTCAATATACTTACATTAGAGTTTTAGGGAATTTCTTTTTTGCCTGCAAATCATTGCACAGAATATCCGAGTCGACATGGTGTCAAAATAATCAACATGTATTTAACGCTCTCTCAGAAAATCCATTTAAGAATAAGATTGTGGATTGGGGGTGATTTTCAGACCGTAAATTGAAGCATAAATATTCAAATTATTTTCATAAACTATTCAGTTCTGCTGGCCTTTTTATGTCATCATACGGTGAATTTTTTGTATTTAAGTTTTCTAGCAGTTCTCTTTTTTAAGAGCCTCAAGTGTCCCATAAAAAGCAAATACTTGAATTTTCAGTTTCTCGGCACCGCATATTTTTCCTTCTGCTTGCCTTATTTTTATAACGGTGATTTATAAAGACATTACTAAAGAAAAGGAAAGAAGGATTTTGAAGAGAAACCGCTATATAACACTGCTTAAAAATCTATTTCCAGCGCTGAGGGGTGGGGGGCAGGGGAAAGCCTCCTGGCATCCTTCAGGAGCATGGTCTGGGATCTGAGTGAGATGGCCATACCTTGAGTCATTATCTTCCAAAAATATTTATTGAGCTTAGTGGGGAAGGAAGGCAGGATGAGATTGCCTGGCTCCACTTTCACTCCTGGGAGTGGGAGGGTCAGGGGACAGATGGAAAGTCCAGCCTGGACTGCTTGCCCTCAGGAGGAGCCTTCTGCCATTTAGAAGGTGGATTTGAACGGAAAATAGAAGGATGCGGTGTGGGGAGATGGCGTGGGAGTCTGTCAAACACCACTGGACTCCTGCCTCAGGCCACGCAGCAAGGAAGACAGGGATTCTGGAAATGCCACTGGGCCAGAGCTGTTACTTCTCACACAACATCGCATCCATCCTTTTTTCTTAGTCACAGAATTTTCCAAGACGTTCTTAGATGGTTCAGAGTAAGCATTCCCTGTCCTAACCATCCTTCCAGCAACCTGCAGACATGTGGCCAAGTTATAGCCAGTGGGACGGCAAGGAAGTCCTGTGTGGTCCTCAGGGGTGGGGCTTTGGGAAAAGGATGCTCACCTTCTTGCCTTATTTGCGCGCCTCTTTCTTCCCTGCTGTCTGGGATGTAACCACGGAGACTGGCGTGGACGCAAAGGCAGTTAGGGTACGCTCCTTGACCTTGAGGAGCCTCTAGTCTTATAGAGGAGGCGGATATAAAAGTAATAAAGTGTATTTTTTTTCATTTGACTTTTGGTGTTTTTTAATGGGAGTATCGTTGACTTACAGCATGATGTTAAGTTTCAGGTGTGCAGCAAAGTAATTCACTTGTGTGTATGCACACATCCGTTCTTTCTCAGATTCTTTTCCTGTACAGCTTTTTGTGGAATACCGAGTAGAGCTCCTTGTGCCATGCTGTAGGTCCTTATTGATTATCTCTTTTATGTGAAAATGAAAGTGTTGGTCACGCTCAGTCGTGTCCAACTCTTTGCAGACTCATGGACTCTAGCCAGCCAGGCTTCTCTGTCCATGGAATTGTCCAGGCAAGAGTACTGGAGTGGGTAGCCAGTCCCTTCTCCAGGGGAATCTTCCTGACTCAGGGATTGAACCTGGATCGCCTACATTGCAGGAAGATTCTTTACTAGCTGAGCCACCAGGGAAGCCCTTTTATATACAGTAGTGTATATTTTAAAAAATTAAGAAATAGAAGTAATGAACCCACTCCAGCATTCTTGCTTGGAAAAGTCCAGAGCCAGAGGAGCCTGGCGGGCTACGGTCCACGGGGTTACAGAGAGCTGAGCATGACCTAGCACACAGACAAGCAGGGGAGCAAGCATGACACGGTGAAGGCACAGGCTCGTCTGCCGGCCTGGCCAGAACACAGAAGGACCAGCTGTTTAACGGTCCAGCTGGGCAAGACGCTGGAGGAGGGGTCCCAGAGCGGACCTCCGCCTGGGCGGGAGTGAAGGCAGTTCACAGTGGCGGCACCAGCCTGAGTTGTAGGGTCTTGAGCCCGATCCTTCAGACACAGAGCAGCAGATCGTGGTCTGAGCTGCCCCTAGTGCTGGGTCCAGTCCCTTCGGAGACGCAGAGATGCCTGAGTGTAGCCCGCACGCCAAGAGACTTCTGAAACCGCCCGAGCGGTGACCCAAGGCAACCCTGGGGAAAGCCCTGCACGCCCCAGTGGCCACCTGACCACTCTGGCCTTTCCTTTCATGTCTGAATGAGAACATGCTGTGTAAGACAGCCTTCGCTCCCTTCGCCCCTCCAAATGCGCTCACCCACAACCACAGATAGATCCCAGTTGCCGTTTCCCTGCTCTCGCGAACCTTGAAGTGGGCCCCACCAGCGGGCACACCTGCCAAGGAAAATGCTGTCCTCGAAATGTTCCTGGCACCCTGCTCAAGAGGTGCCGACCAGACGCTGGAATTGCTGACCTTCCCAAAAGTGAGACCCACAGCTGCAGCCTCCAGGATGAATTCCCCCGATGGGAGGACCCCCTGGAATTTAAAAAGACTTAATCCACATCACAGGGAGCCAGCCCATCACCCAGGGCTGGGCAGCGGCGGTTTCTAGGAGGGACCTTCCCAGAAGGGAGATGACTCAGCCTGGTCCCACCCCGTCTTGGGGCCCGACAGACAAGGTGGGGAGCTCCGAGCTGTCTGGTGGGCACCTGGTTCCCGCCCCACCTCCCCACGGCAGGTGTGAGTTCCATCAGCCAGCAGAGAGCATGGTGAAGGCAGTACCATCCGTGTCAAAACAGCAGGCCACGTCCTGCCCAGAAGGGCCGTGGGCACCAGCTGCAGCAGCCACTCTGATGAGACTACAGTGTGAGTAGCCGGGTCAAGAGAGCAAGACTTGGGAGTCAAGGGGGTCAGCTGCTCCCCTTGAGGACCGTCTCCCACGGGATGCCCTTTCAGCACGTCTGTAAAGGCGACACATTGCCCTGATAGTTACAAAGGCCGAAGCGGTGGGAGAGCTTCGGTGAAGACAGCTTAGAAGAGGCTGCGGGAACCACTCCTTTGAGGCATTGCTGCCGAACCTGCGGCCCAAGGCGAAAGCGAGTGGTTGAGCTGCCGGCTTTCATGTGCCCACCTACCCCCGCCAGCCACTCTGCAGTTCTTGTCACGAAGGCCATTAGAGGAGGGACTTTGGGGCCAGAATCAAAAGCTTAAACTCCCTTTAGTTGGCAAGGGGGCCACAGCAGGTTTTTGTCTTGTTCTTTCTTTGTTGGTTTATTTCTTTTAGTAAGATAACAAGGGTGTTTCTGAAGACATTAAATATATAAAGATACACACGTGTGTGTGTGTGTGTGTGTGTGTGTGTGTGTGTGTGTGTGTGTAGGCTTCCTTGGTGGCTCAGATGGTAAACAGATGGTAAAGAATCTGCCTGCGATGCAGGAAATGTGGGTTTGATCCCTGGGTCTGGAGGCTCCCCTGGAGAAGGAAATGGCAACCCACTGTAGTATTCTTGCCTGGACAATTCTATGGAGAGAGGAGCCTGGTGGGCTATACTCCATGGGGTTGCAAAGATTCAGACACAATTGAGCAATTAACATACACACATCCCAAAGAAAGGCAATGTCAAAGAATGCTCAAACTACCACACAATTGCACTCATCTCACATGCTGGTAAAGTAATGCTCAAAATTCTCCAAGCCAGGCTTCAGCAATACATGAACCATGAACTTCGCAGATGTTCAAGCTGGTTTTAAAGAAGGCAGAGGAACCAGAGATCAAATTGCCAACATCTGCTGGATCATCAAAAAAGCAAGAGAGCTCCAGAAAAACATCTATTTGTGCATTATTGACTATGCCAAAGCCTTTGACTGTGTGGATCACAATAAACTGTGGAAAATTCTGAAAGAGATGGGAATACCAGACCACCTGACTTGCCTCTTGAGAAACCTGTATGCAGGTAAGGAAGCAACAGTTAGACATAGAACAACAGACTGTTTCCAAATAGGAAAAGGAGTATGTCAAGGCTGTATATTTAACTTATATGCAAAGTACATCATGAGAAAGGCTGGGCTGGAAGAAACACAGGCTGGAATCAAGATTGCTGGGAGAAATATCAGTAACTTCAGATATGCAGATGACACCATCCTTATGGCAGAAAGTGAAGAAGAACTAAAGAGCCTCTTGATGAAGGTGAAAGTGGAGAGTGAAAAAGTTGGCTTAAAGCTCAACATTCAGAAAACTAAGATCATGGCATCCAGTCCCATCACTTCATGGCAAATAGATGAGGAAACAGTGGCTGACTTTATTTTTATGGGCTCCAAGATTGCTGCAGATGGTGACTGCAGCCATGAAATTAAAAGATGCTTACTCCTTGGAAGGAAAGTTATGGCCAGCCTAGACAGCATATTAAAAAGCAGAGACATTACTTTGCCAACAAAGGTCCATCTAGTCAAGGCTATGGTTTTTCCAGTGGTCATGTATGGATGTGAGAGTTGGACTGTGAAGAAGGCTGAGCACCAAAGAATTGATGCTTTTGAACTGTGGTGTTGGAAAAGACTCCCTAGAGTCCCTTGGGCTGCAAGGAGATCCAACCAGTCCATCCTAATGATCAGTCCTGGGTGTTCATTGGAAGGCCTGGTGTTGAAGCTGAAACGCCAATACTTTGGCCACCTGATGCAAAGAGCTGACTCATTTGAAAAGACAGTGATGCTGGGAAAGATTGAGGACAAGAGGAGACGAGGATGACAGAGGATGAGACGGTTGGATGGCATTACCGACTCAATGGACATGGGTTTGGGTGAACTCCGGGAGTTGGTGATGGACAGGGAGGCCTGGCGTGCTGTGGTTCATGGGCTCGCAAAGAGGTGGACACGACTGAGCGACTTAACTGAACTGAACTGAACTGACACACATATTTAAATATACATGTATGGCAGATGGCAAGGAGCAAGAAGCCGAGAAATAATTAAGAGGTTATGACTGTATTTTAGTCCAGAACTGATGAAGTTCTAAATTGGGTTTACCAGGTGGCTTTAGAGAGGAAGAAATGGATTGAGAGGATGGCTGTTTGGGTGCTGATGGTGAGAGAAAGGAGACAGTAGTGGTTTTTGGTCTGATAACCACTGGTCCATGGGCAGAATCAGGGGAAGTGAGATTAGTAGCTGCATTAGGGGAAAGTGGTGAGTTTCATGGTTGATTTCTGATTATTTGCAGGCTGTGTCATACTTACCTTTGACCTCAGGCCCAATTCCCTGGACTGTGCCCCAGGGGGCTGCTTATAGCCACGGGTTCCAAACAAGTTTCTCCTGGTCTTATCCTGAATAGCTCCGGACTTTTTGAAGATCCTGAAACCAACCCAAGTTTTTCCTGATCTCCCCAAAATGGAGAAGGCACTTTATTATCCAGAGCCAGTTTCTGAGTGGGCTGGCCTGCCCAGGGAGTAAGCAATTACGGCATGAATGGATACTAGTGAACAGCCAGTGAAACCCACGCCAGACCAGATTATTTAATTGTGGCAAAATACTCTTCATTTAAAAGCTAACATCTTAACCATTTCTAACTGTACAGTTCAGGGGTATTGAAGACGTTCACATTGGTGGGCAGTCCTCATCCCCCGTCATCCCCATAACTGTCTTCATTTTGTGAAACCGAAGCTCTGTACCTCCCCTCTCCCCTCTCCCCAACCCTGGCAGCCAGGGGCTTCTTGTCTTTACGATTTTGACTAAGTACCTTGTCTAACTAGAATCATACTGTGTTTGTCTTCTTGTGACTGACTTATTTCACTTACTGTAGCATCTTCCGGGTTCATGCACGTTGTAGCATGCGTCAGAAATTCTTCCCTTTCTGAGGCTAAATAACATTCCATTGTGTGTATGTACCACATTTTGCTGTTTCATTTGTCAGTGGACACGTGCTATTCTAAATAATGCAACTCAGAACATGGGTGTACCATGCTGAATTTTAACTTGCTTTCTGAGTAAGACTCACAGAACTGCAGAACCTCTCGAGTTCCTCACTGGGCAAGGTCCACAGGCTGCATGGATTTTTGGAACGTGTCTTGGTTGTACTTTTTCCTCTTGGTTTGGAAACCAGCTCACCCTAGGCAGGGAGAGATTTCTGACAACAGCTCAGCAATTACAGTTTCCAGCAAATGGCTCCAGTAGATCAACCCTGATTTAAGTAAGAAAAAGTAAGTGCTACTGTTTAGGTATGTGTAGAGTATGGTTTTAATCCATCACTGTCAGGCTCATATAAAACTCCAGGCTCTGTAACTCTTTAACTTAAAGTATTACAGGGTGTCACATGTTAACTGGAAGCCAAGAGAACCAACGAGTTCTGTTCATGGTTAAATCTTGTAAAGATGCTTTTTGAAGCATATTAATCCATTAGTAATCCATTTGGATTTTGGAATATGGTCATATATTGTTGGGTACAATATGTGCCAAATCTGGTCCTGGAAAATTAAGTGGAAATAGTTTTCTAGTACAGGGACTTTAAGGCAGTCTCTCAATAATTCCTTCTCATCATTTATCCTCATTCCTAGATTAAAAAAATTTTTTGATGTATCAAATTTCTATAAGAGGGGCACATCTATAGGGTATTTTTTTTTTCTTGGTGGGGGAGACTTTTAATTTTAAAAGCATTTCAAATATACCAAAAAGTTATCAGAATAGTATGAGCTACCGTGATTCGCAAATATACCTGTGTTTTTAGTTGCATTAATTAGATAGGGTATAAGGATTACATGGGCTTCCCTGGTCTCTCAATCGGTAAAGAATCTGCCTGCAATGCAGGACACCCAAGGTCGATTCCTGGATTGGGAAGATCCCCTGGAGAAGGGAATGGCAACCCACTCTAGTATTCTTGCCTGCAGAATTCCATGGATAGAGGAGCCTAGCAGGCCACTGTCCATGGGGTTGCGAGAGTCAGCTACGACTTAGCGACTAAACCACCAAACCACCACCATAAGGATTACATAGGGGCTTCCTGGTGGCTCAGATGATAAAGAATCTGCCTGCGATGCAGGAGACTCAGGTTCGATCCCTGGATCAGGAAGATCCCCTGGAGAAGAGAATGGCAACCCACTCCAGTATTCTTACCTGGACAATTCCATGGACATAGCAGCCTGGTGGGCTGCAGTCCATGGGGTCACAAAGAGCTGGACATGACTGAGAGACTAACACTTTATAAGGATTACATATTAATGGAATCATCTTTTTTTTTTTTTTTCCCAGTGTGTGTTTTCTCTGATCATGTAAATTCCACGGAGATGTATTAAACTTGCATTTCTTGAGGTTTTTGCTGCTCCAAGTTCTGTGTTAAGCACTGTCTTGTATGACAAGGAAGCATGATTCTGCAATTGCTGGAAACATTTTTCAGAATTTCGTGTCTGTGACTGCCTTTTGAGTAAGTCCTCTTGATCCTTTCTTTGCATCAGCTCACTGGTGGCACATGTTTATCCTTCGAGGTTGGACTTCACTTTTTGGGAAGTGACCCAAAGTTGTTTCAAGTCTAGTCTAAAGGATCATTCTTCTTATAAAAGAAGTGAGTAAAGACACGGGGCTAATATTTGTAGGTGGCCTCTATGGTGGCCTCGGATGCTGTGTATCAAATTGTTAATTATCAGATATCATATTATTAAGAAGTTTCTAAAACACAGAAGTGTTTCTAGAACATCTGTGTTGTCTGGTGAAAATCCCTTTATGGGGATAACTTTCCTCTTTCAATGGCAACTTTCAGTTATCCAAATTCCGTTCCCTTTTTCCACCTGCCCCAGGCTGATCAGGCTGACAAGAGTCTGAGAGTGTTTTCAGTAGAAAGGTGCGGAGGCTGATTCTGACGTCTGTACATGCTTTTGATGAAGTTCCTTGAGTCTTATTGGAAAGACCCAAATTTATCCTGTTCAGCTGCCTATACCCGCCTAGGATATTCATGGTCAGACCATGGATCTACATAACTGGAAAATTTCAATCTATTTATGCTAAAAAAAAAAAAAAAATAGGCCTGGAGCTTTTAAAAATAAACATTACTTCCATCCTGTTATACAAAAATGCATTTGAGGTGGTCATCATTTTATTTGGGCCATGGTCTTCTGAGACTTGGGACAATAATATATTTTTTTCCATCTTATGGAAATGTATGCAAATTTTTAAGCATGCATGCGTGTATTACACACTTTATAAATTCTAGTAATAGAAATGTTTGTGTGTATAAATAGATAGAGAGTATACATTTTGTATTAAGTAGCCTCTTTGGTATTTGTTTACCCTGATTTTTTGATTTATGAGTCGTCATTGCTCACTACAGAGGAGGAAAAATAAATATGCAAAGCACTGGTAGACTTTTAATGGGGTTACTTCCCGTCTTAGCTCAGTGTTTCTGCACTGAAGCTGACCTTGAAATTGCTTTTTAAATACAAGTCAAAATATGCAAATTCCATAGTATCAGGGTGAGTATCCTATGTTGGGAGTTCTTTCAAATTCACATTTCTACATCATTTCCATCTTATATCCTGTGCTTTATCTGCCTCTTAATCCATTAATATCTGAGTGGTGGGTGTAAGGGTTTTCTCAGATGCCCTAATTGCCACTAAGGTTAAAACATGGCTAAATACATGCATGCCCACTTTTTTTTCTTTCATTTTTTTAAAATTTAGCTCAATTTCCTTTGTAATGAACAGGAAGGGCTTCATGCCTAGAGGGTTTAACTTCTTTCCCTCTCCAGTCTCCGAGACACCAGGGTGCGGGGTGTCACCTTCCTGTCCCCTTCATCCTGTTTCTCAGAGTCGTCAGGAGAAGTTGATCCCAGCCTGACATACGACTTCCGGCTGAGAAGGCGCATCCATCCTGTATTTGCAGTCACCCCTCGCGTCTAAGCTGTCCATTTCATTGGCTCCCAAGGAAGTCTCTTCTGTGCCCCGCTCGTATTTCATACGGGTCTTCTGGAGCCTGCACAGCGCTGGATATGTATATATCACCTCCCCCCTCGTTACCGCCAGAGAAGCTCACAACCATGAATTTCACTGAAGTTTATGATTGGTCCCCAACTGGCACAGAACTCTCTTCTGGATGCATTCTTGCTGTGAGATAAACAAGCAGATATTCTGAAGCGGTGCATGAATGAATAGGAAATACCCCAGTTCCAGAGGGTAAATCCATCACAGGGCGGAGAGGGTGTTCAGGCAAAGCCTTCAGTTCTGTGGTCGCTGGGGGGCTGGGGCTCAGGCTATAATTAACGCCGCTAGCCTTAAAAGGACGTTCCGGATGTTGTGCGTGTTGATTATCTCTTCATTTTGTTTATCCAAGCGTCCCCGCCTTGGAGGCCCGTGGCCCTTCCCAGAGAAAGCCCTGGAGACGGCGTGTTAGGGCTGCTCCCTTGTGAGAGCATCATTACCTCGCTTGCTCCAAACAAAGTCCTTTTCCCCCCCGCTTCTTTTTTTGTCCATAGAGGATGAAAACATTATTGGATTCAGGAGTTCATAGGAGTCCTGTGTGCAGCTGGGGACAAGGAGGATAGATTTATGAAATGGACCATTTCAAATGGCGTTATCTTCCTGCAGCGAGGCACACCTTTCATAAATCACGGGCGAGCACTCAGAAAACAGAACGTCTGTTATTCCTGCGCTGCCTTGTATTTGCATCCCCCCATCCTCAGAGAAAAAGGAGACGTTTTCACGTTTCCTTTCCTGGGTTTGAGAAGGCAGTTAATCCCCTGAGAGGGAAATCTTTGCAAAGGGGAAGAAGAAATGTAATAAAATAAAACATTACTTTGTATAAGTTCAGAATTGGTGCTTTCACTGCTTTCTTTTTAAATCATGGTGATTTTATTTTATTTTATTTTTGGCCTGCTAATTTGGTCCTTAATTACGGCATTAATGAAGTTCTAGGGTTTTATTTCTCCCTGAAAACGTTGTGCCGTATTCTGTAGGATCATATGGATGAACGTGGCTGAGCGGGGATTGACTCAGCCTTTCTCTCCCTCTCTCTGCCTTTCTCCATCTAGAGGCTGGTGGGTGATTATTCTCTCGCCTGCCCAAGTCCAAATTATGTATGAATGTGCTGTTAACACAATCGGAGAGTCCCTTCTTTTCTGGTAGCCTTGGTGTGATTTGCAAGGAGAAGCGGAGTGGATTCTTCTCTGTGTGTCCTTGGCATAAGCTACCAAGGAAGAGTCAGGTCTCCATAAAAAAATCAGCTTTCTTAATGAACGCAAGCCGCGTCCTGCACTGCTCACCCATCTTGCATCTTGCACGGTCTGAGGTTAAAGGTCATCATCCTCCTTGAAAGTTAGAGTCCCCAGATCAATCTAGCCTGTGTCTAAGGTTCCTTTGACATCCTGGAGGACAGTCTGGGGACAAGTTCTGAAAACGTATGACAGCAGTTTGGAAAATAAGCCTACCCACCTTCTCACTCCAGCCCCCCTCCCCATAACCCCCAAAAAAGATAACGTATGGAAAGGTTGACCTCTGTAACTTGGGTAAAGTAGGGGAAGGAAAGAATGAATAAAAAGCCTGCCAAAATATTTCAGAAAAAAGGGTTACATTTTAAGGGCTTATGACACATCATTTCACACGTGTGACAGGCCAAGATAAAACTGAACAAACTACTTAAGAGGACCTTGAACTTGACTAACCAAGGTTGATGGTCACTGCAAGATATCGAGGGAAGCTATCTCATTTTGAGGATTTAAAAAAAATAATAATTTTGCTTGTTTATTTTTGGCTGTGCTGGGTCTTCACTGCCACGCAGGCTTTCCTCCCATCATGGCAAGCGGGGCCTGCTCTCGGGCGTGCGGGCACGGGAGCTGTGGCGCGCGGGCCCAGGCTCTCGGGCGTGCGGGCACGGGAGCTGTGGCGTGTGGGCACAGCAGCTTTGGCTCCGGGGCTTTGGAGCTCAGGTTCAATAGTTGCTCCAAGGCATGTGGCATCTTCCGGAGCCAGGCATTGAACCCGTGTCTTCTGCATTGGCAAGAGACCTCTTTGACAGCTGAGCCACCAGGGAAGCCCATTTTTGAGATGTTTGGAGACATCGTTGTTCAGGCAAACCTGAGCTAGTGACTGAGATACTTGTTCACGCCCTTCCGTCTAGTTGCCTAGAAGGAATTGGTGCCAGATTCCATGGCTGAGGTCTCAGGTCAAGACCAGCTCTTCAGAAGGAGACATTCTCCGCCTCGCCCTGTCTGCCTGCCTTTCCCACCCTTTTCCCCCACCAGAAGTCAGAAGGTTCTTTGCGTGTGTCGTATAGGCCAGCCTGGGGTTTGGACCAGACAGCCCTCGGCTTGAAGCCTGCTTTCACATTTTCTTATCTCTCTTGCTTGCCTTTACTGTTTTGTAAACTGAGGACAATCACAGAAACCATTCAAAATCCCTTTAAAAATTTAGCTGGAGGGACTCCCCGCCACGCCCCCACCCGGTGGTCCAGTGGTTAAAACTCCACACGTCCATTGAAGAGGGCAGGGAAGACCCCATATGCCACATGCCACGTGGCGTGGCCAAAGAAAAGATTTAGCAAAATAAAGAATCAAGATGGCAGCACACAGTAGGCACCTAAATGATAGTTACCATTTATCGAGGGCTTTCCTGTATGGCATGCCATTGGTTTTGCCCTTCATGAACAGCCTTTCCCTTTTTCTCTCTTATCTTCACAGTGCTCCTGTGACCTAGGTGTTACTGTGCCCATTTACTAGATGAGAAGTCTAAGGTACAGGGCAGTAAGTCACTCATCTAATAAGAAGCCCACAATCCAAATCCTGACCTCTTTGACATCAAAGATTGTACTGCTGCTCTCACCCTGTTTCCCTTCTATCGTCCTGCTCTTAGGAACACAGGTCCACTACCCCAGGTCAGATAACTTGTCTGGGGCGGGGGGTTTCCAAGAGGGAGAAATAAGAGTGGACACACGAGTTTCAAGTCCAGCTGAGTTGGCAGAGCTGCTCAGCAGTCCTGCCAAGACTCAAGCTTCCTCCCATTCCTCTCCCGGCTTCTACCCTTGAAGGGAAGCTTCCCCACTGCAGGGCCCTACTCAGTGGGATCAGCAGACCTGTGGTGGCTCAAAAGAACTAGCGTGGCTTCTGAAAGGGTGGCACGTGGTCCCCGAGATGAACCATCAGCCAGCGGGGAACCCAGGGTCTGCATCAGCCAAACGCTGCATCGTTGGTGTCCACAGTCATTCAGAGGCATGATTTCCTCTTGTTCAAAGGTCTGTTTCCAGGTCCTTGGCCAGATATGTAAGAAGCTCGTCAAGAGAAGGAGGTTGGAAGGAAAAAGCAAAACTACTGATTTCTGAGAATTCTTCCTGAGTCTCTCTGGGCTGTCGTACAGGCAGCCTGTGATGAGACTGTTGTTGAGTTTGGATTGATTTTGTGTGTGTGTGTGTTTCGAGACTCAGCACAAAACAGCCCTTCCTCTGGGCAAACTTTTCTACTTCCCCTTTCCAGACAGAATTGACCTTCATGGTTGAGATGCTCTTGTACCTTGTCAAGCTTCTCTCATTGAACTGAAATTATTTCTTGTCCACTAGACAGTGAACTCCTTGAAGACAGGGACTGTCTTATCTTTGCTGAAGAAAAGTTTGCTGCATTAGTCCATGGAATCAACTTATAAACAGAGGATAAGAGCAAAGAACACAATAATTTTAACACCTAGAGCATATTCTGCTACAAAACCTAACACTGAGATACTTTTATCTTCCATATTTGATTTGTCTTGTAGCCACATCACATTGCAGTTGTGAGTTTGGTTTAAAAAAAAAAAAAATCCACATACGTGCTCCGAATTCAGTGACACGTACTGAATTGGAAGTCAGTAACATTTTCTTCTGATTTGGAAGTCATTTTGAGTCACCAGTCTAATTGCAATGGAGAGTTTCAAGCACATGGGCATTGCATGTCAATATCTGGGGCAGGCCACCTTGAGACATCCTTAGATTACCCTTCTGCTGGTGAGCCTGATTCTTGACCTCTGCAAATAAGTGATCATGATGCTGTAGCAGAAGGTGGAAAGACACCTTGCCATTTCCACCTTGCCATTTCCTTGATAATTCAACTAGATTCAAACACAGGAGGGAAACTCCTAACTGGAAAAGCTTTGCTGGAATGTCTAGAACTAGGAATAATACAATAATAATGGCATGGGGTCTTCTTTCATTTTCCATGGAATATCAAGGTATCCTCAGATGAGTCTTAAATTTTCACAGGTGACTTTCAGAAGTGGACATCTTTGGGAACAAAGGATTGATTTGCATCGAGAATTTAAGTCCGTCGTCTGGTTGATTTTCTTGAATATATAACCTCAACCTTCAGAGGGAGATTGTTTGTCTTTATACATGTGAAATTCAACCTTTGCTGAATTCTAACACATCTGAAGTTTTCCATGCCAAAAAGATCAAACTCAAGTTTGAAAGTCTATACCCACTCCAAAGTTTTTGTTTTACTGCTATCTTTCTAAAAAATTGAACATATAGTTACTGTGTTGTGTTCCTTTCAAGTGTACAGAAAGTGATTCCGTTTTACTCTTTTTTTTTTTTTTT
>SJYX01016987.1:133293-192407 GCA_006410675.1 Oreotragus oreotragus
TTTGCTTTTTTGCATTTCTTTTCCATGGGGATGGTCTTGATCCCTGTCTGCTGTACAATGTCACGAACCTCATTCCATAGTTCATCAGGAACTCTATCTATCAGATCTAGGCCCTTAAATCTATTTCTTACTTCCACTGTATAATCATAAGGGATTTGATTTAGGTCATACCTGAATGGTCTAGCAGTTTTCCCTACTTTCTTCAATTTAAGTCTGAATTTGGAAATAAGGAGTTCATGATCTGAGCCACAGTCAGCTCCTGGTCTTATTTTTGTTGACTGTATAGAGCTTCTCCGTCTTTGGCTGCAAAGAATATAATCAATCTGATTTTGGTGTTGACCATCTGGTGATGTCCATGTGTAGAGTCTTCTCTTGTGTTGCTGGAAGAGGGTGTTTGCTATGACCAGTGCATTTTCTTGGCAAAACTCTATTAGTCTTTGCCCTGCTTCGTTCCGCATTCCAAGGCCAAATTTGCCTGTTACTCCAGGTGTTTCTTGACTTCCTACTTTAGCATTCCAGTCCCCTATAATGAAAAGGACATCTTTTTTGGGTGTTAGTTCTAAAAGGTCTTGTAGGTCTTCATAAAAGATTATCCCTATATAAACTTTGAGAGAAGTGAAAGTTGCTCAATCGTGTCTGACTCTTTGCAACCCCGTAGACTGTAATACAGTCCATGGAATTCTCCAGACCAGAATACTGGAGTGGGTAGCCTTTCCTTTCTCCAGGGTATCTTCCCAACCCAGGGATCGAACCCAGGTCTCCCTTATTGCAGGTGGATTCTTTATCAGCTGAGCTATCAAGGAACTGCCCTCAAATTTCCTTCTAGTTAATTGAGTAAGCTAAAAGAAAGGAGAATTTGGACCCTACATCAAAGCCTGCTTATAATCAGCCTTGTATTTATGCATCAGCCAGTAAAGTAGGCAGAGAGTACTTATCTGCCCTCACTGATCAAATCTCTTGAGTGTTAGGGCTTTAGAAAAGCTTGAAAATCACTAATCTAAAGACAAAAGAACAGCATAGCAATGATAAGACCTAGGTACAAAGTATGGCTCTTTTATTTGTATGACTTTAGACGTGTTATTTAACCTGTTTACGATAGTTTCCTTATTCATTTTTATGGTAATAGAGTATTTTTATTAGATAATAAAATAGGATTTAGCACAGTACATGGCACAATAATAATAGTTAAGTAATATTATTTGTTCATGTTAGTAATAAAATTCAGTAGGTCCAGATTACAAAGGCCTTTCCACAAAGACATTCCCATGAGCTGGAGAGAACTCTGAGTTTTATTAAGATTTTCTAACAATGCAGATCTCTTAGAGTGTTTAGGTAGTAATTTATGCTGCCAACTGAGAGGGTAACAGGCAGGAAGGCCAGGGGTCTCCAAACGGAGGAAATAGCCTGCAAGTGTCAGACATTTTCTCTCTCTTAAGCGGCAGGAGAAAACAAACTAGCGATATTTTTTTTCCTTCTCTATACAAATTTAAAGGAGGTTTCTCTTAAGATTCTGTGTTGCCATAATGATACCTGGTTTCACCTCAAGTTAACCAATGCCTTTTTCTTATGGAAATGTTTATCTTAAGCTATGCTAATGTACTATGCATTTACCCCAAACTCTGTCTTCAAGTCGGTTCCGCCTTTTGGGCTCAACTTACTTGATAAACCAGTATGTTACACTCCGATATTGTTCCTCTAATCTATGTAAATGAAACTATTTGTATGGTGATCTGCCCTTCTTCAAGATTCAAGTTAATCATTTTATGGCCCAAGATCAACCATTTGGAGCCAAGGTTATCCCAAAATACTCTTATGGGTGTGGGGCCTGGTGCCATTCTAAGTTTTGAGACATTCCTTTCTTTCATTAACAGACTGCTGGTGACTATATAACATCCAGCTGAATACTAGCAGACGGGTACTCTTTCTGCCCCCTTCTGATGCCTATGTCAGAAGCTTTCTCTATCTCCTTTATACTTTAATAAAACTTTATGACACAAAAGCTCTGAGCGATCAAGCCTCGTCTCTGGCCCCGGATTGAATTCTTCTCCTCCGGAGGCCAAGAATCCCGGCATCGTAATTCAACAACCTTTCACAACAACTGCTAAATAAGGTCTTCAAAGAATCTCTGTACTGCTGTTCGAAGCTCTGACAACCATCTAGATTTTCTCTGCTCATCTCTCTAATGTTTAAAAATTTGGATTCCAGATCCCAGTAATGTCAGAAGGGTCCTTTGCTCTTTGCCAGTTACGGACTTGATGGCTCTTCTGCTTCTTTGTGGCTCAGACCCTCCTGGATTGTTGGAGCCCATCGTTTGGGTCTTTCTCTGGCTTTCCCACTATGCTTTTCATTTTCTCCTTTGCCTATCTTGCTTTCCTCACAGAGGTTTATAAGTTGGAAGACTGGCTGGATACAACTGCTTCAAATGTAGACAGCTAGATTTTCTTGTCATATTTATAATCTCAGTTATTAAGAATTTCTCCTTGAATTAAAGGAGAATTATGTCTCTTATGGGCTTCCTTGGTGGCTCAGACAGTAATGAATCTGCCTGTAATTCAGGAGACCTGGGTTCGATCCCTGGATCAGGAAATCCCCTAGAGAATGGAATGGCAACCCACTCCTTGTGGGCTACAGTCCACGAGGTTGCAAAGAGTCAGACACGCCTAAGTGACTTTCATTCACTTATTACGTCTCCACATGAGACTTCTGGAATCATTTCCTGGGGTCCCTTCAGGCTCTGAGGTTGTAGAATGACAGAATATCTCTTGCTGGAAGCTCTCCTGCAAAAGAGCTATAGATAACTTGCTCATTGACCAAAAGTTTACTACTTCCCTGGTTCAGAAAGGGTGGATTGAATAGACCTCTTTGATTTATAAAGCTGGTGAAATATTTTCAGATTCCATTGAGTATGGAGGAATTTGTATATAGGATAATTTCTTCTGAGGGCTATAACTAGATTTTATATGATTTCATATGTTTTTATGTTCAAATGGAGTCAGATGTGTGGGAATATTTTGCTTTGTGATTCAAAGTCACGAAACCTCTTCCCAAAAAAATCTCCTCCATCCTAATTTCCAGATGTTTCATTTCACCCAGACGAAACAAAGCTCTCACTGTTGAGGGAGCAAGAGCAAACAACTACTTTTTTTAGATACCATCATGAGCTTGTGTCTTCAAGGGTTCACATACTCTACAGCATTTCCAGCTCCACCCAAGTGTCCCATGGGTCTAAGTGAAGAAGAAAATGCTCTAGTCTTTAGATCTGAGCCCAAACAGCAAAATGAGGCCAGACCTAACCACTTCTCTAATCAAAATTTTGAAACCCAAGTATCTTGGGACCTCCTTGACTGACAAGTAGCATCCTCTCCTGGAAGTTGGATGTCAAGACAGATGCTCCTGGAGCCTTACTAGCCTAGCCACCATGCTGTGGGACAGCCCTCTCCATTGCTAGACAAGGATAGAATCAGAAAATTCTAGACCTCTTTCTTACTGGATCTTAGCAGGCGTGGAGCTACAAGGGAAACTGAAATGGTTTGGGCTCTTTAGACAATAAGATGGGCAGACAAGCCGGCTCCCCTTTAAGCATGAGGGCCAAGTCTCTGTCTGCTCCTGGCTGATAGGGACAGCCAGGCCTGGTGGTAGAAAACAAAATAGGCCTATAACTGTTCTGGATTGGGTAAAGGAATTTTCCATAGATTCAGCTAGTTAACTAGAGTTTTGTATTGGTTGGGGGGGGGGCAACCCCAGCTAGTAGTAAAATCTTACTTGCTTATTTTCTTTGCATATTTTTTTTTTCAATCTATGGACCTTGCATGAGGAGTGGGTAACCATGTTTAGTTTCACAGGGACCCTAGCTAAGACTTCCATTCATTCTACTTAACATCCTACATTTCAGAAGTTTAATAATATTACCTCCCCAAAATAATGATTGGCAAAATATAATCAAAAGACTAAAAACTAAACTCCTTTGTTTAATACATTATCCATTGACTATCATCTTACCCAAAGGTGACATCTTGGCTGTTTTATGATATCACAAGGTCAACAGAAACTCCTATGACCTTATTTCATGGTGTAATACTCTGAGTTAATAATATTCATGTCAGTCATCTACAGACCTATCAAGAAAAGTTGAGTCTCTATTCTTCTTCAACAGTTTTCAAGAACCTGCCTTCCTTTTTCTGATCCATTTTCAGTTGGCTGCCTTCTCCCCTGGCAAGTCTAGGCCCAGTGGGAGTGCTTATTCTATAAGTAATAGCTTTGTTTTTGTTTTTTCATTTCATTTTAGCACACATATCCTTAGATCAGAAATCATTTTCTTCCTCAGTTATCAAGTGACCGGATCTCATGGTTTAGCTCTTACAAGGGCTGTTTAATTAAGAAAGTTCCTCTGTGAAATCTACACGCTTAGAACACATTATGTACTTTGTACCTTGATAATAATTCTTAGTATTCATTTTTACAACTTTCAGAAAAGAACCTGACCTTCATGGACTGGTCAAGAATTCTCATGTGAACCTGACTTTATCAGGTCAGTTAAAATACTTCCATGTTTTTATTTCCAGTCAATAGAAAAAAAAATTAACAACAAAGCAAAAAACTGCTTTCTATCTAAAAATTATAGGGTAACACCTGATACCTTTTACCTTTATAGATTTCTTGTTTACCCAGCTGTTTTTTCATTGGAAACATTTTGTAAATTGAGGAACTAGGCATTTGGCCTGTAGCAGTTATCAGAATACCTTACTCTGAGCTTAGTAAAATAACAGATATAAAACAAATAGCTTTGGGGGAGACGGGACTCTTAAGATAACTGTTAGTAATTTGTACCTAACTGTGAACTAGCTCAAACGGTAAAGAATCCGCCTGCAATGCAGGAGACCCGGCTTCAATCCCTGGGTCGGGAAGATCCTCTAGAGAAGGGAATGGCAACCCACTCCAGTAGTATTCCTGCCTGGAGAATTCCCATGGACAGAGGAGCCTGGCGGGCTACAATCTGTGGGATCACAAAGAGTCAGACACAACTCAGTGACTAACACTGCTATTACTATGTCTGATGATTTTCTTAACCCACAGGGGAGTTTAACTGAATGGTATTATTTTGAGAAGGAAGTAGAGGAAGAGCTAGTGATTATTCCTTGTGGAGCAGAGTTAGGGCTTGGGGCATCTGCACAGTCAAGGAGAGGGAAGCACTAGGAGTAGAAGGACTACTGGAAAAGGAATATAAAACCACAAAGACCATTTTAGAGGTCAGCTCAATATATTGGCTTCAGTCAGGTGAAAAATAAAAACTTCCTAACTCTGAAAGCCACTATGTATTGTATTATGAATGCTGTGGTGACATAATCTGTTTTCTCAGGAAGTAGTTCACAAAACTTTTCATATTCAGGTAATACTTACTTGGAAATAAGTCTGCAGTACTGCATCTTAAGGATCCGGAGTTGTCGGCAGCCCATTTTAAGGTTCTCAAGCATTTGATCGGTAAGCAGGATACAACCAGAAACATCCAAAACGTGCAGGTAATGGCATTTTGCCGATAACATCTCCATTGCTGAGTCAGTAATCTGGAAATAGAGCCAAAGTAACTACTGATTATTTCGAGCAGCTGCATCCCAAGGAAGAATAGTATATTGGTCAGTTTGGGCTGTTATAACAAAATACTACAGACTAGTTGGTTTAATTAGCATACATTTATTTCTCAGAGTTCTACAAGCTGAGAAGTCCAAGAACAAGTTGCCCACAGGTTCAGTGTCTGGTAAGGGTCCTCTTCCTGATTTGTAAATGGCTATCTTCTTGCTGTAACTGTACATGGTGGAATACTGGAGTGGGTTGCCATTTCCTTTTCCAGGGGATTTTCCCAACCCAGGGGTTAAACCTGGGTCTCCTGCATTGCAGACAGATTCTTTATCATCTGACCCACCAGAGAAGCCCAAAAGGAGCTCTAGTTTCTATTCTTTAAGGACACTAATTCCATCATGGGGGTGCTACCCTCGTGACTTCAATCTAAACCTAGTTACCTCCCCAGAGCCTCACCTCCTAATGCTTTCGCACCAGGGATAAGAGTTACAACATGTGAATTTTGGAATGACATAAATACTCAGTCCATAACAAATATAGTCAGGACCCTTGCATATTCTCTTATCATGTGGTGAGCCTATAATTCAGGCCAGTGACTTAGTCTGTTTCCAGAACAGTAAAAGATCTCTTTCAAGTGACACTAATAGAATTTATGATCTTGCTGTTATTTTTATTTTAGAGTTACCTGTTTGGGATGGGAAACGTCATCAAAATTTTCCTAGTAATTAATATTTGTCACACCAGTATGAGCAACTTATGAAATTCTGCTGTAACAGCATTTAGCTTTAAATTTGAAATCCACTCTAAGGCATCATCAATTTGAGAAGCATAAGTTTAATAACATCACATGTTACAAAACTGTAATATATATATTACATGAATATATATAATATATATTAACCTACAAACAGAATCAACTTGCTATAAGAAGGGATCTAGAGATCTCTAATGGTTTGTATATGGAATAATTGGTTCTGGAAAGGGACTAGCAGGTGAGAGAGATGTTTGTAGGCAGCAGAAGAAAGAAGAGCAGAAGCCACAGAGACTACGTGAATCTCGCACTGAGAATTTCTGCTAAGGGTCCAACATCTTGAGGGTTTGCACAGATGTTCTGTAGAAGTAATTCAACTCCACTTCTTAGATTACTTCACCTACTCAAGGTCTAGTGTTTGAATTTATAGCTGAATTGAGACTTGCTGCAGAATCAACTAGATTACTCTCCCCAAAGGAATTTTTTTCCAACTGGATTTAATTTACTTTAAATGTTTGAACATTCTAAAAAACATGCCATGAGGCTAAGCTCTTGTTTTTTACATAAAATTGAGAGAATTATGCAAAAACCCCCTTTAATTTGAAACGTATACTTTTTATGTTTGGAAAGAAAGATGTCATTGTCTAAGTATGCCTGTTTCCAGAACATGCTCGGGACCAAGGTTTAACATTGCAACTGATTCTCACATAAATGCTTTCAGACATTCCTGACACACTCTATGGGTCTCTGAGGATCTGATATCACTGGGAGCAGGAGTTAGCCTGCCCCTAATGAATTGTAGGGAAAAGGAAAGACAGTGAGATGATGGAAAAATCCCAGAGAGGTAGAGTTCAGAGTACTAGGTTTTTCTGATACCAGAGGAACTGAAAAGGAGCCCAACATTTCCTGTAGATCAGAATCTCAAGTGTTCAGTGACTGAGGTGATGTTTTTGGAACTTAGGGGAGCTGGAAACTGGAGGTCGAGGTGACTGGCCACATTCTTAACTCCCATATACAGGGTCTTGATCTCAGTCCTATTGAGCAGAGATTATGTTATTCCCATATTAGTTCTGGATAGGATGAGGTCATAGTACTACTCACTAATCTTGGAGCTGAGCTAGTTGTAGGGACCTTCCAGGAGGTGAATAAGATGCCCATTCAAGATTAACTCATGGACTTTTGGGAAATGTAGCCTAGAATGATAAGCCAGACACTGATGTGTATTATGGCTCATCAGAAACAATGGAACTGAAATATATTAGACAGGACCACAGCCTTATGATTTCTGAGGCTGTGGGTGTCAGGAGGCATTTAACAGGAGGCTTCCTGTGTGCTGTTTTGGATCTGTCAGGAATTCTCTGCTCCTTATTAATTCCTGAATACTCAGGAATTAAGAGGAGAGGCAAGCCTCTCCTAGGGGCTAAAGAATCCAGGCATTTCCTTCATTAGTTTTTCTATACAGTGATAAGTATCCTCTTCCTCCTTGTGAACATTAAGGTAAAAGTGANGTCAGGAATTCTCTGCTCCTTATTAATTCCTGAATACTCAGGAATTAAGAGGAGAGGCAAGCCTCTCCTAGGGGCTAAAGAATCCAGGCATTTCCTTCATTAGTTTTTCTATACAGTGATAAGTATCCTCTTCCTCCTTGTGAACATTAAGGTAAAAGTGATTGTTTACAAATCTCTTTCTTTAATATGGATTGCCTATGTTTTGTAAGTCTGGAATTTTAATCTTTATCTTTGCTAAGAATAACAGCTTTGTAATACAGTATTTATACACACACCACGTTAATTAAAACACCTTTGCTCCATTAGAGCTCTGGTCCCCGTGCCTTTCTCTCTCTCTCTCTCTCCCTTTCTTTTTCAGGCTGATCCCTTGGAGTGCCAAGGCTCTCTGAGTTCACTTTCCTGACTGGGCTTCTAAGACCCTCTCAAGAAGGTGCTCTGCACCTTCACCCCATCGAAAGGGCGCCTGAGGCCTTCATGAACAGAGCAAGCCCCATGCAGGGACTTTATTGGCTTTCTTTGTAAACCAAGGAATATCAACCTCTGTCTCTCTCCTTTACTTTCTTATCAGTCGACTCCGGACCACCAGGTTCTGGTCCATTAAAGGACCTCAACAGTGGGGAGTGTTCATATTATGGTCATTACATCTTCTGAATCAGAATATTCATTTCACCTGCATAAATGGTAAAGCTCAATGCTTTTCCTTTACATTGAGATTCTGAAATAATCTACTCTCCTTTCTTTTTCTCAGTCTAGATCTTCAGTGTAGAGTGATGTGTTTTGTAAAATGTTATTTGTGTAATCCTCCTTAGTTTCTAGGCTGTAAGACAATGTCTTCTGCACGTTTTATAAAAACTCTGTCGGTTTTTCCTTACAAAAACAAAACAAACAAACACAAATCGTCTGCCTCAGTTCTTGTTCTCTTTAGTCTTTCCTTTTCTCATTCTCCTATTTCCCTCCCTTATTAGTGGAGCCTCTTAAAAACCCAGTCAACATCTGTGCTTTCTTTAGAGCCAGGGCAGTTCCCCGTGAGCCATGTGTTACCCATGTGTCTATGTGTCCGTGTGCAGTGAGAGCAAGGACCCCGCCAGCTGTGACTGCCCAAGCTGCAGAGGGTTCATGGTCACTGCTGTCCTGAATTCCTTGCCCCAGCTTACTTCTAGAACCAGATGATGCTGACCAGAAAGACAGCTGGTTTCCCTAGTTCTAAAGGCTGTTGAACAAAGAAGAATTTTATTGTAAATTTTCTAGATCAATTTTGTCATGATTGACCATAGCTTTCCCATCACTGCCTCCTCCTTATTGCAGGATGATTAATGATAGAGAAATCAGGAGGTTCTAGCATCACTCTCTTAACCTACTCACTACCCAGACTGAACAACTGAGAAGCTGAATTTTTAGACCAGTTAGAATTCAAGGAGTCTTGAAAGTTCAGGTGATACTTTAATGTGTGCAACAGAAGAGGACAAAATTGTTAGTAACTTTGTAATTTCTGAGGATTTTTTAAGAGATATTTTAGTTTTCTTCCCTTTGGGTATTTTACTTCCTCTAAGGTTTTTCTGTTAATTTGTTTTGGTCTTTATGTTCTCCTTTAGAGGCTTTTGTCCTAAGTGTGGCCTCATGTCCTTGACTGTCTACAGAAGATGCAGGTTTGATTGCTGGGTCAGGAAGATCCCCTGGAAAAGGAAATGGCAACCCACTCCAGTGTTTTTGCCTGGGAAACCCCATAGACAGAGGAGCCTGGTGGGCTACAAATAATGGTATCGTAAAAGAGTTGGACATGACTTAGTGAATAAACAAGAACAACAACAAAAGCTTAATAGAAGGTCTGAGTGTATAATGTGGGCCTTCTCTTCTTTCAGCTTCAGTGGGCTAAATGACTTATTTGTTGGAAAATCCACAAATGTCAGTATATTTCAGTGTTTCATCTTGGACTAGTCAGAGTCCCCAGTAAAAAGGATTCCAGCCTCCTGCCTGGAGGGAAAGATCTGGCAGCCAAATTCTGGATGCTGTGCTGGAAAAGTGCTGAATATCTCTGCATTGAGCATTTAGTCACTTAATTCCCATTTTCACTTTTGTATCCAAGCTCTCAGTTTTATATGATGTCTCCCAGCCTGGCCACCTTCTGTTTTATTATCTGTAGAGCGGATAGTAGAGAGATTTTACTCCCCTCCTCCATCAGAGGACATTCAGCAATATCTGGAGACATGTATTATTATTATGACTGGAGGTATGGTGAGGGGGCTAGGTGCTACTGACATGTACTGGATAGAGAGCAAGGATGCAGTTAAACATCCCACAGTGCACGAAACTATCCCCCACTGTAAAGAATGATCTTGTCCAAATGTCAGTAATGCCACGGTTGAGAAATCTGGCTCTAGGAAATATATCTCAAATCTGGTGAGGATGAGGAGGGGCAGTTGCCTGAAAGCATAGAATAGGGAAGGAGATCTATTGATGTACCTAATTCTCAAGAACTTTTAACCCAGTCTTCCTTATTTTAGCCATCCTCTTGACCCAGTTACAAAAGTATACAGTATTGCCAAGTTGAAGGTTATGGTGTAAATCCATTCTTTCTCCAGCTTTCTCTACTATTGGTTTAGGATTCAAAGTTGTCTCTGGTATGCTAAATTAATTCATCTATTTTCAGGTTTCCAAAATTTTGTTGCTTTTGTCTCCTACTGTTTTCCCTATCATTGTGGGCCCTCCTCCTTCTTCTGCAGTTTTGGTAGCATTTCAAGAGGGAACAAAATTATCAGGGTGTATTTAATCTGTCATATTAATCCAGAACCAGAGACCTCTATTTCTTGACCTGGTGATATTATCTGTAGTATATTACGAGAAAAGAAAGTAGGTTACAGTGTATTTTAGAAAGTATGATTCTAGTCTTTAAAAAGCAAGACAAACCTTCTTTAACTATAATCTCTGTACATAGAAAAGAATTCTAGAAGAGTAAGTATAAAATGCCAGTGGTACGTCCTGGGTGGTGGTATGACTTTGAATTTTTACTTTCATACTTTTAATATATGCAGTCCAAAGATTTTGCAATGAGTATATATTCCTATCAAAGACAGATGTCAAGAAAAATTGTCACACTTGAAAGTAAGACAAAAGATGGTTGCCTACCCTTACATGTTTACTGGAACATTATTTTAACAGGTCAAACTGAGAAATTCTACAAGGAATTATGCTGTTTTTTGGACATACTATTTATTATCAATTAGGGCTCAAATTCTACCTGTTGTATTTTTGTCTAAGAGAGATGCAGATTATTTCTGGTAGAAACTATAGCTCCAAGGTTATTGATTTGTTACCTTGTAGGACTTTAACCAATTTTGGATTTAACCTAACAATCATGTTCCAACATTTTTTCTTCAGTTCCTCTAAATACTCAGTTTGATCAAATGCTGTATGAACTGACTTTATAATTTTACTGGTTCTCTCATTAGTGAATTAAATAAATATTTGACACATTTTTATATTTGTATGAGAATTGTCTTTAACTTTTTCCGGGTACTACTTTTACACAAATGAAATCATAAAGCTATTTACAGTTTGGGGAAGGAGAACTCTTGATGAATACCTCAGATATGGCAAAGAAAAGTTCTATTATGGGTCCAGCACCTAATAGCTACCCTGCCTGTGTTCTTTGACAGTACTTCAGTCTGACATGTCTGAGCTCTAACTCCTGCACATACCTTTGGACAGCCAGCAACACTGAGAGATGTGAGATTAATACAATAAATGGCCAATGCTTTAATAATTATATCTGATAGTTGGGGGCAATAAGAGACATCCAGATGTTCCAAGGTCAGTGAGCCTTTGCAGAATACCTGTAAGAAATTCCAAGTTAGTGGTTTCCTTTTTATTTTTTTTTCTTTTTCTTAGTCTTTATTCAAATTTTATGCCATCTTACCCCATGGGCGGTTTATTTAGTATGCATTTCAGCTCTTGAGATGTAGATGTGTCACATTTTGTTGCAAACAAAGAAGCCATTACATCCAAAATCTCCTTATAACAAAAGATACTCAGACATCACTTAACAGTTCAGTAATATTCAAATTCCTGCTAATAGAATTTGGTTTTCTATCACTAATGAAATTTTACCCATATGGTTAGTAATTATTAGAGTTATATTCAGCTCAGTGAGTAGAAGAAAAGAAATCTGGGGATAAGAATTAGATGGCAAACACTCTGGAAAGTGAAAGTGAAGTCGCTCAGTCGTATCCGACTCTTAGCGACCCCATGGACTGCAGCCCACCAGACTCCTCCGTCCATGGGATTTTCCAGGCAAGAGTACTGGAATGGGTTGCTATTGCCTTCTCTGAAACACTCTGGGGTTGACACTAAAATATAATGGAAAAAGCACAGTTCTGGGACTCAGACAGACTTGAGNCATGGACTGCAGCCCACCAGACTCCTCCGTCCATGGGATTTTCCAGGCAAGAGTACTGGAATGGGTTGCTATTGCCTTCTCTGAAACACTCTGGGGTTGACACTAAAATATAATGGAAAAAGCACAGTTCTGGGACTCAGACAGACTTGAGTTTTAATTTCATTCTACCACTTTATTAGCTTTGAAACCTTAGCAAATCACTCAGTTTTTCTGAGCCTCAGTTTCTTCAAGTTAGGGAAAATAATATCTACCCTTCAGCATTGTTCTGGGATGCCAAAATGTTCATCTAAAATTTCTAGGGCTAGAAAAGTCCTGGAAATCATTGAAAGTTCTTCCCTTTATCTTGGTTGTTCTTAATTTTCATTCCTACTTTCAGTAAAAAGAAAAAAAGCCTATGTTAAAATTTATATACAGTGTCATTTGAGAGGCAGTTTAACATATTGATTAGTTCTTAGGAAAGATTGAGGGGAGGAGGAGACAGAGGTTGAGATGGTTGAATGGCATCACTGACTCAATGGACATGAGTTTAAGCAAATTCTGGGAGACAGTGAAGGACAGGGAAGCCTGGCATGCTGTAGTCCATGGCGTCGCAAAGATTCAGACACAACTTTGCCACTGAACAACAAGCACTCAATAAATATTAATTATTACTGGAATTTGCATATGATACCAGTAATAATAAAGACGCACATTTGTGTTGTACTTTGGAGAAACCCAAAAGATATTGGTTCAGTGAGTTCAGTTCAGTCACTCAGTCGTGTCCGACTCTTTGCGACCCCATGAATCGCCGCACACCAGGTCTCCCTATCCATCACCATCTCACGGAGTTCACTCAGACTCACGTCCATCGAGTCCGTGATGCCATCCAGCCATCTCATCCTCGGTCGTCCCCTTCTCCTCCTGCCCCCAATCCCTCCCAGCATCAGAGTCTTTTCCAATGAGTCAACTCTTCGCATGAGGTGGCCAAAGTACTGGAGTTTCAGCTTTAGCATCATTCCTTCCAAAGAAATCCCAGGGTTGATCTCCTTCAGAATGGACTGGTTGGATCTCCTTGCAGTCCAAGGGACTCTCAAGAGTCTTCTCCAACACCACAGTTCAAAAGCATCGATTCTTTGGCGCTCAGCTTTCTTCACAGTCCAACTCTCACATCCATACATGACCACATTGGTTATTTTACCCTAAATCATCATCTTTTTCTGACCACAGTAACCATCAGTGATTCCTCTTTCATCTGACCTCATACAAAACTTGTCTTTTTCAACTGATTCAGCACTTAACAGTACTTGACTCATTCCTGTTTTGTAGCTCAGTTTATATGGAGATTTGTTTTCTCTAGCAACTAAGTGATGTCAGATATTGGAAGGGGCAGCTGGTAATGAGATATTGAGGTCCCTGTTATTGGAGCTAATCAAACATAGAGGGCACAACTAGGGAAATCTAGCTTTAAAGGATTGGAATTGGTCTTAAAACTCAGCTCACATTCAACAAGTTTTTTAGTTAGAGTGCAATAAGTCTCTCAGAGGTACTGTCTGGAACTCTGCTTGCTCCTTATACCCCTTTCATAAGCATCATATTTAGACTACAGTAAGTTCTCAATAAATACTAGCTGCTTGCTCAATCTGTTTGTGAGTATCTTCAAGGATATAAAGACTTGTGTTTTAATAATACAGGAATTCTTATGTTGCAAGGGGTAGGGTAACATTGTTTTCTATTTAGAGAATGGATAGAGTTCAAGGAACCAGAGAAAATGTAAAGCAAGAAGGAATCGTTGAACTATAAGAAAAACTTATTAAAAGATGAAACAAGCTTCAAAGGGAAATTCAAGTCTCTGCATGTCTGCAGACTCTTTTCAGAATCATCTGTCAGTGTCTTGGACTGCTTGAATCAGTTCTGCTTTAAGCCTTTTTAAAAGCTTTGATATTCTTTGAAGTTAAACTTTCTCAGAATTTTTAAATTAAAGAAGAACTTATAAAACTGATGAACAAGGCCTATGATGCATTCGTGGTAGCATTCTCATTCAGGGAAAATCTGAGGCACAAAGATGAGTCCAGGTCTTTATGTTTGGCATAAATCAGTGCAGATCTAAGAAATAAGTCAGAACTTTCCCTCTCTTACAATCCATATTTTCCTTTAGAGACTATAAGTCGTATTAAGTACTTAAGCCTGGAGGCATGTTTTTCAGCAAATCACTCATGAAATTTCATACCCCCCTTACCCATAAGATTATTTATGCTCTTCTGGCTACAATGCTTCAGAATCACACATATATCAATGCTGCTGATTTTCTTATCTTGGAAAATGCTAGACTGAGCTTATTCAAAGTAAAAATTTTTTTATAATGAAAATGGGGAAAGTGTAAAAATTATCAAGTTTGACTTTCATCCCATGTATCAACCAATTTTGCCATGGGTTAGCAGTCTTGAGAAGGAAATGGGCTACCCATTTCAGTATTCTTGCCTGGAGAATTCCATGGAGAGAGGAGCCTGGTGGGCTATATAGTTCATGGGGTCGCAAAGAGTCAGACACAACTGAGTGACTAACACTTTCACTTTCTCAGCAGTCTTTAAGACAACTTCCAAATCTCTTAGTGAGTTAAATAATTTCTTCTCTGTATTTCATGAATTGAATCATTGTGTGGGGGCTTAATGACTGCATTCCTAAATTGGATATGTGGAAGAGACTGAATCTCACTAACATTTACCGATTGTGACAATAATGTGCTTCTGTCAAAATCCTAATTTAAACCACCTCAATAGGTGTCAGCTCCCGATCTTAAAAAAGCTCACCTCGTGGTGCATACTCATAAAACCATCTCTTGACTATTTGCCTTATTCAGTTCTGAGTAATCCTGCTACAAAGTTCTGGGTGGGAGTAGGATAGAGTTTTCTACTGATAATTACGGAGAATTCTTTTGCTATCATGAACCATTTTCTATAATGAAGGCTATTTGGGGCTAGTTGAAATACAACTTCCTCAATTCTAAGTTATAAACTGAATTCAAAACTATATAGTCTCTTACAATGCTTTGTCCCCATTAGGCATCAGCACAGGTAGGAGTGGTGGTTGCCTGGGCACACTGAGCTGTGAAATCTGGGCCCTGGTACCAAAACCAAACTGTCAGAGCCTAAGTGTCCACCACCACCCCTACCACCCTACTGATAAGATGCCTCCCCTGCATTCGCGTTCTCCCTGCCAGGGAAACTAGGCTTAGCGTGGGCGCAGTGTTACAGGATTATACCACTTTTAGAGGAGCCTACTGTTTTTAAATATGGAAAGGACTGTGGAAGGGAGAAAGGGCAAGGCCAAGACCCCAAACAAATATTTCCAAAGATACTTTCACCTTGAAATTTCTTATCAGTTATATAGTGATTTGAGGGAATAAGCCACAGCTTCAAACCGGCTCAAATGTACTTTATTCCATGAAGTTTTTCCCAATTCCTCACTCTGGAAGTAATGACTCTCCAAAATTTCTGTAGCTTAAATTTTTTGTCCTTCTCATTTTCCACTTATATTATAGCTATTTATACAACTGTCTTATCTTCTGCATTGATTGTAACTTCTTGAGGGCAGAGACCAAGTCTAAATTATGTTGTGGTCCCAATATCTGGTATACAAATGAAGAAATGTCTCTCATCTAAGGAGTGAGGAGAATGAGCTCCCATAGATTCCACTAAGCCCAGTCCTACCTGGCACTCTGTTCAGTAACTGCTAGTGAACAAGAGTAGTTAAGAGGACAGAATTTGGGGTCCACTACCCTAATTTCAAATCCTGCCACTTAGAACCTCTGTCTCTCTAGATAAATTATCCAACTTCTCAAGGTCTGAATGATCTCACTTGCAGCATGGGAATAAAATGGTATAGTATTATGGCACCTACTTAGGGGGATTAAGTGAATTAAGATGAATATAGGAATTGAACAATGCCTGGAACATAGCAGTTAGTCAGTAATAGCTAGTAATATTATTTGTACCTACTGATTCTCTACGGTTATGATTTCAAATTTTTAAAATCATCACACCGTAATAATATTTGAGCATATACTTTCAAAAAATGTAAGTTAAATGTACTTGTAAATTATATAGATATGCAAATATATATTATAAAGTATATAAAAACAGAAATAAAATATAGGAGATAAAACTAAATCTTAATAGAAGTTCTAATATTTTATTGTCACACTGAAATAGATTATCTTGTTCACTTGCCAGAGTAAATGCTTTCTCTAGAGAAACCCAGTGGTTTGCCTTTGGTTGTCAGTAAGCCTTAATGACATACTGGCTTTACAGACTCTAGGTAATTGGAAAAAAACAAGGGAATTACTTTTAAAGTATCAAATGTGACAAGTACATAAAAAGATGTCAAATGTAAGAAAAGTATAAACAGGTTGAGTGAGTGGAAGGAAATGCATATTGGAAGGAAAATCAAGAAAGATCAAAACAAAGTATCTCTGAATTATAATTTGAAATTAGGACTGTTGAAAGAAAATCCTAGATTTTCATCTTCAAAAAAAAAATGAGCTAAGGTTGGACCACCCAAAGGTCAGTTAGGTATTTTTTTGTGGCTTGAAATATAACCGATTTTTTTTTCTATTTTTAAAAAATAAAAAAAAAGGATATTGAGTGGCCCAGTTACCTGACACTCCAGCAGCCCTGTAGGAGCAGAAGGGTGAGGAAATTGCTTTTTTTTTTTTTTGCTTTAAATGATTATTAATAATATTTTTTAAATTGAAGTGTGGTTGGTTTAAGTGTTGTATTGTGCTAATTTCTGCTGTAAAGTAACTCAATTATACAATATATGCAATATTTTTCATATTCTTTTTCATTATGGTTTATTCTGGGAGATCAGCTACAGTTTCCTGTGCTGCTTNTTTTTTTTTTTTTGCTTTAAATGATTATTAATAATATTTTTTAAATTGAAGTGTGGTTGGTTTAAGTGTTGTATTGTGCTAATTTCTGCTGTAAAGTAACTCAATTATACAATATATGCAATATTTTTCATATTCTTTTTCATTATGGTTTATTCTGGGAGATCAGCTACAGTTTCCTGTGCTGCTTGTTGTTTTTCCATCCTATGTGTATTAGTTTACATCTGCTAATCCCAAACTCCCAGTCCTCCCTTCTCCCAGCTCCCTCCCCTTTGGCAACCACAAGTTTGTTCTGTATGTCTGGGATTCTGTTTCTGTTTCACAGATAATTTCATTGGTGTCATATTATATGGTATTTGTCCTTCTCTTTCTGACTGACTTCACAGTATGAAAATCTCTCCATGTTTCTACAAATGGCATTATTCCATTCTTTTTATGGCTGAACAGTATTCCATTGTATATATGTGCCACATCTTTATCCATTCATCTGTCAGTGGACATTTACTTTATTTCCATGTCTTGGCTATTGTGAATAGTGCTGCTATGAACATAGGGTACATGTATCTTTTTTAATTAATAATTTTATCTGTGTATATGCCCAGAAGTGGGATTGCTAGATATTATGGTAGTTCTTTTTTTTTAGTTTTCTAAGTGACCTCCATAATGGTCTACATAGTAGTTGTACCGATTTACATTCCCACCAGCAGTGTAGGAGGGTTCCTCTTTCTCCATACCTTCCCCAGCATTTGTTATTTGTAGATTTTTTTTAGTGACGACCATTCTGATAGCTGTGAGACTGTACCTCATTGCAGGGTTGATTTGCATTTCTCTAATTATTAATGACGTTGAGCATCTTTTCATGTGTCATCTGTATTTATTCTTTGGATAAATGTCTATTAAGATGTTTGGGCAGGGAAATTACCTAAGCTATAATAATCAGCTTTAAAGAATTGATGGGTTTCTATTTGCACAGTCACTCAACTCCTTATTTTTTCTCCTTCTTTCCCAAGAAAATGGCAACTCAGAATTTGTGTCATCCTGTGACCTCTTCCATTTAAGAATCTCTATTGAATAATGAGTTCATCAACCATTATTGATGCTTTGATCTTCAATTTTGGTGCATAATGGAATAAGAGATGATGTAATCAAGGGAGGTTACTGGTCTAGAAGAAAAACAAAGGGCCAGGAATTTGAAGTTGTGTCTGTGACTTTGGGCAAGTTACTTAACTTCACATTTCCTCATCTTTAAGAGGAGAATGAAAACAACTGTCCATCTCTCAGGTTTATTGGAAGGTAGAGAGAAAATGTGTACTCCAGGATCCCTTAGCAGACGTAATCCCCTATGTAAATGCTGACTTTTTGTCTGTCAGCAGTGGAACCAGAGAGGCTGTAGAACAATCCTGCCTGCCAATTAAGACATGAGAATGCCACCTTACCACCTTCAACGTACTGGAGGGTTTGAGATGAAGAAATATCATGCACACAATTTAACTGGAAGTTAACAAAAAGGATTATTAGAAGTCATAACATAGAAAAAATCACAGCTCCGATGAGACATGCTTCAGGTGCTCAGTTCATGTCAGGTGAGGTGCAATAAGCCTAGGCATGCGGCATAAAAGAGAAATCAAAAATACATTAGCCACTTAGGCTTAAGAAGCATAAACTCATACTATTGTAGGAAAGTGAGATTCTGACATATTTTTTTTTCCTGCCCTTTTATTTTTGCCTTCAGATAATCTGACTTTGGAAAAGTTTTAGCTTACATAGGATAAACTAAGTTTCCAGGGACACCTTAAATTGAGAGAGGCCTCCAAAGGATTATCTTCCTTTAACATATTCTCTTATAGTTCTTTTCTGTGGATATTCAACATGAAAATAATAGATGTGTGCATTCATTTAATGAATCCATCAGCATTTCAGTTGTTGGAGAATGGTTCTCTCTGGTGGGAGTAGGCAAGAAGCCAGTACTTGTGTGGGGGTGTTCTCAGTTTTGGCTGTTTATCAGACATGAAAACATGGTACCCAATACTCCATTATGCCTTGAACAGTAGAGACTGTGGGAAAATGACAAGCTGTCAAATCCCACATCCTTTGAAGTGCTGGCAAATTTCTAATTCTATTGAATTGCCTCAACAATTGGAAACACACTAGCATAAGGAGCAGTGGAGAATTCTGAGCTTATTTCTTTTGCTCATAGCCTTTGAAAAGAGAATAAAGCCTAGGTATCTTGGTAGGAGTTTGTCTGTGACTCAGTTGATTTCAAGTGCCTTAGGTCTCTAAAGAGTATTTTGTCCTATTATAAATCCTAGGAGACTGTTCTTGGCATGGGTAGCCATGAAGCATCAATTTCTGTAACAAAGCTCATACTTATTCCAGGTTCTGTGGGAGGTGCTTTTTCCATAAGGTTTCAGATACCCCCTTCTTAATTCTACCAGAGGGATTCCTTAGTTCCTTCTTCTAAGACCATGTGAAATAATTCTGAACCTGGGATCTTCTGGTATCTTCATCATAGACTGTTTAGTCAGTTACTTCCTAATAATAACCTATATTAGTGGATAAGATAAAGAATTTTCCTGAGTGGTATAGCCAAGAGATAAAGTGGCGATTTCAGAGCTTTCACTGCACCTGAGGCCAAGAATTGTGGCCGTTTTGGAAATGGATCTTCTGTTTGTTGCTTCCCTTCCAATCAATAAACATAACTGTATCCCTGGGGAAGAGGTGGAGTTATTGAAATCCCATGCTTTGATAATTCTTAAATGGTTTAATCTTGGAAACCAAATAGAAATCAATCTTGTTGTTTTTTTAAACATTGTTGCCATGTGGAGCCAACACATCTAATCCATCTTTGGCACTGTAAATTATTCTGTGTCAAAGCCCACTAAAACTGATTTTGGTTTAGTACTAGAGGGTGAGGTCTATGAACTGATGAGAATGAGTGATGAGAGTCTGGTGTAAACAACATTTTATAACTATTCAGAAAGTTTAGTAATTCAAAGTAAGAGTTTAAGACCAGAAAAGAGTCACACTGGAGAGTCATTCAGTTCTTGTTTTTAGGTTAAGAATGAATCCAGGATGAGTGCTAGGGCAAAACAAGAATCCAGTTTTTCTTACACTTGCAGAACAGGCTGGTCATAGGCGATTATTAAGGAGGAAGACGCAGATAGGACTTTTGGGGAATGAGGTGAGTACTCCTAGGCCTTTCCAACCTGAGTAGCCATGTAGATGCTCCACACTAGTTGTAAGGGTCTCAGTTCTAGCACAGGTAGTCCAGGGTACATCTCTAGCTCAGGTAGTCCAGGGTACAGGACTGAGAACCCTGAATCCTCAGTCTCCAGCTGGACTCAGCCTGGAGCAGACCCATATCTATAGAACCATTCAACTTGCTAAACATTCCTGGGTCAGGCTGAAAGCCAGATGACCAGCCATCGATCTTGCTTTGCTGTTCTCCCAGCTATGAAATAACTTGTAATTTGCCCCATATGGCCACACTTCCCCTGTCCCTTATTTCTTGATCTTTCCTCTCTTCTCCCCTTTCTGTTTGCAAGTCAAGATAAATCTGTTACTAAAGGTCAAATAAAAAGTAAAATCAAAAGTTTGTAAGTCAGGATAAAAGAGGTCAAAACACACTGAAGATTAAAGGAGAAAAGGAACTCGTTATCTCAAGTGTCCAAGCAGTTAGGGCAAAATTAAGGATCTCAAAAAAGAAGAGTCCCTAAGAGAACAATGAGGGATGTGGAGATTCTAGCACCTCCACTGCTGCTTTTATCCAAAACCAAAACTTATCAGACACCTTTGTGATCATCAGAGAATATGACAGTAACCTAGACTTTAACTGGGCTCTTAAAATTCATCAGCGGTGCCATTCGCAAAATACCAGTAAACCAGCTTGTGGAGAATATAAGCAACAAGCTAGACAGAAAAGACACCAGAGAGTAGATGAAGCTGAACCGCTACCACGTGCCTCTTGCCTCTCTTATGTGGTTATAAGTCCTACCCACTGCATTCTGGCTAGAGGGTTTTAAAAGATAGATAGCCTTCTCTGTTAGAGAAACTTTTTTTCATTAAAAAAATACTAATAAATAAAGAGGAGGCCATGATTGGGTTTGAAGAACAATGACAGTTACCTACGTTTGAATCTTCCCCTCTTCCCAAAGCCATAAAATCTATTGAGAGGACAAATAAAACTCCATAGGACCCATACATTCATCATGCATAGAGTGAAAACAGAAACAAACTCCAGCAGAGCTCCCTTAGCCACCATGTAGGTGAAGAGAGTGGGAGAGCAGATGCTTAAGACTGTCTTCAGAGTAAAGGGATGATGTGAGCTGAGAGGATGTACAGACAAAGAAAGTGCAGCAGTAAATGCCAAAATGCTAAATCAGACTTGGTAGTTCATAGCCCTGGATACCTGACTTGGCTATGGAAAAGGGCTTGAAAATGAGGGAACCACAAACTTCTCAGGCAGCCAAATCAGAATCATGGCTGTTGTTATTGTTCAGTCACCCAGTCGTGTCTGACTTTTTGTGAACTCATGGACTGCAGCACGCCAGGCTTCCCTGTCCTTCACTGTCTCTGGGAGTTTGCTTAAACTCCTGTCCATTGAGTCGATGATGCCGTCCAACCATCTCATCCTCTGTCTCCCCCTTTTCCTGCCCACAGTCTTCAATCCAGAAGCATGGCCATCATCCTTAACCATAGCTTGACCCTGTCCCATCCAAACCATTACCATTCTGTGGATTTGCTATCCAGATAGTCTCCCATTCATTCTCTTCTGTTGCTGTTCAGGCTGCCGTCTTCTCTCCCCTGGACTATAACAAAAACCTCTTAACATATTTCTACCTTTAATGGTGATAGCGGTTCTTTCTCCCCTCTGATCTTCAATCCATCTTCTATATTGCTTATTAAAGTGATTTTCCAACAGATAGGCTCTCATTGTCATTCCCATGCTTCAGTATCTCAACTGAATCCTTCTGTAGCTTCCTTTATCACAGCATAATGGCAAGAACTGTCACTCTGGAATAAGACATGTTATACCCTAGCTCACATGCTTGCTTGTCTCATTATTTGGGATAAGATTCTGAACTTCAGTCTCCTTATCTGTAAAGTAGAATCAAAAGTATTACCTACCTCATAAAGTAGTTAATTACTATATGGGAAATACTTAGAACAGTGTCTGGCATGTAGCAGATGCTAAATTAATGTTAGCTAACAATGACTACTTGGTATTGGATTTTTCTAAGTCTCTTTATTCTACTAGACCCAGCCTCAATATTCTTTAAAGAATTTAGAATGATTTCTCTTTTCAAAAACAGATTATCTCAGTGTCCACTACACAGAAAGTCCAGTCCAAATGTTTTCAGTTCAGTCACTGAGCAAACTGTCACATTTTCATAAAAGCAGTTAATCTGAATTAGACAGATTATTGTCTTACATGAGGGCGTGGAATTCTTCATTCAAGTTGAACTTAATCATCTAAGTTTTCTCCAATTTTGTAATTGCAAATAAAATTCTAGTGTTGTACTAAGGAAACTGAAGATTTTTCTGGAAGAACATGACCAGAGAAAATACTTGAACTGTGGGGCAGCCACAGGCCCCATCTATATGAGCACAGCCAGGCACACTGCAGAGAGCTTGCAACAGCCACAGGTGCTCGACAATGACCACATGCCTGCCCAGCTTACCTAGGGGTCTCTGCTCTTGGCTCCAGCGACTTTCAGTTCCGGACTTCACTCCTGGGCCTCAGGATCTGATTCAGAGCCCACTGTACATTGGCCATCCCTTTTTGGATGCTACTGATTCAGCCAACATCCAGGGATCCAAAACTCGTGTTCCAGACTTCCAGTTTCCAGTCTGTCATGGAAGTCTGAAATTTATCAGTCCCATCCTCAAAACAAGAAAAAAGCTGAGCAAACTGAAAATCAGCAGCTCTCCCTAAATCTGTCAGATGATTGAGGTCATAAAGCAAGCCACCACTGTCAAAATTGGAGAGTCAGGCAAATGCAGAGAATTAGGGTGTACTAGGAGTGGGGAAGCTTGTGGCTGGAGCCAGTACAAGTAGGCACACTGAAAGGGTAATTGACTAATTGCTGGAAACTGAGAATGGAGTAGCCTGAGAGAAAAATTCCTGGCAGGCCAACCTTAAGTGGGCCTACAGACTTTCGTGAGCATTACCTCTAGAAGGGCCTCTAAGTTCTCACAGCAGAGACTTTAGTAACCATTTTGAAATAATGCTCTGGACATATGCAAGGCTGGTACAAAATTCAAAAATCAACTAATGTAATTCATCACAATCAATGGGCTAAAGAAGAAAAACTATATGATCATATCAAAGATTGTATTTGACAAAATCCAACACACATTACTGAAAAACACTCTCAGCAAGACAAGGAATAGAGGGAAAGTTCTTTCAACATGATAAAGAACATGTACAAAAAATCTATAGCTAAACATCATATTTAGTGAAAAGAAACCTGTGGTTTCCCCGTAAGATCAGGAATGAAACAAGGATGTTTTCCCTTTTCACTCCTATTTCGCATCATACTGGAAGTCCTAACTAATTCAGTAAGAAAAAGAAATAGAAGGTATATAGATAGAGAAGAAAAAAAAAATGCCTGTGTTTGCAGATGGTATGACTGTTAGGCAGAAAATCACAAAGAATTAACAAAAAGCCAAAACAAAAAAAATACCAACTACTAGAATTAATAAGCAATTATAAAAAAGTTGCATGATATAAAATTAGTGTACAAAAAGGAATGTTCCATATGTTCATTTTGTCCCTGTAGACCTTCTTCCTCCAAGATTTGACAAGCCTTACTCATACATAGGTGGGCAGTAAGAGGGCTTAAACAGAGAGGCCTGCCTTTGTAGTATGTGAATATGATGCCCAGTGTTATGAGATTGTAACAGAAGTAGATATGGAGTCAGGCTGAGTAAAGATGGAAAAAAACAAACAAACAAACATCTGGGGGCTCAGGGCACATACACGTTGCCAAAAGCAAAAGGGTTAATTCAGTGTCTAAGTGTGTGCATCAATATCCTGAGTGTTATACTAATTTAACTGTTACTAAGTCACTTCAGTTGTGTCCGACACTGTGCGACCCCATAGACGGCAGCCCACCAGGCTCTGCCATCCCTGGGATTCTCCATGCAAGAACAATGGAGTGGGTTGCCATTGCCTTCTCCAATGCATGAAAGTGAAAAGTGAAAGTGAAGTTGCTCAGTCGTGTCCGACCCTCAGCGACCCCATGGACTATAGCCTTCCAGGCTCCTCTGTCCATGGGATTTTCCAGGCAAGAGTACTGGAGTGGGGTGCCATTGCCTTCTCCGAATTTAACTGGGATGTTGGGAAATATATCTAAAATCATAATCCTAATTAAAAACAATGATCCATTTCCTTTTTACTTTGTATATTCTCTTATAGTCACACAGTCGGACACGACTGAAGTGACTTAGCAGCAGCAGCAGCAGTAGCAGCAGCAGCATTCTCAAGAACAGTAGTAATTAATTATGTAGTGTCATAGAATTGCTTAATGCTCTTATACATACATATGTTTAATCAATTATAATTTAGGTGCCACTAAAAGATGCACCCAGGTGTCAAACCCACGTTCTCGCTCATCACAGGCAGATTCTTTACTACTGAGTCACGTGGCAAGGCCCCCCAAGTGCACTGGTTCATTCATAGGAATAAAAAATTTTTAATTGTTTCTTCTAAGAGCATATTCGAAACATCTCCTTACCATAGGAAAAAGAATTTTGCCATTTACATAGATACTTAATCTTTTAAAGTATAAACAAAAGATAATTCTTTAAAAAAAAAAAACTTTATTTTTTAGAAGAGTTTTAGGTTCGCAGCAGAATTAAGCAAAAGTTACATAAATTGCCCATATATCTCCTACCCCCACACATGCATAGCCTCCCCTATTATCAACATATCCCCCACCAGAGTGGTATGTTTGTTACAACTGATAAACCTGTATCAACACATCATAATCACCCAAAGTCCATAGTTTACATTAGGGTTCCCTCTTGGTGTACATTCTATTAGTTTTGACAAATGTGTAATGACATGTACTCACCATGACAATATCATACAGAGTAGTTTCACTGCCCTTAAAATCCTCTGTGCTCCACCTATAGGTTTTGATCTTTTTACTGTCTTCATAGTTTTGCCTTTCCAGAATGTCATATAGTTGGAATCATACTGTACTTAGCCTTTTCAGATTGGCTTCTTTCATAGTAATAGCATTTATACTTCCTCCATGTCTTTTCTCGACTTGGTGTCTCTTTTCTCTTTATTGCTGAATAACGTTCCATTGTCTGGATGTTTATTTATCTATATACCTATAGAAGGACATGCTGGATGCTTTCACATTTCGTCAGTTATAAATAAAACTCCTATAAACATCTGCATGCAGGTTTTTTTGGGTACATATACTTAGCTGAGCTTTGAAGCTTTGCAGAACTTATCTCCCATTCTTTCAAACAAATATGTCTAGCCAAGGCTTCCAATATACCTCCCACATTTGTTCATTGATGTAGTGAACCCTTGAGATATTCTGCAGTATATCCAGATATTTCACATCCTTTCAGTTTGAACTGGAGGGACGGGCTCTTCCAAGTTGACTTAAATTGAAGCAAGAGGGCTGAGCCTCTGCCTCATAGTATCAACCAGCAACTGGATTAGCTCTGATCCAGGGAAGAGGCCTACCCTGGGATACAGCAGCTCCTGAGGAAGGACTCAGCTGGGGGAGTGAGTGCCTTATCACTTTCCCTCCAACTCACCAGGTGAAACCATGGAACTCAGGTTGGGACTTGAACCCATCGTCTTTAAACCGAGATCACACACCTGATCTCAGGAATACTGATCCAGGGAAGAGGCCTACCCTGGGATACAGCAGCTCCTGAGGAAGGACTCAGCTGGGGGAGTGAGTGCCTTATCACTTTCCCTCCAACTCACCAGGTGAAACCATGGAACTCAGGTTGGGACTTGAACCCATCGTCTTTAAACCGAGATCACACACCTGATCTCAGGAATTAATGAAGCTCAGGTTCTTGATGTCTCATTGCAGAAAGAATTCAGTGAGAGACAAAGTGATAGGTAAGAAGCACATTTATTTAGAGAGAAACACACTCCACAGGCAGAATATGGGCCATGTCAGAAGGTGAGAGCAACCAAAAAGATAATTCCTTAAAAAACTAATTTTTATTTGCCTTGAATATTGACCACAATTTATTTGGTATTAGTTTGTTAGTTCAATCAATCAGTCATGTCTAATTGCGACCCCATGGACTGAAGTACACCAGGCCTCTCTGTCCATCACCAGCTCCTAGAGTATACTCACTCATGTCCATTGAGTTGGTGATGCCATCCAACCATCTTATCCTCTGTCATCCCCTTCTCCTCCCATCTTCAATGTTTCTCAGCTTCAGGGTCTTTTCAAATGAGTCAGTTCTTCATATCAGGTGGCCTAAGTATTGGAGTTTCAGCATTAGCATCAGTCTTGCCAATGAGTATTCAGGACTGATTTCCTTTAGGATTGACTGGTTGGATCTCCTTGCAGTCCAAGGGACTCTCGAGAACCTTTTCCAACACGACCGTTCAAAAGCATCAATTCTTCTGCACTCAGCTTTCTTTATAGTCCAACTCTCAGATCTATACATAACTCCTGGAAAAACCATAGCTTTGACTAGACAGACCTTTTTTGGCAAAGTAATGTCTCTGCTTTTTAACATGCTGTCTAGGTTGGTCATAACTTTTCTTCCAAGGAGCAAGGGTCTTTTAATTTTATGGCTGCAGTCACCATCTGCAGTGATCTTGGAGCCCAAAAAAATAAAGTCAGCCACTGTTTCCACTGTTTCCCCATCTATTTCCCATGAAGTGATGGGACCAGATGCCATGTTCTTAGTTTTCTGAATGTTGAGTTTTAAGCCTACTTTTTCACTCTCCTCTTTCACTTTTATCAAGAGGCTCTTTAGTTCTTCACTTTCTGCCATAAGGGTGGTTTCATGTGTATATCTGAGGTTATTGATATTTCTTCCAGCAATCTTGTTTGGTATTAGGCTAAACTAAATAATATTATAACATCCCTATACACAATTTGGGCATACTAAATATACGCACACATTGATGTATTCATGTAATCTAACAACCACTAAGATGTATACGTATATTTAATTTACACACATATACTCAACAGTTTGGTTTCCCTGATGGCTCAGCTGGTAAAGAATCCACCTGCAGTGCAGAAGACCTGAGTTTGATCCCTGGGCTGGGAAAATCCCCTCTAGAAGGGAAAGGCTACTCACTCCAGTATTTTGGCCTGGAGAATTCCATGGACTGTGTATAGTCCATGGGGTTGTAAAGAGTCAGACACGACTGAGTGACTTTCACTTTCTCCTGCATTGCAGGCAGGTTCTTCACCATCTGAGTCACCAGGTTAAGGGAATGTAAAAAGCAATTAGACTAAATAATTTTATTTATTCTATTGGTTTTATTCAAACAACTTAATAGAACAAAACTAATATATTTGTACCATAGCATCTCAGTTAAAGGGGCTTCCCAGGTGGTACTATTGGTAAAGAATCTGCTGCCAAATGCAGGTGACACAGGAGACATGGGTTTGATTCCTGAGTTTGGAAGAGGGAATGGCAACCCATTCCAGTATTCTTGCCAGTAAAATTCCATGGACAGAGAAGCCTGGCAGGCTATAGTCCATGGGGTTGCAAAGAGTCAGACATGACTGAGCAACTGAGCACACACACATCCTAGTTAAACCAATGCTTTTGCCAAACTTGACGGTCTGTTATTTAAATTCACAAAATGCTTAAGGAAAAAAGTTCTTAAGAAATGCCCAGCTATGACTATATCAGACATTGCTTCCAAAATGAGTGTGTCTTTCAAGAGTACCAAACCTAACATGATCATTGAATGTCTAATGTTCTCAGGAAAAAACCTAAAGTTGGGGAAAGTAATTAAAACCAGATCCTAAACAGTCAATACATCTGAGACTCCAGATATTCAAACTTCATATGCTGTGGTTTCCAGTAAAACTACAATGAGGTAATTTTTTATTCTTATTATGTTCATGACTCTTGCAAAACCAAGCCAGGGTAAAAATGCTTATGGTCTCCTTTTTCTCATTAAATCATTATGTAGTTTTCAATGTCATATGCCAAAAAGAGAGTCCCCTACCTTCTAAATAACAAGAAATTTCCTGACAAATTTAGGATAATCTAAACATCTCAGTTTAATCACGTTTGTTTCAAATCCAGATAAAGAATCATGAAATTGGCTTATGTATCACTTTCGCCTCCTCCCTCTTTATTTCATCTCTTTCGAAACTTAATAATTAGGCTGGAGGAGGGAAGGAGGAGAAAGATTACACATGCCCATTAGTGTAAACCTTGAAACCTTGGAAGAGGTAAAAAGAGACTGAAAAGTCACAGCATTTCAGTGTGAGCATATAGACACACATACACATACACACGGGGAAGGCAATGGCACCCCACCCCAGTACTCTTGCCTGGAAAATCCAATGGACGGAGGAGCCTGGTGGGCTGCAGTCCGTGGGGTCGCTAAGAGTTGGACACGACTGAGCGACTTCACTTTCACTTTTCACTTTCATGCATTGGAGAAGGCAATGGCAACCCACTCCAGTGTTCTTGCCTGGAGAATCCCAGGGATGGGGGAGCCCGGTGGGCTGCCATCTATGGAGTCGCACAGAGTCGGACACGACTGAAGAGACTTAGCAGCAGCAGCAGACACATACACACACACACCACACACACTCCAAAAGCAGGGAGGAGAGGAGAAAAAAAGGGATGATGAGAAAGAGAAAAAAAATTTTTTTTTCATGAACTTGAATAGAACAGCCAATCTTGTGCAACTGATGATTAAATAATTCTGTATTTCCATGCTCCTGTATTCCCCATCTTTTGTTTTCTTTTAGATCACTGGAATCAATACATCAATAAAAGACTACATTTTTAAAAGCTATACCAAACTCAGCTATATGATCATACAGTTAGCATATACGTAAACTTTTTCATCTAAAATCTCAGAGCACCTAGAAATAGTATGATTTTCAGGCTCGCAAGAGGGAAAATAAAAAGGCCATGGCAGGAAGCACTGGCTTCCTGATACCTAGCTTCAAACTTCGGTCAGCACTCTCTTTCATTCCAAGAAGCACTTTTAAATGAATAGTGATGGATATTAAGAGGTCTTATATGTCATCACCATAGGGGGTTTTAATACTTCTGAATGATTTGTAGTTATTGATCAAATGTAATTAATCACCATGAAGGAAATGTAACCCAATATTAGAGATGTTAATACCTGTTTAATTTTAATAACCTTTATTCTGCTGCCTTGTTAAAGACCTTTTGAATGCTTAACTAGATCATATTCATGGATAAAGTTTTATGTAAATTCATGTTTAATCCTGAAATGAACTGCAATACATAAATCATGGTTTAACCTTAGAGGAACCCGTTGGCTTTTTCTTCTAGTAGGTTACACGCATTATAACCCCTTTTGTTATTGTAGCGTTACAGTCTTGCCCTATGCAAGTTGTTGGTCCTGTCTGGGATCTTTGCTTTGAAAAAGTGTTTGTTCTTTTTACCTCTTTATACAGTTGGACGTACTACTAGGTAGATTTCTTAGGAATCGGCTAGAAATTTGGCAACCAGGATCTGAAACTGGGAGGAATTCACATTGTTTGACATTATTGCCTACTAAAGGAGACTTCTTTTTTTTTTTTTTTTTTCTTTCCCTTCCCTTCTTTTTAAAGGAGACTTCTTATCAGTGTTACATTTTCCTGTTCAGTACCATTACGTTGTCCCGACACAATGAAGTACAGTGAAAATCGTTGGGAAACCATTTTTCCCACTAGGTCGTGTTGACTGCCAACCATTTAGAACAGCAGTTCCCTGTCTCTGGCTTCGCTTCTGTAAAATTAGGTTAGTTTCCCGAGAAGGCATAGGACTTTGGACTGTTTAAGACCTCTGGGCCTTAGTTTCCTCACTTGTAAAATTACAGAGATGGTTTAGCTGATTCTAAGATCCCTTCAGCTTCCGAATGGTGAAATTCTATGCTAAAGTCTAGAACACCATTTGACCTGGCACTCTCTGCAGCCCAACAGCTCATATAATGTTTTAACACTCTATTAGTTATGTTAGAACTTCTTGAAAATTTCATTTCAAATTTATGGAAGATAGCTTAACGTCAGGTCTGCCATGCTCTGGTGGACTTTTCAGCTAATATTTGCATTATCTTTCTACATGTGAGATGACTTCTTTTATGTCAATAAGAGTTTGTATTTAAATTATTTTTCTGAGTTTAATCCCAGATTTTCATAAATACTGGGGTTTCTGAACTCTCAGGATACTTTAAATGGGGTTTCCAATGCATTTAACAGGTTCCACATTCCTAGATTATTAGTTCCATTTAAAAATGCTATCTTCCACTATTTTACTAATCAGTAACCAGATTTTGCCCTAGTTCAATACAAGTATGATATATAATTTCAGTTGTCTTCTTTTAACAGCAAATTGAGATGCTTAATGTTGTGATAAACACCATGTGTGGCTTGCTCACAATAATTGCTTTATGACTTCCTATCTATCACTCAACACCAAGTCTAGGAAATTTACTTCTCATGAATTCTTAAAGTACCATTTGAGCATATAATCATTTATCTTATCCAATTACTTATCTCATGCTTTCCATCCTGGCAAAGTATACTACCAATTACGTTTGAATAACTTAGTCCCTAATGGTTAAGTACCTGGTGTAATTTTTCAGACGCCCCCAATTCTCATGGTTAAATGATATAACATTTCTTTCTACAGAACATTTCTATTATGTTAATATGTGAAGACTTTTACCACATTGCATTTCATTATTCTCCAAATAAAATGTCAGCCTATCCCTGTCTATCCTATGAGTCTGACACCTGGAAGGGAGAGAGTAGACAGGAAAACATGGGAAAGCAAATCCTCTCAATCACCTCAGGCTGTGGAGACCTGACTAAAGGCAGAGTTGATCCTGGCTCAGCCAAGATCAAATACGTATTATTGGTTTCATTACGCTTCTTTTTTTTCCTATTGTTACCCACAAAGTTTATTCAATTTGCAATTAATTTTCGATCTTAATTCTTTAACAGCAACAACAACAACAAAAATAATTATCTTACCTGGATTCCAAAATCGGTGATTTTATCACACTCAGACACAGAAAGTTCCTTTAATTTTCTATGTCTGGAAAGTGTCATCAAACCCTAAAAATGTTTATATAAAGATTATTTGATGATACATTAGTATAGAAGGTGTATTTTCAATAAGATAGTTTATGCAAACTAAAAATATTTAGCTTCTGTTTTATATTTCTTTAGACTTAATCATACAATCACTTTGGTTAGGCAACATTATTAAATAAAATTTTCAGGTTATCTCTAATGTTTTACAAAAAGTATTACAAATCCTAGAACCAGAAAACTTCTTATCTTGCCTCCTTTTTTCAGGTAAATGTTACGTGAATCAATGTAAAGAAATCTTCAGTTGCCTAAGTTTACAGCTTTATTTTATTTGAAGACACTTCATGTGGCTAAAGAATCTATTTATCTTATTTATGTTTAGCCTAAAATCTGAAAATCTTTAGCTCATTTTATTATATTTAATTGCTTGGAGGGAGATGAAACACATCTTTATGTAAAGGCCCATGCTGCTGCTGCTGCTGCTGCTAAGTCGCTTCAGTCGTGTCCGACTCACAGATAATTATTCACTCAGTTCAGTTCAATAGCTCAGTCGTGTCTGACTCTTTGCGACCCCATGAATTGCAGCATGCCAAGCCTCCCTGTCCATCACCAACTCCCGGAGTTCATTCAAACTCACGTCCATCGAGTTGGTGATGCCATCCAGCCATCTCATCCTCTGTCGTCCCCTTCTCCTCCTGCCCCCAATCCCTCCCAGCAGCAGAGTCTTTTCCAATGAGTCAACTCTTCACATGAGGTGGCCAAAGTACTGGAGTTTCAGCGTTAGCATCATTCCTTCCAAAGAACACCCAGGACTGATCTCCTTTAGAATGTAGTTCATTTCTTTTTTCAGGCTAAAGGTTTTGTTTCTTTTTGTTTTAAAAAAAATGGATTTCACTTTCAGCCCTTCACTTTTTTAATGTGTGGCTTTGTTGGTGCTCAGATGATAAAGAATCTGCCTGCAATCCAGGAGACCTGGGCTCAATCCCTGGGTCAGGGAGATCCCCTGGAAAATACTGGCAACCCACTCCAGTTTTCTTGCCTGGAGAATTCCATGGACAGAGAGGCATGATGGGCTGTAGTGCATGGGGTGGCAAAGAATCAGACACAACTGAGTGACTCACTTTCACTTTCACTTTCATTGGTTGGCCCATTTCTCAGTACCTATTCTCCTAAACTGGTTCAACATTCAGTTAAGGAACTGACGATTGTGCCTTATAAATGCCATCCTTCTGTTTTGCATTCAGGATCATGTTACTTTTCTATTTTCTAGATATGCTTCCTAGACTATCTAGAAGACTAGAGCAGCTTCTCCTTTTATGGACCCAGAGCTGGCTGGCAGGGGAAAATGCTGGAAATGGTATATGATTTGTCCTTTTTACATTTTATTTTCAGGACTGATTTACCTTGTAATCATAAAAACCACATTTGGGCTATAATTGAAAATGGGTCATGCAAGTATTATATACTGGGTTTTTTTTTTTTTTTCCGATTTACATATTAGGCCTTTTATTTTTCAAAAACAAAATGCATATCAAAAAGAAGAGTACTTGAAATTCTGCTTGATTGAAGTCACTGTTAAATTACAATTTCTAATTTCATTTAGCAATTCTGTACACCACACAAAAATAAAATGACCCCATTTATTCTTTTCATTTCATTGCAAATGTGGATTCCTTTCCTAGGAACACATTATATTTTCTGTCTTATTGTTTCAAAACAAAAAATGGGCAAACTCTGTGAAGCCATCACATGTGGTCTGGGTTCCAGATGTGGATGCTGTTTTATTCATGTTAAAAGAATTGGAATTTAGATACTCTCCCAATAGAAACTAAATTGTTTGAACAAAAATATCAAGTAAGTGATGCAGTTTTTCTCTTTGCCATATGCTTGATAATAGCTAAACATGTTTTATTATTCTATGTGGAATTTGTTTTATGAAACTATCTCTAAATAGTTTCTCTGAAGTTTTCACTTTTTATTGCTTCTATGTAGGCCATGTTAGAAATTTTTAAAATGAGCTATAATGAAGTATACTTGCTAAGTATGACATTTAACAGACTATGGACAGATAATAAGCCTTGGCACTGAAATTTATAAATGCTCCAAATTAGAAGGTGTTCTCTGAAGCAAATGATGGTTCCAACATTTTACAGTCTTTCCTTATACCTTGAAAGTGAAAGTGAAGTCGCTCAGTTGTGTCCAACTCTTTGCGACCCCGTGGACTGTAGCCTACCAGGCTCCTCCGTCCAAGGGATTCTCCAGGCAAGAATACTGGAGTAGGCTGCCATTTCCTTCTCCAGGGGATCTTCCTGACCCAGGGATCGAACCCAGGTCTCCCGCGTTGCAGGCAGAGGTTTTAACCTCTGAGCCACCAGGGAAGCCCTTCCTTATACCTTAGAAGTCTTGAATCTCAGGTCTAGAGAAAATTCATTCATTCTTAATTTATTATTCATTTGATAAATATTTAATTAGCATGTATTATATTGATCAGGCTCTGGGATAGAAGCTGGGAGTATAAAAGTCAGTGAGGTACAGTGTCTACCCTCAAGGAGTCCATAGTCTGGCATTGAAGACATACTTAAAATAGATTGCTACAATCCTGTGAAGGTAAATATTGTGCACAGTGATTAAACCAAAGAGGAAAGATGAAGCCACTATTTTGGATTAGAGAAGATTGGGGGAGAGTTATGGGGGAGAGTCATGAGTGGGGAAGTGTAATTTGCCAAGTAAACTACAGAGGGAAGGACATTCCAGGATGAAGGAGCAGAATGCGCAAAAGCATTAAAGTATGAAATAGTATGGTGTATGTATGAAGCTGTATAGTATGGCATGATTAGATTTACATGGATTTTTAAAAAATTATATGAAAAGCTGGTCAAAGAATTTCTCTTAGGAAGAAACTACAAGGTTTTGTTTTTGTTTTGTTTAATCCCTTGTTAATTGTTTGAGGGAGGAGTCCTAGGAGTTGGCTGTGCCAAACTCCTACTTCTGGGAGGGATGAAAAGAGGAAAGTGGGAAGATAAGACAAAAATAAGAAGGAAAGTGGATACTTAAATTTCCAGGGAATTTGTAGTATAATGAAAATGTAAATCCTCCTTCATCTCCTTCAAAAGTAAGCCAAACTCAAGAATGCTTTGCAGGAAAGGTTCTGTTTTGTTTTGCCAAAACTTAGAAGGGACTAAATTTTGTAATCAGTTAAAATGCAGAGGAAAGCAAATATGTGATAGCCTGGAGAAGTCACTAGCATTGCAGGTTATATGAGAATACAAGGCCTGAGGAATTCATAGGTATCCTGGGAAGCACTTTTCTCCTCAACAGGCCATGGAATTGAGGTATCAGGAGTCCCTGGTGGAAAACTGCCTTATATTATAGCTCTGATGGCTTCTCAGGTGTCTCAGTGGTAAAGAGTCTACCTGCCAATGAAGGAGATGTGGGTTTGATCCCTGGGTCAGGAAGATCCCCTGGAGTAGGAAATGGCAACCCATTGCTGTTTTATTTTTAATTTTAATTGGAGGATAATTATTCTATAAAATTTTAATGGTTTCTGCCATACATCAACATGAATCAGCCATAGGTCTTCATATGCCCCCTCCTCCCCCAAACTGCCTTCCCACCTCTCTCTCCTTCCCCCAACTCCAGTATTCTTGCCTGGGAACTCACATGGACAGAGAAGCTTGGAGGGCTACAGTCCATGGGGTTTCAAAGAGTCAGATATGGCTGCATGACTGAACATGCATAGCTCTGGTATCATGTCTATAGAATGGAGTGTCAAGACTTAAGATTTGAAAGGAAGCAGGCACCACGTCATGAGGGCCTTGAGCATTATTCTGGAATATAGGCGTTATCCTATGCAACACTATTAAACAAAACTTTCCCTCTTACAGGGAATAAATGACAACAATGCAAAAAGGAACAAGGATGTTTCAAAAGAGGTATAGGGACCACAGAGCAGGGAGTGATTTATTTTAGTTGGAAGGAGGAGGTGTCAGTCTAGAAGAAACTTTCATTGGAGGAAGAAGAATTTGAATTAAGCCTTAAAGACTGGGTAAGATTTTGACAATTAAAGTAACAGGAACAGTGTTTCAGACTGAGAAAGCAGCATGAACAAAGGCTTCATTTGGAAAGTGTAAGTTGTTTGGGAAGTAGTTCAGTCTGGGGTCACTGGGAGTAGTGGGAGGGAATGTTGCACATTGCCAGGAAGACATGTGTGTATACCAGATAGTTGGGAGCAGACAAAGCCTTTGAAAACTATTCTTTTTTCCCCTGGTTTTACATCTGGATTGTTTAGCTGACATAGATACACATCAGCAATGAACTAGTTACCAAATGTTGAAATAGTATGTGTGTTTGTGTGCGCTTACTATATGACTGAGTCATACTACTCCAGCCTTAGAATATCACTGACGCAAACAGAAAACATACCTCCCCCAACTCTTTATTTTGAAAATATTCAAATCTATAGACAAGTTCAAAAACTGGTGTAATGAACACTTACATATGGTTTATATTTATGTAAGAGTATAGTTTTATATGTGTATATGTTGTTGTGTGGTCATTAGGTCCTATCTGACTCTTTGTGACCCCATGGACTGTAGCCTGCCAGGCTTCTCTGTCCATGGGGTTTTCCAGGCAAGAATACTGGAGTGGGTTGCCATTTTTTTTTTCTTTAAATTTTGCCTTTCAAGATCCCAGGCCAGCCATTATATAAAATATCTTACATTTTGAATTTTTCTGATTGTTCTTTATGATTGGATTCTAGGTAAACATTTTCTGCAAAACTACTACCTTGATGCTGTTTCATTAGAACTGTATTTTTCCTACTTGTTTAATAAATAATCCATGATGTGATCCTTTGAGACCACATGAGTTCCCTGTTTCTCAACATACTTTCAGTCAATGATCTGAGCATTAATTGATGATCCTTGCCTAAGTCAGTCATTTTGTTGAGAGTTGCAAAAATATTGAGTTTTCTGATTCTGTCTTTCCTTCTGAATGTAGAATCTGGTATTCATTTAAACCTTTTTTTCCATTATTCTTTCTCTTACTCCCTGCCGAATAATTTGGGAAGTACTTTGAATAAAAGATTATTTTAGACATAACAATTAACTGTTCCACTTAATTTTTTGTGTCACTTATTAACAACCTTTTTTATTGAGCTATAATTAACATATAACATTACATTAGTTTCAGGTATACAACAGAGTGATTCAATATTTGTATATACTGTGAATTGATCATCACAATAAGTCTCTTTAAAATCTGTCACCATATATAGTTCCAGTTTTTTTGTTGTCATGAGAACTTCTAAGATCTACTCTCTTAGCAATTTTCAGATATACAATGCATTATTATTAACTGTAATCACCATGCTGTATATTATATCCCATGACTTATTTATTTTATAACTAAAAGCTTATACCTTTTGTCCCCCTTCACCCATTTTGCCCACAACCTTAACCCCACCTCTGCCAATTACCAGTCTGTTTTCTGCATCTATGATGTTTTTTAAGATTCCACATATAATTGAGATCATGTGGTATTTATCTTTCTCTGTCTGACATTTCACTTGGCATCATACCCTAAAGATCCATCCATGTTGTCACAAATGGCAAGATTTCCTTCCTTTTTACGGCTAAATACACACACACACACACACACACACACACACACATAAATAGACCACATTTTCTTTATCCAGTCATCCATCAATGGACACTTAGGTTGCTCCCACATTTTGGCTATTGTAAATAATGCTGCAATGAACAGGGGGGTACATAGATCTTTCTAAATTACGGTTTTCATTTCCTTTGGATAAATACCCAGCAGTAAAATTGCTAGATCAGATGACAGTTCTTTTCTTAATTTCTTAAGGATCCTCCATACTGTTTTCCATCGTGGCTACTCCAATTTACATTCCCATCAAAGGTGCACAGATGGCCCATTTTCTCTGCATTGTCACCAACACTTGTTATTTCTTATCTTTCTGATAATGTTTATTTTAACAGACAGATAGTGTTTTAATTTTCCCACATTCCTGTTAAGTGTGTTTACAAAATGGAGTTACTCTTTTGCTTAATGTAATTATGTTGTTTGTTGGCAAAAGATGACACATTGAAGAAAATAAAAAACATCAATATTTTGCCCCATTATAAGACTATATGCATTTGATTATAATTTAAAAAGAACCAAGTTTTATATATGAAATTGAACTGTATGAAACCTTGTTAATCACTTTCACAATCTGAAAGATCTAGTCTTTACAACTTGGATGTGGCTTTTTTTTTCTGAGAGACGGTGCTTTCAGAAAAAGTCTAGGTATTATAGAATACTAACATTAGAATAAAATATAATATAATTTATCTGATAGCCACAATGCCACAAACCACCCTTGTTTATAGTATGTTTCAGTTTGGGAACTGTCAACAGTTTAATAAGGCAAACCAAAATAGTAAATAAGCATAGATAAATTTTAAAATCTGCTCTGCTTTGATTAAAGAACTCTAGAAAAAAATTATATAAAATTACATAAGATTGCATAGTTTGTCCAACTTTTAATTCATTTTTTCTTGAATATTCTTTATAAGTATAGCTTGTAGACTTTCAAGATTAAAACACTAATACAAGCCTCTCTTCCACAGTTATGAGATATAAGCCTTTATAAATGTATGGTAAAAATATGAAAATATGACAAATGATTAATAACTACATTATTACAAGGAGTTCATACAAGTTGGCAGAAATATTGAGACCCTCAATATATAAATGACTAAAGAATATAAACATAAAATTCACATAAGAAAAAACACAATCACAATGATAAATATAGGGGGAAATTATATTGCTAGAATTTTTTAAATGCAAAATCAAATAGCAATAAAGTTATAATGTATATCTATTTTTTGTTGAAATTAAAACAGCCAATATTGGTGAATGAGTATAAGGCCAGCCAACTTATTTTTTTCAGTTCATTTCAGTCAGTTCAGTCGCTCAGTCATGTCTGACTCTTTGTGACCCCATGAATCACAGCATGCCAGGCCTCCCTGTCCATCACCAACTCCTGGAGTTCACTCAGACTCACGTCCATTGAGTCAGTGATGCCATTTTTTTTAGTTGATGGCAATAAAAATTACTACAACTTCTTGGGAAAGCAAGTGACCAAAACAACAAGAAAATATCGTGTTCAAAGAAGGGAAGATTTGAGGGGGAGAAAGGTTAGTAAAAACTTTGGGGCAGGTTTCTGGTCTTATTCCTGTTTCTACACTGAAACCTAGAATTACTGCCTTAAATATAGTAGGGACTAGATAATTAAGTACCAAAAGAAGGAGGAGAAAAGAATGAGTGAATCAGTAAATAAAATGTCTCAATATGAAAAGTAATTTAGAATAACTTAAAAAAAAATACATGGGTGCATTATTAAATTCTTATACATATCAACAAATAATTATATAAAGTATTAACACCATGCATATTTCCTTTACGAGACTCACAGCAGTTCTGGGGAGTTTACTGTCTGTTCCAAATAAACTGTAACAGCACAAAAACACCAATATTCAAGCAAAATATTAAGCTTTGTATGTTAACATATACAAGTATGTATGTATATGAACAATTTTGTTTAACAGAAATTAATATATCCTTCTCTGTCTTCCTGTTACTTGGTCCATCTGTGAAGTTCAGCCTTGCTTTCTGAAACATCACTTCCCTTAGTTCCCATGACATCACTACAAACTCTTTCCTTATCTACTGCTCTGGATGTTCATTTGCAGCTTTCTTTGTGGGTTTATCTTCCACATCCACCCAGTAAGTATCCGAGTGCCCCGTAGCTCTGAAATTGACCTCTCTTCTGTCTCTCATCCATAACTTCAGGCACCTCAGCCTTCTCTACGGCTAGCCCAGATCTCTCTTCTGAGCTCCAGAATTTTTAAATTAGACACCTGAACATGCCATAAGCACCTAAAACTTAGCACTGTTACTTTCAAAGGACTAGTATTCAAACTGGAAACCACAGTGTTTAATGAGTTCTTCCTACTGTTTCTTCTGGTTTAAGCAAGAAGTCTGGTTAAAGTTGAATAACTCGTGGTAGACTTTTCTTCAACTTAATTAAGTACATTGTTCCTTTCTCTGCATTTTACAACTTTTATGACTCTCTCTTTGTTTTAATCTTTTTTTCTTAATTGAATCTAGTTAATTTATAATATTGTGTTAGTTTCAAATGTACAGCAATGTGAATATATAGCCTTTTTCAGATTCATTCCATTATAGGTTTTTAAGATATTGAGTTTAGTTCCCTATGTTATAGAGTAGGTCCTGTTGTTTACCTATTTTATACATAGTAGTGTGTATATGTTAATCCCAAACTCCTAGTTTATCACCCCTCTGCCCTGCTATCCCTTTTGGTAACCGTAGTTTGTTTTCCATGTATGTATGACTCTCTGTATAGCGCTTAGATTTCTCTACCCGGGAAATCTATAAATATAATCCATACAACTTAAGATATTTAGTATCTGATTACAGGATGTTGGAAAATACATCCTAAGAAATAAGATGGAATGTAGTACACATGAGTCTAGGATGACTGACAATTTTTATGTAATTATTGGAGGTGTGAAAAGTGAAGTCACTCAGTCATGTCCAACTCTTTGCGACCCCATGGACTGTAGCTTACCAGGCTCCTCTGTCCATGGGATCTTCCAGGCAAGAGTACTGGAGTGGGTTGCCATTTCCTTCTCCAGGGGATCTTCCCAACCCAGGGATCGAGCAGGGATAGAGCAGTGATCGAGACCCAAAACCGGGTCTCCTGCATTGTAGGCAGACACTTTGCCGTCTAAGCCACCAGGGAAGNGTACTGGAGTGGGTTGCCATTTCCTTCTCCAGGGGATCTTCCCAACCCAGGGATCGAGCAGGGATAGAGCAGTGATCGAGACCCAAAACCGGGTCTCCTGCATTGTAGGCAGACACTTTGCCGTCTAAGCCACCAGGGAAGTTCATTGAAGGTGTAGATCTACCATTGGAGGTGTAGATCATGATAAATCTATGAAGAACAAAAGGTCCCTAACAGAAAACATAGGAAGCCTCCTTTCTTGTTGCTTTTTTGAGGATAAAATGGGATATAAGTTATTGTGATAGAGGGGATAGAGTTAGAAGGTATTATTGAAAATCTTTTGTGTAAATTTTCTGCTTTCAGTAATGCTTATATTGTAATATACCTAATGCCTATGATTACTTGTCAGATGTACTGAGAAAGGAAACAGACCAAAGTGAAGATTCTGAAGTCAAATGAGTCTCTGTCTTCTATCTGTCAACCAGGACAAAAAGAGCTCTTAGTCTGGAGAGAAGTGTCCTGGTACTGGATTGAAATATGCTGAAACAGAATTCAGCATCTTGCGTCCTAGTCCTAAACCTTCTCGTTTCTTTTCCTAGTAATGGTACTGCTATGTCCACAACTGCTCAGATAAAAACCTGGATTTTGTCTGTGTTTACTCCTTGACCCACTGCTCCGCATATCCAATTAATCAACCACAAGCCCTACCTACACTACCTCTAAATAAATCATACATGCCTCTTCTGCCACCATGGTCAGAACCTTATTATTTAAGCCATTATCGCAAAACCTCATCCTTCTTAAATAGATCTTCCTTACTGTTATGTCCCTGTACACAAATACTTTTGAGTCCTACTCTGAGATGTGCACTGGCTCCCTTTGTATATAGCACATAGTGTGAATTGCTTTGCAAGTCACCTAAGGCCATATTCATTCTATCCTCCACCTCCTTCTCCAGCCTCATCTCCTGCCACATCCTCTATCTCAGGTCATCCTCTGACAATACAAAGGCACTTGTGGATCCACAACTCATAACCCTCTCTCATGTCTCCATGCCTTCCTCCCTGCTTCTTCCTTCACTAGAATGCTCTTCTTTTCTTCAACTTAGAAACACCTACCAAAGCTCTTAGCAGTACCTCAAAACTGAAGACCATCTCTTGACTCCACCACAGAGACAACAGAGACAGAAGCACTCACCTTCCAACTCATTCTTGCTGACAAGATGCAGTGCAGTGCACATAACTCCATAACAGCAAATCTACCTCATTATGTCATAGGTCTGATAAANAGTTTACTAGCTAATTACTCTCGAGAAAGAGCTTTTGAAAAACAGTTACCAAATTCAGTCAAATTATCCTACAGACCATAAATGTATCTTCTTTCTCAAGGCTTCTCTTTCGTGATACATCAACGATTAAGGGAGCAAGTTGGAAGCCATTGCTGTTGACTGGCTCAAAATCCTGGCTCTCTGCCAGAGAGAGAAAGAACCTCTTTCTCTGCTCCAAAGTATCCTTTTCTCATAATAAGAAATAATAGCAGGACTTCTCTCACAGGTCTTTGTAGGATTATATGAATTAATAGGTAAAATGTTAGGAACGGCTCATTCATCTGGCTGTTGGTCTCATTGTGATTAATACTATCCCAGCCAGAGCCTGAAAAGAAGTTAGATAACCAATTCTGAAGGAACTGTGACTTTTAGTGGAAGAAAAGCTTCTTGATGGTAAATCTAGTTACTAATGAAAAATAAAAACAGCTAACATTTAATGTTTAGTTTGTGTCCCATTTTGGTTAATGACTTCACAGTGAACCTTCACAACCCCAGGAATTATATAATGAGGAAACAGGACAAAGAGGGGAGCAGCAAGGATTCAATCCAGTTATCAGCCCACAGACGTTCAGCAGTTTGCCTCCACTCACCCTCCCACCTGCTGCTTTCACAGTTTTGAGAGGGATCATATGTCCAGATCAGTTTCCTCTATGTAGCTTTCTACGTTTTAAAAGTGTTTTAGGAGAAACTGGAGTTATTCATGCGCCCAGAAATTTGCGTAACTGTTATACCCAGGCAGAGGCCTTTTGAAATGCTAAAAGGGCAAGATACTGCTTCTTGCCTGCAGGCGGCGCGGTCTGTGGCGGCATCTGGGGACTTGTGTGGTGGGCGTCCGGGTCCAGGCTGGGGCATTGGGTAGCAAGGCTGGGCTAGGGAATGCTGAGTCCGATTTGATTTTTCACATTTTTGAACTGGGCAATAGCTGTGGAGAAAAAGAGGAAAGGAAGCAGTTAAGGGAGGAGGGGGAGGGAGTGAAAGTGCCATCTACAGAATGAGAGGGAGAAGTAGCGATTCCGAAGCTATGGCTTGCCCGCCTCCTAGGCTTTGCTTCCCACTGTGATTCTTGGTGGTCGTTTCTTCCTGAGGTTACAGGATAAACAAACCTGCCACACGTTGTAAAACCCTCACTGTGAGGAGCTCCTGGGGCTTCAGGCCTCTCTGGGGCTTCACTGTTCAGTCCAGCTAAGAGGTTTCATGTGTGTTGTGGTCTTTTGCCCTCAGCCAGTTAACCCTTACCTCTCTGGAAGCAACCTTCCATCAAAGATGCCTACCCGCCCTCAGGAGACAGATCGTCCCCCTTCTTTTATCTTTCTATTTGGAAAACAAAACCAAACCACAAGAGGCCTAGAGGATACTCCAGTCTTCAAGCCACCAGTCTAGGTCAAGAAAACCAGGCAGGGATGAGAGACCTTGCTTTGAGGCCATGGCAGTCCTTGGTACACCATATGAATGCTTCCTCAGGAAGGGCAAGGCCTGAAGTGTCAAGAGGGAAAGTAATTGGGGCAAAATTAGCTGAAAAAAAATTTTTTTTTGGTGTGTGTGGTTATTTCTTGTAAGGATGAGACTTTCTTTGATTGAAGGATTCAGTTGTTAATTTTGATAAAGTAAATCTCACCCAGATCTCCAGGTAAAGGGCTCTGTGTTTTAACTAAAAGAAGAAACGGGGTGTTGATAAAAGGGAAAACGGATGGATTCTTTCCGAATGGTCTTCACTTCTAACTACAAATGTGAGATCTACATGAGACAGAAAAGTGAACAGTTTAATTCAGACACAGGAAAACAACCCATTTTCCTCCTTTTAAATCGACCCATAGGTAAACACCCAAATAAATGGGTTTGGGTGGTGTCTAAATTAAAATGTGGTTCACCTTTATTTATGCCCTCTAAACATATTTTTTTTCAGTTGAATCAAATTAGACCAACTTTTGTTCATATAGAAACTTATCATTTAATATTACAATACCAGGATCCTCGCACATTTTATATACAATATGTCACTCCACATTTAAAATATATTTCTTAGGTTTACATAAAAAATGAAAGTACTAATGTTATTTACAAAAATACATTCAATACCACTAACATTTAGATGCAACGTTCCCACTTTGCTTTAAACAGGAATGAACTTCTTCTGAACATGGCACAAAAGGATCACCATAATAAAAGTAAATATATTACAAAACCAAACAAAAAGTAAAACCGCTANAGTACTAATGTTATTTACAAAAATACATTCAATACCACTAACATTTAGATGCAACGTTCCCACTTTGCTTTAAACAGGAATGAACTTCTTCTGAACATGGCACAAAAGGATCACCATAATAAAAGTAAATATATTACAAAACCAAACAAAAAGTAAAACCGCTAAATCTAAGCCACTCGCGGTTCCCAGGTTACAAGCCCAAAGCCGAAAGGCTTTTTCATCCGAGTGTGCACAGCAGTTTCCAAAAAGTTTCTTTGTGAATATGTCTCCTTCCCTATCACAAACTCCTGGGTCTGGCTTCCTAAATATTAATGTAACGTGATCTAAAGGATTAGGCGAAGCAGGGAGGGTGGGATCTTCCTGCTCCGTGGAGAACGTCCGGACCACTGAGTTACTTCTCCACCACCTCCTCCACGCAGGGGAGTTTGTGTTCCTCCGAGGAAATGCTGTCCACGATGGAAGAGAGGCATCGAAGGCTACTCGAGGCCGATGAATCAATGCTTGTCCCTCCTGGGAGCAGAAAACACATAGACACATAAACATACTCCCCATGGAAGGAAGGCAGCTCTGCTCCCCGCGCGAGGCGCGGTCCCCGCGTTGGGAGCGCCAGCTCGCAGGGCACCTCCCGGCTCCCGCTCGGCTCCGAGCATTGCTTTCTGCCCCCAGAAAGCTCCCCAGCCCCCTCCCGGGAGTTTCTCTAGTAGCCCTATGCCCTTTTACTTTACCTTCCTTGGCAGTTATCACGAGCCCCCTGGAATGATCCGAAACACTTGGCCACTGGGAGCTGCAGGTGCGCAGGAAATCCGCACCCTCAAGCTGGAGGAAAACCGAGGCAGCAGATTAGTCAAGAAACATGGGTTCCGGGGGTGGGTTAGGGGGCCGTTGGTGGGGGTGTCTCCCCTGTTTCCTCAGGCCGGGTACGAATTTCCTGCCTCTCGCAGGCACCCCGTGTTCACGGGTCACCGGGGGTTCATTAGAGGGAGCGAGCGGGAGGGGCGGGCGAGGAAGGGGGCCGGGAACGGAGACCCAGCAGCTGGAGGTTAAGGCCCCGAGGAAGGCACCTAATCAGCCTATCCATTCCCCGGCCCCGGCGGCAGCATCTGGGCTCACATTTTCTTGCTTGGGTCTGTAGCTGAAGGGGTCCACCCNGGCACCCCGTGTTCACGGGTCACCGGGGGTTCATTAGAGGGAGCGAGCGGGAGGGGCGGGCGAGGAAGGGGGCCGGGAACGGAGACCCAGCAGCTGGAGGTTAAGGCCCCGAGGAAGGCACCTAATCAGCCTATCCATTCCCCGGCCCCGGCGGCAGCATCTGGGCTCACATTTTCTTGCTTGGGTCTGTAGCTGAAGGGGTCCACCCCTAACTCCTGCATTTTGTCCTGCTGATCCAGCCGGTGCAGCAGGTCCTGCAACCGCTCGATGTAGTTAATGGCGCTCCGCAGAATCTCCACCTTGGGCAGCCTCTGGTTGGGGTTGGCCACAGTCCGTCGCTTTAGTGCCTCGAAGGCCTCGTTGATTTTCTTGAGCCGCCGCCTCTCGCGCAGGGTGGCGGCCTTCCGCCGGTCGGTGGGGGCAGATTTTCTCTTGCAGGTCTTGCAAGCCCAGATCAGACATTGGCCGGGGCAGTGGGGAGGCTGCAGGCCTGGGGGCGCCAGGACATGTTCCTCTCCGCTGCTGTCGCTCCCGGCTTCTGGGGGCATTTGGTCCTGGCAGGGCGACAGGGTACCATCACTCCCTGGATACAGAGGAGAGCCCTCTGCCACTTCTAAGGGCTGCAGGGTAACATTTTCCCCGTCCAAGTAGAAGAAATAGGAGCCAGTTTCAAAAAGGTCCATCATCATGTTCTCTTCCTTGGACTCTGACTTGGTCTGAACGGGGTGATGGGCTCAAAAACCCAGAAGGTTCTGGGTGGTTACCCAGATGGCATTTAATTAGTGCGGTGACATAAGTCGCCCCAGCTTTATATATAGTAGCTCCTGAAACTCAATCCAACTTTTAGCTGTCATGGAGCATCAGTCTCTCAATGTGATTACAGCCAGGGCTCTCTAGAACATCTAGTTTGAAAGAAAACTGAGAAGTGTCACCTTCAGAATGATGTGACAACCTATATGCCGGACAGGTTAAAACAAAATACACAGACTCCTACATTTAAACAAAGCATCGAACACTTCAATTTGGGACACTTTAGAGGCTAACCTGCTTACAGGACAAGTTCAAAACAACTGGGGATTAACACTGCACTGTTCCCCTCCCCCAGGCTCATCTGAATTCTAAGTATAGACCCATGATGAAAGATTTCAAAGGCAATAGCCATTGCTCCAAAATAGCTTGGTTAATATTTGCAGAGTGGTTCAGCTCTTTTCTCTCTCCTGCCTCTCAAAAAAGATGCTATTCCTGTGATAAAACCATTACAGTCCTTCCAAGGTTATACATGGCTTTCAGGCTTCAGCCTCCATAGCAGCAGGTAAATCTCTTTCCTCTCTCTTACTAAGGTTGTATGACAGTTTGGGAGCTGGAAGGGGTGGCTAGAGGGTGCTCAGATTCCTTTCTTGGCTATCTTTTTCTGGAGAGTGGCAACGTAAGATCCGAATTCCATACCCCTCCATGGTGGACCAGTAGTACCTATAAGGTAAGGGGTGGGACTGAGGATGGGGATGCAATGAATGTAATAATGTCTCTTGAGTAATAGTTTTAGTGGAAATGAGACTCATAGCTATTTGATATTCCAGTATTCAGTGTGGCACTCTGAGGTTCCTCTGATAAGGCTCCTATTCTGCACTGTGTACTCATGGCTTTTTCATTCGCTTTCTTGGCGCCCTTTGATGCCAGAGAAGTTGTTTCATAGGATTCAGCTGAGAAAGGTAGCAACGAAGACGCAAACCAAGGAAGAGTGTGTTTAACTGCAGCTTGCTGTGGTTTAGTGCACACAAGTATGGTGGTTGGGGAGGTAGTACAAGATAAGGATAAAGTGCAAGGCCCCTAAGTTCCAAAGAAGTCCCTTCGAGTCCTAGCTAAGTTAGTTTCTATTTCTGTGTGCCTAGGTAATGCTAGGTTTCGATTTCTCTTAAGATAACAATGGTTGCCTTATGGAATTTTGGGGACAATTCGATTAACTGATCCCATGTGTGTGAAGCATATAACCTAACATTAGCTGCTTGATGAACATCAGTTATCATGGAAAGCATAAGGCTGTGTCAAGGCTAAGACCATTTCTTATGAAGGAAAGAAAGCACAGCTGTGGCAGATAATTTTTCCTCCTATTGAAGTTGTTTTATTTTGTTATACCCTTTCCTTTTCCCTTCCCTTTCCTTTCTTTCCCAGAGCTCGGGAAGACTCTTTCCAACTATAAATTGCCTTTGGGATGACAGTCACCTCTGGTTTTGGCCATTAGAATCAGTGCCTGAAAAACCAGATGGAAACATAATATCTTCTTCTTCTACCCGAAGCAGTGATAATTATAGGCTACTCTCAATATGATTTCATTTTTTTTAATGAATAGGCTGAAAACAATGTCCTTGGACTCAGTGGCCAGACAATGTAGAAACTACATTTTTGAGTTAAGTTGCTTACTCCAGAAGATAAATCTTCATATTTTCCTATCAAGCTATAGGCCTGAGATGTTGACTTTTGCCATTTTATGCTGTCTTTACATTTTTGTTATTGTGCAGCTGTATATTCCTTATGAAGTATGAGAACCATTTTTCAGTTTTTAAAAAAGCAGGAAGTACAGGGAATACTAAGAATCTAATACTTTTGTGCAGTTTCTCCTATTTCTGCCAGTCCCCTGGTTGGTAATANCTGTCCATCACCAACTCCTGGAGTTCACTCAGACTCACGTCCATTGAGTCAGTGATGCCATTTTTTTTAGTTGATGGCAATAAAAATTACTACAACTTCTTGGGAAAGCAAGTGACCAAAACAACAAGAAAATATCGTGTTCAAAGAAGGGAAGATTTGAGGGGGAGAAAGGTTAGTAAAAACTTTGGGGCAGGTTTCTGGTCTTATTCCTGTTTCTACACTGAAACCTAGAATTACTGCCTTAAATATAGTAGGGACTAGATAATTAAGTACCAAAAGAAGGAGGAGAAAAGAATGAGTGAATCAGTAAATAAAATGTCTCAATATGAAAAGTAATTTAGAATAACTTAAAAAAAAATACATGGGTGCATTATTAAATTCTTATACATATCAACAAATAATTATATAAAGTATTAACACCATGCATATTTCCTTTACGAGACTCACAGCAGTTCTGGGGAGTTTACTGTCTGTTCCAAATAAACTGTAACAGCACAAAAACACCAATATTCAAGCAAAATATTAAGCTTTGTATGTTAACATATACAAGTATGTATGTATATGAACAATTTTGTTTAACAGAAATTAATATATCCTTCTCTGTCTTCCTGTTACTTGGTCCATCTGTGAAGTTCAGCCTTGCTTTCTGAAACATCACTTCCCTTAGTTCCCATGACATCACTACAAACTCTTTCCTTATCTACTGCTCTGGATGTTCATTTGCAGCTTTCTTTGTGGGTTTATCTTCCACATCCACCCAGTAAGTATCCGAGTGCCCCGTAGCTCTGAAATTGACCTCTCTTCTGTCTCTCATCCATAACTTCAGGCACCTCAGCCTTCTCTACGGCTAGCCCAGATCTCTCTTCTGAGCTCCAGAATTTTTAAATTAGACACCTGAACATGCCATAAGCACCTAAAACTTAGCACTGTTACTTTCAAAGGACTAGTATTCAAACTGGAAACCACAGTGTTTAATGAGTTCTTCCTACTGTTTCTTCTGGTTTAAGCAAGAAGTCTGGTTAAAGTTGAATAACTCGTGGTAGACTTTTCTTCAACTTAATTAAGTACATTGTTCCTTTCTCTGCATTTTACAACTTTTATGACTCTCTCTTTGTTTTAATCTTTTTTTCTTAATTGAATCTAGTTAATTTATAATATTGTGTTAGTTTCAAATGTACAGCAATGTGAATATATAGCCTTTTTCAGATTCATTCCATTATAGGTTTTTAAGATATTGAGTTTAGTTCCCTATGTTATAGAGTAGGTCCTGTTGTTTACCTATTTTATACATAGTAGTGTGTATATGTTAATCCCAAACTCCTAGTTTATCACCCCTCTGCCCTGCTATCCCTTTTGGTAACCGTAGTTTGTTTTCCATGTATGTATGACTCTCTGTATAGCGCTTAGATTTCTCTACCCGGGAAATCTATAAATATAATCCATACAACTTAAGATATTTAGTATCTGATTACAGGATGTTGGAAAATACATCCTAAGAAATAAGATGGAATGTAGTACACATGAGTCTAGGATGACTGACAATTTTTATGTAATTATTGGAGGTGTGAAAAGTGAAGTCACTCAGTCATGTCCAACTCTTTGCGACCCCATGGACTGTAGCTTACCAGGCTCCTCTGTCCATGGGATCTTCCAGGCAAGAGTACTGGAGTGGGTTGCCATTTCCTTCTCCAGGGGATCTTCCCAACCCAGGGATCGAGCAGGGATAGAGCAGTGATCGAGACCCAAAACCGGGTCTCCTGCATTGTAGGCAGACACTTTGCCGTCTAAGCCACCAGGGAAGTTCATTGAAGGTGTAGATCTACCATTGGAGGTGTAGATCATGATAAATCTATGAAGAACAAAAGGTCCCTAACAGAAAACATAGGAAGCCTCCTTTCTTGTTGCTTTTTTGAGGATAAAATGGGATATAAGTTATTGTGATAGAGGGGATAGAGTTAGAAGGTATTATTGAAAATCTTTTGTGTAAATTTTCTGCTTTCAGTAATGCTTATATTGTAATATACCTAATGCCTATGATTACTTGTCAGATGTACTGAGAAAGGAAACAGACCAAAGTGAAGATTCTGAAGTCAAATGAGTCTCTGTCTTCTATCTGTCAACCAGGACAAAAAGAGCTCTTAGTCTGGAGAGAAGTGTCCTGGTACTGGATTGAAATATGCTGAAACAGAATTCAGCATCTTGCGTCCTAGTCCTAAACCTTCTCGTTTCTTTTCCTAGTAATGGTACTGCTATGTCCACAACTGCTCAGATAAAAACCTGGATTTTGTCTGTGTTTACTCCTTGACCCACTGCTCCGCATATCCAATTAATCAACCACAAGCCCTACCTACACTACCTCTAAATAAATCATACATGCCTCTTCTGCCACCATGGTCAGAACCTTATTATTTAAGCCATTATCGCAAAACCTCATCCTTCTTAAATAGATCTTCCTTACTGTTATGTCCCTGTACACAAATACTTTTGAGTCCTACTCTGAGTTTTGCACTGGCTCCCTTTGTATATAGCACATAGTGTGAATTGCTTTGCAAGTCACCTAAGGCCATATTCATTCTATCCTCCACCTCCTTCTCCAGCCTCATCTCCTGCCACATCCTCTATCTCAGGTCATCCTCTGACAATACAAAGGCACTTGTGGATCCACAACTCATAACCCTCTCTCATGTCTCCATGCCTTCCTCCCTGCTTCTTCCTTCACTAGAATGCTCTTCTTTTCTTCAACTTAGAAACACCTACCAAAGCTCTTAGCAGTACCTCAAAACTGAAGACCATCTCTTGACTCCACCACAGAGACAACAGAGACAGAAGCACTCACCTTCCAACTCATTCTTGCTGACAAGATGCAGTGCAGTGCACATAACTCCATAACAGCAAATCTACCTCATTATGTCATAGGTCTGATAAATTATTGCTAGGTTACCATGTGCCATATACTTACTTTGGAGAAGGCAATGGCACCCCACTGCAGTACTCTTGCCTGGAAAATCTCACAGACAGAGGAGCCTGGTAGGCTGCAGTCCATGGAGTTGCTAAGAGTCGGACAAGACTGAGCGACTTCACTTTCACTTTTCACTTTCATGCACTGGAGAAGGCAATGGCAACCCACTCCAGTATTCTTGCCTGGAGAATTCCAGGGATGGGGGAGCCTGGTGGGCTGCCGTCTATGGGGTCGCACAGAGTCGGACACGACTGAAGCGACTTAGCAGCAGCAGTAGCCTATACTTAGGTTAAGCAGTTTACAAGTCTTCACAACACCATAAGGAAAGTAATATTATAACTACTGCATTAAAGAGAAGGTAATGGAGGCACAGAGAGGTTAAGTAACTTGCCTGAGCTCTTATAGTTTAGTGACAACAGCGAGGATGTAAAGCCACACTCTGAATTCCTGCTTTTAGTAATTTTTAGCCATGTAGTACTGTTACTCTTGCTGGTATTCTTTTGCCAGTAGGCTATACCTTGAGGCCAGGAGTGGGTCTATAAGTTTAGTACTCCTAGACACTTTCACAGCCTTTGACACACAGCTGACAATGAATAAGTATTTGTGAATGAATGAGTAGTCTATTTATAAAATTATCTATTTTTTTGAACCCAATTTTCTCTTATCTTGCTAGTATACTGTCATAAGTCTTGAGTGGAATCTATTTCCCTTTATAATTGTGCAGTTTCTCTGGTGGCTCAGATGGTACAGAATATGCCTGCAATGAGGAGACCTGAATTCAATCCCTGGGTTGGAAAGATCCCCTGGAGAAGGGAATGGCACCCCACTCCAGTGTTCTTATCTGGAAAATCCCATCAACAGAGGAGCCTGGCAGGCTACAGTCCATGGGGTTGCAGAGTTGGACACAACTGAGCGACTAACAGTTTTGTAATTGTGTGAATCATTGTTTACATTTAATACGTTTCTTTCTGAAGCAGTCACTGTATTCAGTATTGCTTACACATTCTTTTAGGAATGAAGAACAAAACTTTTATCTGAAAATACGTTTTATCTCGATTAATACATCCTCTTTATAAAATCACTGATAACACTATCTTGTACAATGTCCATGAAAATATATCTTTAACCTCAAAAGTGATCTTTTACACTCTGGTTAGCAATTACAATTTTGTAAAAATAATTTGCCTTTTCTTTTTAATTATTTTTATTTTTATTTACTTGATTATTAGTATGGATTTTGTAACCATACTTTTTAAAATGTGCCAACCTTTCCAACCTAATTTACCAACCTACAAGTCTAAAGGAAAGCAGGCTTTGGTCAATACACAGAAATAGGTCCTCTATATGTTTGTGGAGGAAAGAAAATAAGCATCTCTGTTTCCTGGAAATAGAGTAAGTCACCTTGTGTCTACATGCCTCCTACCTGGTGGAGGTTGAGAGGAAAGTTATATCAACCAAAGATTCTCCTGGACGGAAGTGACAAGCTCACGCTGGTCACTTCTTTTTTTCGATGATTTTAGTAGGCATTTTTCTGGAAACAGGAGAAAATTGACTGGAAGCTCTATGAGGAAAACTGCTATTGCTAGTGATGGGATGAGCAGATTCATATAAGGCCACTGGCTGTGACGAGGAGCCTAGAATGGACTAAAGAAAGGTCCAGCTCCACAGGAAAAAGTTCAATAGGGCAAACTTCTTATGTGTGTGTGTTTTTTGTTGTTGTTGTTGTTGTTGTAATCCAAGGCAAATCCATTTATCTCTGAGTTATTCTGCTTTCTTTTAACTCCCCTTCTTTCTGTTTCTTAAATCTCAAGTGATTTCCTGCGCTTCCCGCTTTAGGAGCTGTGGTGCACTAAACCTCAGCCTTTATTTGTGTTTGTGTTCCATGCAGATGGGTGGTCTCTTGAAAGCATATCATCTGGTTAAGATGTGCAGCTGTAAGCATTCCCCCTCCTACTCAGATCATAGCTGAGAAGATGTGGCATTTTGAAAAATCTTGTGTTTGGTTTAGAGGAAGAAAATGGTACTAAATCAATTCATTCCCTTACTCACTACTCACTGATCAAATATTTTACACACCTTTTATGTATTAGGTGTTATGCTGGGCATCCCAAAGATGGGACAATCCAGCTTCTGCCCTGAAGAGTCTTACAATGTTGTAAGGAGGCAGGCATGGAAAAAAAATATTAAAATACACTGAGTGACTCAAAAATATATTGAGCTGATTGCTTTATTGGAGACATTATAAAGTACAGTGGAAACACAAGGGAGATCCTAAGCTTTGCTCGGGAATTGCCCAGGAATTCCAGGGGAGCTTCACACAGCTGAAACTTGAGGGATGAGCAAGAAGTTAGCAGGTAGACAAGAAGAAAGGGTGTTTCAGACAGAGAGAATTACTCACAGAAGTGAGATGAAAAGAAGAGTAAGACATGTCTGAGGAGCTGGAGGAGAATCAGTTCTGTATCTCTGGAGCTAAAAATGAAGGTGGAAGTTATCTGGAAGTGAGGCTGCATAGCTGGGCAGGAACCATCTTAGGAAGTCTTGGTCCCCCATACTAGATTGTTTAGATTTTTAACTGAAAGCAATGTAGATCTCCTGATGATATATGAGCAAAGAAGTGAAAGACTCAGATTTGCATGCTGGAAGATCACACTGCAACAGAGTGAAGAATGGATTGAGGACAGTGATGCTTTAGGCAAAGAGGTTAGTAAGAAGAATGATGCTTGAGCTATGGCAGTGACAGCAGGGATGGAGAGGAGGCAGGGGGACAGAACTGAGAGATATTTAGACTACACTAATTATTATTAAAGATCTCACACTGGCTTCTTTCTATTCTTATATATTACTTAGTCTTAGAGATTTTTTTTTCTAGATCTGAAATGATCTTATAATATATGCAGGTAAAATTAATATGGAAAACATGCCAATATTCAATACAGTTCAGTTCAGTTCAGTCACACAGTCATGTCTGACTCTTTGCTTCCCCATGGACTGCAGCACGGCAAGCTGCACCAATTCCCGGAGCTTGCTCAAACTCATGTCCATCGAGTCGGTGGTGCCATCCATCCATCTCATCTTCTGTTATCCCCTTCTCATCCTGCCTTCAGTCTTTTCCAGCATCAGGGTCTTTTCCAGAGTCAGCTCTTCGCATCAGGCAGCCGAACTATGGAGCTTCGGCTTTAGCATCAGCCCTTCCAATGAATATTCAGGACTGGTTTCCTTTAGGATTGATTGGTTTGATCTCCGTGCAGTCCAAGGGACTCTTAAGAGTCTTCTCCAACACCACAGTTCAAAAGTATAGTTCTTCTGAGTTCCAATTCTTTGGAACTCAGCTTTCTTTATAGTCCAACTCTCACATCCATACATGACTACTGGAAAAACCATAGCTTTGACTAGATGGACCTTTGTCAGCAAAGAAACGTCTCTGCTTTTTAATATGTTGTCTAGGTTGGTCATAGCTTTTCTTCCAAGGAGTATCTTTTAATTTCATGGCTGCAGTCATCATCTGCAGTGATTTTGGAGCCAAAGAAAATAAAGCCTATCACTGTTTCCATTGTTTCTCCATCTATTTGCCATGAAGTGATGGGACCAGATGCCATGATCTTCGTTTTTTGAATGGTGAGTTTTAAGCCGGCTTTTTCACTCTCCTCTTTCACATTCATCAAGAGGCTCTTTATTTCCTTTTCACTTTCTGCAGAGTGGTGACATCTGCATATCTGAGGTTGTTGATATTTCTCCCAGCAATCTGATATTTCTTCCAGCTTGTGCTTAATCCAGCCTGGCATTTTGCCTGATGATCAACCCTGGGATTTCTTTGGAAGGAATGATGCTAAAGCTGAAACTCCAGTACTTTGGTCATCTCATGCGAAGAGTTGACTCATTGGAAAAGACTCTGATGCTGGGAGGGATTGGGGGCAGGAGGAGAAGGGGACGACCGAGGATGAGATGGCTGGATGGCATCATGGACTCAATGGACGTGAGTCTGAGTGAACTCCAGGAGATGGTGATGGACAGGGAGGCCTGGCGTGCTGCGATTCATGGGGTCACAAAGAGTCGGACACGACTGAGCAACTGAACTGAACTGAACTGAACTGACTCTGCATACAAGTTAAATAAGCAAGGTGACAATATCAGTTCATAGACAGCCTGACAAATTCCTTTCCAATTTGGAACCAGTCCATTGTTCCATGTCCAGTTCCAACTGTTGCTTCTTGATCTCTTTATGGATTTCTCAGGAGGTAGTCTGGTATTCCCATCTCTTGAAGAATTTTCCACACTTTGTTGTGATTGTGATCCACACAGTCAAAGGCTTTAGCATAGTCAATGAAGAAGAAGTAGATGATTTTCTGGAATTCTCTTGCCTTTTTTTATGAACCAGAAGATGTTGGCAATTTGATCTTTGATTCCTCTGACTTTTCTAAGTTCAGCTTTAACCTCTGGAAGTTCATGGTTCACTTAATATTGAAGCCTAGCTTGGGGACTTTAGAGTATTACTTTGCTAGCATGTGAGATGAGTGCAATTGTGTGGTCATTTGAGCATTCTTTGGCACTGCCTCTCTTTGGGATTGGAATTAAAACTGACCTTTTCCAGTCCTGTGGTCACTGCTGAGTTTTCTGAATTTGCTGGCATATTGAGTGCAGCACTTTCACAGCATCATCTTTTAGGGTTTGAAATAGCTCAACTGGAATTCCATCACCTCCACTAGCTTTGTTCATAGTGATGCTTCCTGAGACCCACTTGACTTTGCACTCCAGGATGTCCGGCTTTAGGCGAGTGATCACACCATCATGGTTATCTGGGTTTTTAAGATCTTTTCTGTATAGTTCTTCTGTGTATTATTGTCACCTCTTCTTAATATCTTCTTCTTCTGTTAGGTTCTTACCTATCCTTTATTGTGCCTTTATTGTTTCTATCCATTATTGTGCTCATCTTTGCATGAAATGTTTCCTTGGTATCTCTAATTTTCTTGAAGAGATCTCTGATCTTTCCCATTCTGTTGTTTTCCTCTACTTCATTGCATTGTTCACTTAAGAAGGCTTTCTTATCTCTCCTGCTATTCTTTGGAACTCTGCATTCAGATGCTTATATCTTTCCATTTCTCCTTTGCCTTTTGCTTCTCTTCTTTTCATAGCTGTTTGTAAGGCCTCCTTAGACAACCATTTTGCCTTTTTGCATTTATTTTTCTTGGGGATAGTTTTGATCACCACCTCTGTACAATGTTACGAACCTTCATCCATAGTTCATCAGGCACTCTATCTATCAGATCTGGGCCCTTAAATCTATTTCTCACTTCCACTGTATAATCATAAGGGATTTGATTTAGGTCATACCTGAATGGTCTAGTGGTTTTCCCTACTTTCTCCAATTTAAGTCTGAATTTGGAAAGAAGGAGTTCATGATCTGAGCCATAGTCAGCTTCTGGTCTTGTTTTTGCTGACTGTATAGAGCTTCTCCTTCTTTGGCTGCAAAGAATATAATCAATCTGATTTCGGTATTGACCATCAATAATGTCTATGTGTAGAGTTGTCTCTTGTGTTGTTGGAAGAGGGTGTTTGCTATGACCAGTGTGTTCTCTTGGCAAAACTCTGTTAGCCTTTGCCTTGCTTCATTTTGTTCACCAAGGTCAAACTTGCCTGTTACCCCAGGTATCTCTTGACTTTCTATTTTTGCATTCCAGTCCCCTATGATGAAAAGGACATGTTTCTTTTGGTGTTAGTTCTAGAAGGTCTTATAGGTCATTATAGAACTGTTCAACTTCAGCTTCTTCAGCAATACTGGTTGAGGCATAGACTTGGGTTACTGTGATGTTGTATGGTTTGCCTTGGAGACAAACAGAGATCATTCTGTTGTTTTTGAGATTGTACCCAAGTACTGCATTTCAGACTCTTGTTGACTATGAGGGCTATTCCATTTCTTCTAAGGGATTCTTTCCCATTGTAGTAGACATAATGGTCATCTGAATTAAATTCACCCATTCCAGTCCATTTTAGTTCACTGATTCCTAAAATGTCAATGTTCACTCTTACCATCTCCTGTTTGACCACTTCTAATTTACCTTGATTCATGGACCTAACATTCCAGGTTTGTATGCAATATTGTTCTTTACAGCATCAGGCTTTACTTCCATCACCAGTCACATCCACAACTGGGGGTTGTTTTCTTTCTGGCTCAGCCTCTTCATTCTTTCTGGAGCTATTTCTCTTTATTTCTGAGCCTTTCCCTCAAAACCTGTTACTTTTCCTGCATTACTTAACTTTCTTTGAGGTAGGACCTCTATCCACCCAAAGTCAGATATGGAATCATTCTTATCCTCTCGACCTCTAGGCCCTTATCTTCCCCATCTAGTCAGTCACCAGATTCTTTCAGTTTTACCTCCTAAGTAGTCTTGACAGTGTTCTTTCCACTACTACTTTGACCTAGTTAAAAAATTCATCTCTTTAACTACTGAAATAACTCCCACTACTTTCTCCTCCAATCTGTCCCCCAGAGAATTTGTTGTTGTTCAGTTGCTAAGTTGTATCCGACTCTTTGTGACCACACGGACTGCAGTATGCCAGGCTTCCCTGTCCTTCACTCTCTCCCAGAGTTTGCTCAAACTCATGTCCATTGAATAAGTAATGCCATCCAACCATCCTATCCTCTGGTATCCCTTCTCCTGCCCTCAATCTTTCCCAGCATTAGGGTCTTTTCCATCAGGTGGCCAAAGTATTCGAGTTCTTTGCATCAGGTGGCCACAGTATTAGAGCTTCAGCTTTAGCATCAGTACTTCCAATGAATATTCAGGGTTGATTTCCTTTAGTATTTATTGGTTTGATCTCCTTGCAGTCCAAAGGACTATCAAGAGTCTTCTCCAGCACCACAGTTCGAAAGCATTCATTCTTCAGCGTTAATTTTTCTTTATGATATAGCTCTCATATCCATACATGACTACTGGAAAAACTATACAACTTTGACTGGACCTTTGCCAGCAAAGTGATGTCTCTGCTTTTTAATATGCTGTCTATGTTTGTCATAGCTTTTCTTCCAAGGAGCAAGTGTCTTTTAATTTCATGTCTGCAGTCACCATCCGCAATGGTTTAGGAGCCCAAGCAAATAGAATAACCCAGATAATCTAAAATGGGAGGCTGACCATTACTGTGACTCCCCTTCTAGGTGCTACTTCATCATTGATTCAAGTCCAGACTCCTTGGCATAGTGTGAAATTCCGTTGGTAACATCTCCTTTTCACAGTATATTCTAGCAGTGCTAAGCTGCATAAAGTTCCCTGAGTAAGCAAGCATAGGCATGCTTTTGTGTTAGATTGGCTGAGTTAATAGATCCCTTTCTCTGCATCCTCTATCACTCCATCTTCATATCATATTTAAATGAGTCACACATACTCTTCCAAATCGGGCTGCAGGGAACAAATCTTACTCATATTTGGTATGGTAGAGCTCAGCATTTGTTCCTTCATTCAGTGAATATTTATCAAGCATCTACTACCCTCAGGATTCTGGGAAAACAGCAGTGAACAAAATTAAGTCTCAGCCTCATGGGTATTACATTCTTGTGAAGGGACGCCAGGAGATGGCCTACACAATGGACACTTAGGGTGAACATTTTTCTAGTGCTGATGGTGAAAAATTTTGAAAATGAGGCAAATGAAAGAGTCTTCTTAAACCACTGTCTAAGCATATGTCTGGAACATAGCTCTGACTCATTTTTCCTTTAAACAAGTATGGCTGGTGACTAAGACAACCTAAGCAACAGATTTAACTGCCTTAACTGGGGATCCTGTGGTCTTCAGCAAATGATAATTTTCCTAACTAGCAGAAAACATGTTCCCATATATGTGGAAATATAACCTTATATTCAAACAATCCTCTGAGGTAATAAGGAATGAATAACATCCCACTGAATTAGACCTTAAGAAAAAGCTATAGAAAATTAAAGATTTTTAAAGATACCATAAAATATCATCATATTAGTAAGCTATTTCCTTCACTCACAAACCCTATTCTCTTTATATTGGAAGATGAAAACTGATATCCTTCCTCTTTCTGTAAAATATGCTTATTAGATAACTTCCTAAACAATTTTTATTCTTGAATGATGTAATAGATTAGTCACTATTTTTCCAAAAAGGAATGGTTGAAGACAATAAAATTATTAAAAGGAACGTATAAAGTTTGAAGTAACTGTTGTCTTCCTTGCTGTCCCCATTTATTTATTTATTTATTTATTTTAATACTTGAAGCACTAAGGATTTTAAAGTGCTTTTCAAGCATTAATTTTTATGTAAGCAAAAATGTCCACATTATAACAGTTTATAGAGATGTAAATGAAGATATTAAAACCCTTTACAAAAATCACTGTAGCTTGTAAGAAAGAGGGAGCTAGGATAAGAATTGAAGCTGTTAGACTTGATTTCCTCTCCTATAAACAATCTGTCTTATTCACTTCCTTCCAATGGATTTTTTTTTTTTTTTTGAATCCCTCAAGTCAGCTTGGGAGTACTTTTTTTTTTTTTTTTGAACTCCCAAACATGAACCTCCCCCCTCACCTCCCACCCCACATCCTCCCTCCGGATCATCCCCATGCACCAGCCCCATGCATCCTGCATCCTGCATCGAACACAGACTGGCGATTCGTTTCTTACATGAGAGTATACATATTTCAATGCT
>SJYX01016987.1:207124-244958 GCA_006410675.1 Oreotragus oreotragus
GTGTTGACCATCTGGTGATGTCCATGTGTAGAGTCTTCTCTTGTGTTGTTGGAAGAGGGTGTTTGCTATGACCAGTGCATTTTCTTGGCAAAACTCTATTAGTCTTTGCCCTGCTTCATTCCGCATTCCAAGGCCAAATTTGCCTATTACTCCAGGTGTTTCTTGACTTCGTACTTTTGCATTCCAGTCCCCTATAATGAAAAGGACATCTTTTTTAGGTATTAGTTCTAAAAAGTCCTGTAGATCTTCATAGAACCGTTCAGCTTCAGCTTGTTCAGCATTACTGGTTGGGGCATAGACTTGGATTACCGTGATATTGAATGGTTTGCCTTGGAGACGAACAGAGATCATTCTGTCATTTTTGAGACTGCATCCAAGTACTGCATTTCAGACTCTTTTGTTGACCATGATGGCTACTCCATTTCTTCTGAGGGATTCCTGCCCGCAGTAGTAGATATAATCGTAGGTGTTGCAGAGGGCATCAGAGGGCAGACACACTGAAACCATACTCACAGAAAACTAGTCAGTCTAATCACACTAGGACCACAACCTTGTCTAACTCAATGAAACTAAGCCTTGCCCTTGGGGCAACCCAAGATGGGTGGGTCATGGTGGAGAGGTCTGACAGAATGTGGTCCACTGGAGAAGGGAATGGCAAATCACTTCAGTATTCTTGCCTTGAGAACCCCATGAACAGTATGAAAAGGCAAAATGATAGGATACTGAAAGAGGAACTCCCTAGGTCAGTAGGTGCCCAATATGCTACTGGAGATCAGTGGAGAAATAACTCCAGAAAGAATGAAGGGATGGAGCCAAAGCAAAGGCAATACCCAGCTGTGGATGTGACTGGTGATAGAAGGAAGGTCCCATGCTGTAAAGAGCAATACTGCATAGGAACCTGGAATGTCAGGTCCATGAATCAAGGCAAATTGGAAGTGGTCGAACAAGAGATGGCAAGACTGAATGTCGACATTCTAGAAACCAGAGAACCAAAATAGACGGGAATGGGTGAATTTAACTCAGATTCCTATCGTCCTTACCCATAAATAAAGACTCCAAAAGACAGAGATCACATTTTTGTACCATGATTGTTATAAAACTAAAAGTAACAAAATTATAATTAGATATAAACTACTTAGATATCTGAATACATTTTTAGTAAACAATTCTTGGACAAAGAAAGAGAAGCTCAAATAAGTATTATAAAACTATCTTTCCAAAATTTGTGTATTTAACATAATTTCAATTCATATCTCAATAGGATTTTTTTCTGAAATGTGACAAAAGTATTCTAACATTCATTTGGAAGAATAAACTGGCAAAAATATCTAATGATTTAAAAGAAGACAACTCATGAAGAGAGTTTCAGTCTGTTAGATTTTAGAATATATTTTGTTGTTGTTCAGTCGCCCAGTCCTGTCTGATGCTTTACAGTCCCAGGGACTGCAGCATGCCAGACTTCCCTGTCCCTCACCATCTCTCAGAGTGCCCAAGTTCATGTTCATTGGATCGGTGATGCCATCCAGCCATCTCATCCTCTGATGCCCTCTTCTCTTTCTGCCCTCAATCTTTCCCAGCATCAGGGACTTTTCCAATGAGTCATCTGTTCACATCAGATGACCACAATACTGGAGCTTCAGCTTCGGCATCAGTCCTTCCAGTGAATATTCAGGGTTGTTCTNCATCCTCTGATGCCCTCTTCTCTTTCTGCCCTCAATCTTTCCCAGCATCAGGGACTTTTCCAATGAGTCATCTGTTCACATCAGATGACCACAATACTGGAGCTTCAGCTTCGGCATCAGTCCTTCCAGTGAATATTCAGGGTTGTTCTCCCTTAAGATTGACTGGTTTGCTCTCCTTGCTGTTCGAGGGACTTTCAGGAGTCTTCCCAGCACCACAGTTCAAAGGCATCAATTCTTTGGCATTCTGCCTTCTTTACGGTTCAGCTCTCCCAACCATATGTGACCACTGGGAAGACCATAGCCTTGACTCTATGGACCTTTGTCAGCATAGTAATGTCTCTGCTTTTCAATACACTGTCTAGGTTTGTCATCACTTTCCTGGCAAGAAGCAATCGTCTTCTGATTTCACAGACTTCCCTGGTAGCTCAGATGGTAAAGAATTTATTAACTATAATGATAATAGATAACACTTATTGAGTGTTTATTAAGTGCCAGACACTATTCTAAACATATTATATGAATTGATTTATTTTATCCTCACAACAATCCTGAGTATATACTCTTTATTTTCCCCATTTTTACAGATAAAATACTGTGCAAGATTAGATAGAAGACAGATGAATGACTGAAAGAGAAAAAAATAGCCTGAAAACACACATTTATACACACACACACACACTGACGTGAATCTGTGTTTATATGTATGTATATATAAATTTATATGATAATCCAGGAAGCATAAATATCAATAGAAAGGATTATTTCACATAATGGCCAAGTTGATGAATTAATGTAGTCAGTTGTAAACCTGGCTGTGCATCAAAAGGACCCATGTTGCTTTTTTAAAAAATATGTTAGTTGGTGTTCCATCGTTAGATATTCAGATTCAGTAGCTTGGCCATGTGTAGTTTTATTCAACTCTTCAGGTGATTATGATGCTCTGGAATTTTCATTTTAAATCATAAATATTTTTGAAATGTAGCTTTCTATTACTGATTCCTAATATAGTTGCACTATAGTAAGAGAATATAGTTTCTTAATACCAGTACTATAAAAGTTGTGAGGACTTGCTTTAAAACTTTATACACAGTCCATTTTTTGAAGGATTGATATGTGATTGAGAAAAATATATGCTTTGATTCTCAGATTTCCCATATTACCTGTATCTTCTATAGATGAATTGTTAAAAATCTAATCTAAAGCTCTAATATTAAACCTCCCCTATCTTGTTATACTCTATTACATTTTTCTTTTTATTTTTTCACTCTGGTATCATATCCTCAGTTATCTTCCAACTTTGTATTTCTCTCTTCACTGAGTTCTAATCTGCTGATTAGCAATCCATTTTATTTCAATAACTATATCATATTTTTTTATTTCTAAAAGTTAGTTTTTCAAATTGTTGTTGTTCAGTCATTAAGTCATGTCTGACTCTTTGTGACCCCATGGACTGCAGCACACCAATCTTCCCTGTCCTTCACTATTTCCTGGAGTTGGCTCAGACTCTTATCCATTGAATCAGTGATGCCATCCAACCATCTCATCTTCTGTCATCACCTTCTCCTCCTGCCTTCAATCTTTCCCAGCATCAGGGTCTTTTCCAAAGAGCTGATTCTTTGTATCAAGTAGCCAAAATATTAGAGCTTCAGCTTCAGCATTAGTCCTTCCAATGAATATTCAGGGTTTATTTCCTTTAGGATTGACGGGTTTGATTTCCTTGCTATCCAAGGAACTCTTGAAAGTCTTCTATAGTACCATAGTTAGAAAGTATCAGTTCTTTGGCACTCTGCCTTCTTTATGGTCAAACTCTCACATCTATACCTGACTACTGGAAAAACCATAGCTTTGATTATATGGACCTTTGTAGGCAAAGTGATGTCTCTGCTTTTCAGTATGTTCTGTAGGTTTGTTACATTTTCTTCCAAGGAGCCAATGTCTTTTACTTCCATGGCTAGTCTAGTTATTTTTATCATATTTTGTTGCCTGCTCATATTTCTGGTTCCATTATCTATTTATTCAAATATTTTATACGTAGTCACTTAATATTCTATGACTGATTCTTCTAATATTTGAATTACTCAGCTCAAATTTATATTGCATATCTTTGTACACTTGATAACTCATATCTTCATACAATTGATGGTCTTTAATTGTGAACATCTATTTATTTGATCCTTACCTATGGGAATCCCAGATGCTTAAAGAGAAGATGCTTTCCTTCAAAAAAGCTTCCAGAGAACTTCCAGGGGCTTGGGTACTATCTACTTGAGACTATTTGTCCCTTTTGAAGGGTCCAAACACTGCAGAAGTCTCATCCTGCTTCCCTATCTTGAGTCTTACTAAAATTGATTCTCTCAATGCCATTGTTGAACATTTATGCTAATAGCAGCTTCACCTTTTATGTTTGCTTGCTCTTCACTCTCCATCTCAGAGAGTCTGCTCATTGAAAGGATGGTGATGAATCATGAACTGGATATTTCTCTTACTCTTTGTAGGCTCAGCAATGTATTGAAAGTATGTTTCATCAAGAATCTAAATTGTTTGTATTAATAGCAAGGAGTCCTTTGAAGTGTTTTGTCAACTATACTGCTAGAAGCATAAAAACCTCCATTTATTTTTAAAATTAATTAACCTACAGAAGCCTGAGTGAAATATATGAGTGCAATTCAATTTTATTTCATGTTAATACAAATAGGATTAACTGTTATGTTCTTAGTTGCTCAGTTGTGTCCAACTCTTTGTGACCCTGTGGATTGCAGCCCACCAGCCTCCTCTGTCCGTGGGGATTCTCCGGGCAAGAATATTGGTATGGCTTGCCATGCCCTCCTCCAGGGGATCTTCCGAACCCAAGAATAGAACCCAGGTCTCCCGTACTGCAGGTAGATTCTTTACCAGCTGAGCCACCAGGGAAGTCCACTAGCTGTTGTATAATAGTTTCCATATTGTGCTTCCATCATGATGCCAGCTTGTTCATGAGCTTGCAACTACAAGATATCAGCTGAGGCTTTAGTCATCTGCAAGATTTACTGAATGTGGAGGATCTGCTTCTAAATTCACTTACATGTCTGTTGGTAGGAGGCTCAGTTCCTTATTGGCTATTAACTACAGGCTTCATTTCCTAATCCAGTTTTTCCTGTTTGCCTTCCCTCCCAACCCTCGGTGCTTCCCCATTTTAATAATGGGGACCATGGGTTAAGATTTTATTTAGCTTAGCTTATTACTCTGACTTGTCTTATGCTATACAAACTGTTAACCAATTTCTTTGTAATCACATGCTGTTTTGTTATCTTCTGGCCCCATAATATTTTAAGAAATTTACATAGGAAAGAGGCTGAGATATCAATTGGGGAAGAAATTTTAGCAAGAATTTGATCCTTGCCCACCTGAGAATGCCAGGTTAGAAGCCTATTTGTAGCTCAGGTAAAAAAAACAGTTTCAGTAAGAACTTGCCATTTGTGAGCAGATCCACACAGAGGAAAAATCTAACTAGTACCCAAGAGTAAACACTTCAGTAAGACTGGTTCTTCATAGGCAAGTCAGAAAGTCCATTTGGGAAAAAGACCTATTAACTGAACTAGCTGTGAGAACCTTCACTAGGATAAATAGCCCACAAATGTTGTAGTGAATTCACTTAATCTTACAAGAGCCTGTAATTCCACATATCCTGAGCATTCCCTAATCATCTCCCCGTGCCCACATATAACTAGTCTGTGTTGGGTGCCCCTCCTTTGTTTTACCACAAAACTCTGCACTTACCTACCTCTACTTAGATCCCTGACTTTCACGTTTACTATACTAACCAATGAGCATCTTGAGGAAGCTTGGAACATTCTAGATAATCAGTGTTTCTTGACTGAATGACTGTTTACCTTACACAGTTTGCCAGATTTAACACAGTGAGTTGCTTCAAAGGTGAGAGTGATTTGAGGCTACCATCTGTTATTCCCTTGCAGTCTACCATGTAAATGTGACTGATGTTTGGATAACTCTTGTCTATAAGTTTGAAGCATGCATCAGTAATCCTTTTATTTCCTGTTTAAAAAAAAAAAAAGTTAAGGATTGTATTTGAGTCACCACAAGATTAAAAGTAAAAATTAATGCTAAACTACTTTTTAATATCTCACACCTTCAAATCGAATCTTTTTGATGTCACAAGTAGATAGAGCTTTGAAAGTACTATCGGAAATATGTGGTGCACCAATGAAAACTATTGATGAAATACGATGGCATTTTTCAACTAAGGCCTTTAGAAGGAAAAAAAAAAATAAAAGAGTAATCAGATTATATAGAACACATTTATCAAAGTCATGAGATTATTTTTTCTCTCAGTCTATTCAAAAACAGACACATTAACTATTAAGTTGTCCTATTGTCAAAGAAAATGGGAACTTTTACATTTTCCAATATACTTTACTACACTTACATTTGAGTAATGCATAAGAATCAACTAAATGATATCACAAAAGATAGGAAAACATGAGACAATGGAATGCTGAAAGAAATCAGAACATTTAAAAGCTTAACACGTAGAACCAGACTTAAAGTTTATGCTTAAGCTTACATATGATTTTGTAAGATTTTATTGCAATATCATTGAAATAAAAATATCCTAAATGTGAAATGAAGTTTCTTAGGGTATTTAAAGATTCAAATGTTCAAATGTGTGTATAAATTTCGTAATTATATAAACATCAACTGCAATGAAAAGCCCATTCATATTTTTCAATAATTCAAGCCACTAGAAAATATGCCTACCAAATAGGACTGAGAAGAAAATGTAGTTTCCAAATACTTACTTTTACACAGTTGTCTGTCAGAGTTGGCATGTCATTGATAGTCAGATGCATTATCCCACTGCAGCTGTTTGCAATGTTCCTGAAGCCTTGGACTGAAATCTGAATTGTACAAAGTTGGTGAAAATGACGGGAGAACTCATTAGCATCACCTCTAATAAAACCCAAAGATAGTAATAACCAAAGATGTGTTATGATTGGTTTACTGTGTTTTAAAATTGGAACCATAACATGTTGCAGACATAAAAAGGAAACACATATTCTAATCTTGATTTCTTTATATGTATGTTTTGTGAAATGATCACCAGAGTAAGCCTATTTAACTTGTTATTCTATTTTGTATTGAAGTAAAATTCATATAACATAAAATTAGTCACTTAAAGTCTCTTAACTAAGGAGAAATATCAATAACCTTAGATATGCAGATGACATCACCCTTATGGCAGGAAGTGAAGAAGAACTAAAGAGCTTCTTGATGAAAGTTAAAGAGGAGAGTGAAAGAGTTGGCTAAAAGCTCAGTGTTCAGAAAACTAAGATCATGGCATCTGGTCCCATCACTTCATGGCAAATAGATGGGGAAACAGTGGCTGACTTTATTTTTCTGGGCTCCAAAATCACTGCAGATGGTGATTGCACCCATGAAATTAAAAGACGCTTACTCCTTGGAAAGAAAGTTATGACCAACCTAAACAGCATATTAAAAAGCAGAGACATCACTTTGTCAACAAAGGTCAGTCTAGTCAAGACTATGATTTTTCCATTGGTCATGTATGGATGTGAGAGTTGGACTATAAAGAAAGCTGAACACTGAAGAATTGATGCTTTTGAACTGTGGTGTTGGAGAAGACTCTTGAGAGTCCCTTAGACTGGAATGAGAACCAATCAGTCATCCTAAAGATCAGTCCTGGGTGTTCATTGGAGGGACTGATGTTGAAGCTGAAACTCCAATACTTTGGCCTCCTGATGCAAAGAGCTAACTCATTTGAGAAGACCCTGATGCTGGGAAAGATTGAGGGCGGGAGGAGAAGGGGACGACAGAGGATGAGTTGGTTGGATGGCATCACTGACTCAATGGACATGGGTTTGCGTGGACTCCAGGAGTTGGTGATGGACAAGGATGCCTGGTGTGCTGTGGCTCATGGGGTCACAAAGAGTCAGAGATGACTGAGCAGCTGAACTGAACTGGAAGTAATCATAATTTTGAATAGTCACAACTTCTATGTAGTTTCAAAACATATTTATCACCCTAAAAAAAAATCCTTTTACTTACTAAGAAGTTGCTCCCCATACACACCTTCCCTAGCCCCTGGCAATCACTAATCTGTTTTCTGTCTCTATGGATTTACCTATTGTAAATATTTCTTACAAGTGGAATTATGCAATATGTGGTCATTTTGTGTCTAGTTTCTTTCACTTGCCCTGATGTTTTTGAAGTTCAAAATATGATATGTGTCAGTACCTTATTCCTTTTTATGGCTGAATAATATTCTATTTTATGGAGATACCACATTTTGTTTATCCACTTATCTTAGATCTTTTGGATATTTTGAATAGTGCTGCTGTGAACATACATGTACATCTATTTGTTTGAATACCAGTTTTAAATTCCTTTGAGTATACACCTAGGAGTGAGATTGCCAGATCATATGGTAATTCTACTTTTAACTTTTTAAGAACCACCAAAATACTTTCTACAGTGGCTGTACTATTTTACATTCTCACCAGCAGTCTACGAGGGTCCTAATTTCTCCACATCTTTGTCAAAACTTATTTTTTATTTTTTCATATCTTCCTTTTTCAAAAAATTTCCTGAGTTTGAAGTAGTACCTCATTGTAATTTTGATTTGCATCCCCCTAATGACATCTACATTGCAGGCAGATTTTTTACCAGCTGGATACTGGAGTGAGTAGCTTATCCCTTTTCCAGCAGATCTTCCCAACCCAGGAATTGAACTGGGGTCTCCTACATTGCAGGCAGAAAATTTACCAGCTGAGCTACCAGGGAAGCCCAATGACTAATGAAATTGAAATCTTTTCATGTGCTTATTAGTTGTTTGAATATCTTCTTTAGGGAAATGTCTGTTCAAGCCTTTTGACTATTTTTTAATTGGTCATTTGTCATTTGTTGAGTTATAAGAGTTCTTGTATATTCCTAGATATATGACTTGGAAATATTTTGTTCATTCTTTAGGTTGTCTTTTCACTTTTTAATAATGTCCTTTGATACACAAGTTTTTTATTTTGATGAAGTCCATTTTCTCAGCTTTTTCTTTTGTTGCTTATGCTTTTGATGTCATATCTAATAAGCCATTGCTAAATCTAAGGTCATGTAGATTTATTCTCAGTGTTTTCTTCTAAGTTGTTGTCATTTTAGTTCATATTTAGGTCATTGGTCCATTTTCAGTTAATTTTTGTATATAGTATGAGGTAGGGAACCTACTTCATTTTTTCATGGATAATCCAGTTGTCCAGCACTGGCTGTTGAAGAGAATATTCTTTCCCCAACTGCATGGTCTTGGCAACTGTGTTGGAAATCAGTTGGCCTTAACAGTATAGATTAATGGACTCTCAATTCTACATGTCTGTCCTGTGGCAGTACCACACTGTTTTGATTGTATGTTGATTTCTTTCAGCTATCGTTATCTACATTAATAGAAGCAACAGTGGTAGAGAGTCTTCAAAAATAGTTACTGGTCAAAAGATCAAATATATTTCCCTATGAATTATCTTAAAATAACATTGTTATTTAGACTTTATTTCCTAACAGATGGTCATGGATGGGCAATAAGATGATGCTCTGATTCAGTAATGAGAAAGTAAGACTCTTTCCAAAAGCAAATATCAGGGGGAACTCTCGTACCAAGTCATCTTCACAATATGACAGGGAGATAGAGGAATAGCAGCCGTATATGTTATGATCTCAATGTTGTTTTAAAAAATATATGTGTCACAGACAAATAGACAAAAAACTAGAAACATTTCAAAATATTGTTTATCTTTGGATGCTGAGCTCATGAATGACTTTTATTTTCTTTTGTGTTTTAAAAATCTTATTTAATGAGCATATAATTCTTCTGTAATCAGAAAAAATTGAATAATAGGAAAGAAGAAGGAAATTCAGTCCTCTTCCTCATACAGTAGGCTTGCAGTCACATACCTAAAGAAATCTAATGTATGCTGAAAGTGAGTGTCTACTGAAGACTTCTGCTCCAGGACATGGTCTTTTTAACTTGTTAAAAAGCCAAGCCTCTAGGTGATATTTGGCCTAAAAGTGTCCTGTTAGATAATTTCAGAGACTTCCTGGTAAAGCTCTGGAAAACATTTGTTGAATTCCTCTTACTCCTACTCTTCAGTCAGGGACTAGAAGAAAAAGTTTCTGATAATAGGATCCAAAATGTTCCAGGAGAGGCTGTGGTGAGCTCTAGGAGCCTAGTAGGGCTCATAATAGATATCATTTAAGTAACACTTATTGTTTACCAGGCACTTTTTAGGGCAGTTTTCATATTGTTATTCAGTTACTCAAACATGTCCAACTCTGCAATTCCATGCACTTGAGCATGCCAGGCTTCCCTGTCCTTCACTGTCTCCCAAAATTTCCTCAGATTCATGTCCATTGAATTGGTGATGCTATCCAACATCTTATCCTCTGCTGCCCCTTTCTCCTTTTATGATCAGTCTTTCCCAGCATCAGGGTCTTTTCCAGTGAGTTGGCTCTTCACATCAGGTGGCCAAAATATTAGACCTTTAGCTCCAATATATTTTCACATAACTGGTCTGTGTCATCCTCATAACCACCCATTATGATGCGGGTCCTAATGCTACTGTGTTAGTCTGGGTTCCCCAGAAAAACAGATCCAATAGGAGACAAGTAGATAGATAGATAGATAGATAGACAGACAGACAAATAGATGGAAAGGGAGGAGGGAAGAAAAAACATGCATACATAGATAGATAGATAAAATTCTTATAAGGAACTGGCTCAAACAACAATAGAGGCTAAAAAGTTCTAAGATCTGCAGTTGGTAAGCTGAATAACCAGGAGAGCAGAAGGTATTGTCTGAAGACGGGCAAAGACTGATGTCCTAGCTTGAAGACAGGCAGAGAGAGTATATTTTCCCTCTCAGCCTTTTTGTTCTATTCAGATGCTCAACAGATTAGATGAGACCCACCTACATGGAGAAAGACAATCTGCTTTAGTCAGTCTACTGTTTAAATATTGATCTCATACAGAAACACCCTCATGGACAAAGCTAGACTAATATTTATTCAAAAAACTGAACACCCATGGCCCGTTCAAGTAACACTAAAATTAACGTCACAGCGTCCTTGAATATTTTGGATGTTGACTTTTCTTAGACTCATGGTTAACGCTGTTTTTGCTCTTGGCTGCTTTCCTGGCTGTTCATCTAAGCTTGCCTGGCCGCATTTTTGTCCAGATCAGCATCTTTGAGACCATCCACCCCATCTGGCACCACAAACTGTTTGACTCATACACAACTAAAAAGAAAGCCCTAAGGCCTTATTTTTGCCCCATATTTTCAAGTTAAAACACAAAGTCTCAAGTCTTAAAAGTTTAATTCTAAATATTTAATTAAGGAACTTAGTCAATCGTAAAGGAAATCAGTCCTGAGTATTCATTGGAAGGACTGATGCTGAAGCTCCAATATTTTGGCCTCCTGATACAAAGAACTGACTCACTGGAAAAGATCCTAATGCTGGGAAAGATTGAAGGCAGGAGGAGAAGGGGATGACAGAGGATGCGATGGTTGGATGGCATCACTAACTCGATGGACATGAGTTTGAGCAAGCTCCAGGAGTCGGTGATGGACAGGGAACCCTGGTGTGCTGCAATCCATGGGGTCACAANATGCTGGGAAAGATTGAAGGCAGGAGGAGAAGGGGATGACAGAGGATGCGATGGTTGGATGGCATCACTAACTCGATGGACATGAGTTTGAGCAAGCTCCAGGAGTCGGTGATGGACAGGGAACCCTGGTGTGCTGCAATCCATGGGGTCACAAAGAGACGAACACGACTGAGCGACTGAACTGAAATAAGTGTCCTAAAGTTAAAGTTTGAAATCAGTAGGGGAAACGTTCCATTTAAAAAAATATTTTAGTGAAGTATATATTTTCTGTTCTTTTCCATTATGATTTATTACAGTATATTGAATATAGTTCCCTGTGCTGTACAGCAGGACCATGTTGTTTACCCATCCTATGTATACTAGTTTGCATTTCCTAATCCCAAACTCCCAATCAAAAGTTCCATTTTTAATGCTTGTGTATGAGTATTATTTAACTTGTATAGCCTGAATTTTATTACTTAGACTATATAACTTAATTTTTATTATTTAACTTGTGTAGCTTTGTGACCAGTCATGTTTTTCAGCACTGTGAAAGTTCTCACAGAGTATATGTGATTATAGTATGTTGTCAAAGGTCTCATAACTGACTGCTCACACTTAAAAGAGATGTTACCAAATGTCTGGAGGCAGGAACAGTAAAAGAAGAGAGGCTGTTCTCAGGAGCTGAGACTTCTATAGACCGAGGTAGCCCTAAGAGAGGAGGAAATGGAGACTCAGATCTTTTGATCGATTTTCTCCAGATTACAGATTGGTAGAGCAAGAACACAGATGTGCAAATTCTTAACCCAGTACTCCTTCTGATTAACATTCTTCAACAATAACATCCATTTCAACTGTTCCATCCCAGCTTCCCAGAGCTCTTCAAACTTAGTCATTCTGGCCAGAAAGGGATCCAACTTCTCCAGTACTCAGTGGACCTGTCTGCTCTTTGTCTGACCTTGTAACCTTTCTCCACCCCTTTCTCTTTTCATCTAATCAAGCCTTAGCTATTCCTCAAGTCCCAATGACTCCAGCCCTATCCTGCTACCTTTCGTCTCTCACCCTTACAGGTTTATAACTATTAGCATATAACAGTCCTATCATCTGTGCATGTTTTATTTCCCCCAAGGAGATGATTTTATACTCTTTTTCTTTTAAACTTCTTACTGTGTTGAATAACTATTAGGGGATGGATGAATTAAATTTAGGAGTAAGACAAAGTCTGGGAAAGAGTACAGAATTTGACTACAGACAAGATTGAAAATGATTCAGAGTTGGAGGTAGAGCACAAGCAGAGGCAAAGCAGTGGGAGCACTTGGCTTAGATGAAGTGGCAAGATCACCCCTGGGATGAATAAGAAAACCTTAGTAGGTAAAGAGNAGACAAAGTCTGGGAAAGAGTACAGAATTTGACTACAGACAAGATTGAAAATGATTCAGAGTTGGAGGTAGAGCACAAGCAGAGGCAAAGCAGTGGGAGCACTTGGCTTAGATGAAGTGGCAAGATCACCCCTGGGATGAATAAGAAAACCTTAGTAGGTAAAGAGGGAGGAAAAACTAATGGAAGACCCATAAGACAGCAATTAGGTATTTCATATTGTACTGCCACGGGTTCTTGAATAAGTTTTCCATAAATACTCACAGGGAAAAGTCCAGGGGAGGTAAATTAACATTATAAATCTGGAGAACAGAGGACAAGAAAAGAATGCTGGACTTGGAGCCAGCAGAGAGCTGGGTTGCTGGGTCTGAGTCTATCTCTCACTTATAACAAAAGGCAATTCAACCTGTCTGATGCTTAGTTGTCTCATCTATAAAATGGGTATAATAATACCTCTTTTAGGAGATTCTTGAGAAAACAGAGTCATGTATATGAAAGTGGTTCGTTAGCATGATACCTGGTATGTGTTTCGAGTACCAGTTTTCCTGTTACTGTTCTTCTGGGCATACTGTGAGCTCACTGAAAAATAAAGATTCAAGAACTAGAGGTAAAAGACCTTGAGAGATCATTCTAGTGTATCCCTCCCACCATAAGTATGAAGAAACGGTATTTAGAGAAGTTGGGTGATTTGAGAATAGATTCCTTATCTGTTCCTCATGGTGTGTCCCCGGCGCTGGACACGGTGCCACACACAGAGTGGGTGCTGTGCCACACATAGAGTGGGTGCTCCGGAAGTGCCGAATGAATGAACGGATGTTCTTGAGTCACACAGTCAACAGCAGAGCCAAGGCTAGAGACCATTTCTCCCCATAGTGAATAACTCCAGATCCAGGGATGGGAGCAGCTGTTTTTCACAACACTTCTAAATTTCTCCCCTTATCTCAGCCCTAGCCTATTGCCCTGCTTCCCCAGTGGCTAAGCAACTAAGTGGCTAAGAACTAAATAACAACAGCAAGTCTATTAGCCTAAAATTTGTATCTCCAATAATGGCTTCCCCGACACAAGTAAAAAACTTTTTCTCTCTTGCTGTCTTAGAAACATGTTCATGACAAGATTTCCTGAACAAGGGGGAAAAAGTGATAGCAGAAATCAGCCACAGCTGAGTGGTTCCTTGTCATGCAGCCAAAAACTGGCTGCTATCAACCAGTAAGATTGTATCCAGGAAAGGAAGGGGAGGGGCAGGGAGACCTCTGAGAAAAGCTTTTCAGTTTTGTCCTGGCATGAAATGCTTAGTTCTGTACATAGTTTATTTTAGAATATCCAAAAAGATGCTTGGCTAATATTTTATGACTCAAATATTCCTGCCAGAATCCTTTAGGCCAACCAACTATTAGTTGTCCTTTCTTTTCACTGAAGTAATGAGGATACAAGCCTAAAATTAAAGATTCCTCTCCAAGAGAAAAAGCAAACTATTTCACCGTGGTAAAATCCTGGGTTTTGCCACGTCTGATATCTGTGCATTTTCTGTATAGGATTCTTATAAAATTTGGGGTCGAATCCCTTTTTGTTTACTTTTGAGGTAATTTTGGCTTCAATTTGGACAGCTGGATCCCTGCCACACTGCTGTTTTCTGATTAAGCTCCCATTGGTTGGGAACTTGGAGAAGTTGGCCACACCAGTGGTGTTCCAGTCTCAAGTCCCAGCAGACAGCTACTGCTGCTAATGGGGGCAGAGAAGCCTTGGTGCTCACGGGGAAATTCTCTCCATCTGCCTCTGGCTGGGTCTCAGAACAACAGGACAGAGTGGTCTGTGAAGGAAATGAGCTCTCATTGAGCCACACGAAAAGAAGACCAAAGTGCTGAGCAGCACAATCTAGCTCAGATCCCTCCTCAGGGAGGATCACATCTTACCGAGCTCCCATTTTCCAGTCCTTCTTTACAACATTGTCTCTGAATCAGTTAGCTCAACAACACAGAAAAAGAGATATATGTAGGGTGAGACCCTCGATGACAGAAATACCCATCTCAGGTAGACATAGCCCATGTTGTGTTCCTGTACCATTTTCAGCTGTTCCTCTCATTCTAACCAGCACTATAACCAATGGCTAATGAGTAATGTGTTGACTTCAGTCATATCCATATATCCTTCATAACCTCTTGATAACCTCAGAGAAGCCTGGAATGAACTGTTGGAAAGAAGGATTTCTCCCAAAACATTATGAAACTTTCTGTTTTATTGCATTCAATGTACCACAGGCTTCAATAGCAACACTTCCCAGCATCTGTGTTAAGAGGGCTTGACAGGCTTTCAAATATTATGTCCTCTGGTGATAGGATAAGAGGCCTCATTATTATCCCTACCACTCTCTCTCTTTGCATGTGCCTGTGCTTTCCAGTCTCTATACTCTTCACGGCCACTCCCGCCTCCATGTCCGCTAATGCACCTTTCCCAGGTAGCTCTGGAAGAGGCTTCAGGCAGAGCTGTCTGTTTCTCTTACATCTCAGAGCGCCAACAACCAGAGCGCTCACTTTGCAGTGGGCACCTTCTGCCTATAATAATTCCAGGTGCGCATGTGTAATATCCCTGCCCATCTTACCCATCAGGCCCTTTACAACACCGTGCTGGGGGCAAAATATGATGCAACAACGGCTTGTTAATAGGCCAAATAGTTGTCAAGTAAATTGTGTGTAGAATGTAAATGAGAATTAGTAGTTCTAAAGTGGAAGCGGCGGGGGGTGGGGCCGGGGTAGGATATGGTCAATATCGTCCTTTGTTAAAGATTGCCATATTTATCTAAACATTGAACAGCCAAACATGAAAAAAAAAAGAAAAAAAAAACTTTCATTTTCAGTGTGAGTAAGGAAAATAAAACAAAAGCACAAGATTAGTGAAGCCTGCAGATACCAGGAAGGCAAGCATGGGTGCCAACTCTGCATGTATATACTCACTGCACAATGACTGATTGCTGTGATCTGCAGAAGCAGGCTGACCCTTCTTAAACTCTACCATTCTTGTCTGGAGTATACCATGTTGTTCTCTTCCTCACCCACTGGCCAATTACTTACAGCTTCCCTTGTGCTATAATGGAGGCTTATCTCCTTTTAAATCAAAGGAATCACAGCTACAATACTTTCTTCTCAAAACACAATTTCCACAGAGCTCTTTTGTCTAGATTTATTGAGTTAGACGGAGGCTTTATAGCTACAGTCCAAACCACTGGCTTCACCCAGATCCAAAGAACTGAAGTAGAACTTTATGAGCAGTTCATGAAGTTCTGTGTATAAGCCATTTGCTATGATAGGGAAGAGAGAAGAAACTGAAATGAGTTTAGTTTTTCAGAAAGCATTACACTTTTTTCAAACCTAGTTTCAGGAGGGGGAAATATGATCTGAGTCCAATGAGACTCATCATTTCATCATCCAATTCTTCAGGATCTAAAAATTGTTGCCAGATGTTTTATTTTTTACTACTTAATGTAATAAACATCTTTAAATATTTTGGCTACAGAGATTATATTAATCTATGGATCCTACACAATAGGCTTTTGTTTTATTTATTTTTTATTTCAATGTGGCTTGTATTAAGTTGCATTCAAACTAATAATTATGACAACCATTTAAATTTATATGAGTCTTACCTATAAGATTCATAAAATTTTCATAAATTCTTCAATATTTTTTCCCAATATGGGTTGAAGTGTAATTCAGAAAAGACACAAAACATTCCTTTAACAGAAAGACTGAGGCCCAAGAGCTGACCCAGAGACAGAAGAATTGCACTGTGACTTTTCTGATTTATGCCTGCTTTTCCACTACAGCCCCTCCTGAGTGATGACACTTAAGACCATATAACATTTTTCTCAAATAAAAAATTTAAATGCAGCTATAATTTCTTTATCATATACAGTATATAATACTTTATAGTTTTACAAATGATAGTCTAACAGCTCAATAAAGGACAGAAATGGTAGGGACCTAACAGAAGCAGAAGATATTAAGAAGAGGTGGCAAGAATACACAGATGAACTATACAAAAAAGATCTTCATGACCCAGATAATTATGATGGTGTGATCACTCACCTAGAGCCAGACACCCTGGATTGTGAAGTCAAGTGGGCCTTAGAAAGCATCACTAAACAAAGCTAGTGGAGGTGATGGAGTTCCAGTTGAGCTATTTCAAGTCCTAAAAGACGATGCTGTGAAAGTGCTGCACTCAATATGCCAGCAGATTTGGAAAACTCAGCAGTGGCCACAGGCCACAGGAAAAGGTCAGTTTTCGTTCCAATCCCAAAGAAAGGCAATGCCAAATGCTCAAACTACTGCACAGTTGCACTCATCTCACGTGCTAGTAAAGTAATGCTCAAAATTCCCCAAGCCAGGCTTTAGCAATATGTGAACTGTGAACTCCCTGATGTTCAAGCTGGTTTTAGAAAAGGCAGAGGAACCAGAGATCAAACTGCCAACATCTGCTGGATCATGAGAAAAGCAAGAGAGTTCCAGAAAAACATCTATTTCTGCTTTATTGACTATGCCAAAGCCTTGGACTGTGTGGATCACAATAAACTGTGGAGAATTCTGAAAGAGATGGGAATACCATAAAGTAATGCTCAAAATTCCCCAAGCCAGGCTTTAGCAATATGTGAACTGTGAACTCCCTGATGTTCAAGCTGGTTTTAGAAAAGGCAGAGGAACCAGAGATCAAACTGCCAACATCTGCTGGATCATGAGAAAAGCAAGAGAGTTCCAGAAAAACATCTATTTCTGCTTTATTGACTATGCCAAAGCCTTGGACTGTGTGGATCACAATAAACTGTGGAGAATTCTGAAAGAGATGGGAATACCAGACCACCTGACCTGCCTCTTGAGAAACCTGTATGGAGGTCAGGAAGCCAGAGTTAGAACTGGACATGGAACAACAGACTGGCTCCAAATCAGGAAAGGAGTATGTCAAGGCTGTATATTGTCACCCTGCTTATTTAACTTCTATGCAGGGTACATCATGAGAAACACTGGACTGGAGGAAGCACAAGCTGGAATCAAGTTTGCCAGGAGAAATATCAATAACCTCAGATATGCAGATGACATCACCCTTATGGCAGAAAGTGAAGAACTAAAGAGCCTCTTGATGAAAGAGGAGAGTGAAAAAGTTGGCTTAAAGCTCAACATTCAGAAAACTAAGATCATGGCATCTGGTCCCATCACTTCATGGGAAATAGATGGGGAAACAGTGGCTGATTTTATTTTTTTGGGCTCCAAAATCACTGCAGATGGTGACTGCAGCCATGAAATTAAAAGACGCTTACTCCTTGGAAGGAAAGTTATGACCAACCTAGTCAGCATATTAAAAAGCAGAGACATTACTTTGTCGACAAAGGTCCATCTAGTCAAGGCTATGGTTTTTCCAGTAGTCATGTATGGATGTGAGAGTTGGACTATAAAGAAAGCTGAGCACTGAAGAATTGATGCTTTCAAACTGTGGTGTTGAAGAAGACTCTTGAGAGTCCTTGGTACTGCAAGGAGATCCAACCAGTCCATCCTAAAGGAGATCAGTCCTGGGTGTGCATTGTAAGGACTGATGTTGAAGCTGAAATTCCAATACTTTGGCCACCTGATGCGAAGAGCTGATTCATTTGAAAAGACCCTGATGCTGGGGAAGATTGATGGTGGGAGGAAAAGGGGACGACAGAGGATGAGATGGCTGGATGGCATCACCGACTCAATGGACGTGAGTTTGAGTAAACTCCAGGAGTTGGTGATGGACAGGGATGCCTGGCATGCTGTAGTTCATGAGATCGCAAAGGATCGGACATGACTGAGCGACTGAACTGAACTGAATGGTTAAGAACCTGGTCTTCAGAATTAGATGGATCAAGGCTCTAATCTTTGTCCAGACATTTTTAGTGTGAATAAGCAAGTTACTAACCCTGTCGTGGCATCATTATATGTGGAGATAACTTATATTAGCTTGCAAGAGCACATTGTTAAAATTTTAGGAACTATGCAAGCCAGTTGTTAAACATAACCAGCTAAAAAATTAAAACATATAAACTTAAAATTAAATAAGCTATATTACGAATGTAGCGAACACCCAAACTCATGACTTCATAATTATTTTACTCTTATGCTTTACCGTTATCTATGCTCTTGAAGATACATATGTTTATTATAGCTATATGATGACAGTATTACATAGTGCACATTTCTTCCTGTCTCACTGTTTTAGTGACCTCTGTTAGCTTGGCCATGGTGAGAGTATTTACACCATGGATTTAGCAACCATTGTAATTCAGGGATTTGCCTGTTCCTTCTCAGGTGTTAGATGTTTACCAACACACTAGTGCTCAGTTTCCACATCTCAAAAATGGGAATAATGATACACACCTCATACAGTTATTTATAAATATTAAATGAGATAATAAATGCAGAGCACATACCTCAACATCTAGTTCATCGTCAATACCCAACAAATGGTACCAATTTTTATTGTTGTTGTGTAGTCGATAAGTCATGTCCAACTGTTTTGCAACCCCATGGACTGTAGCCCTCCAGGTTCCTCTGTCCTCTGTTCATGGGATTTCCCAGGCAAGAATACTGGAATGGGTTGCCATTTCCTTCTCCAGGGAATCTTCCCAACCCAGGGATTAAACCCTGCATTAGCAGGCAGAATTTTTTTACCACCGAGTCACCAGGGATTAAATGGAGTCACCATCCATTAAAATATAGAATAAGGTAAAAATATTGGAGAAGGCAATGGCACTCCACTCCAGGACTCTTGCCTGGAAAATCCCATGGACGGAGCAGCCTGGTGGGCTGCAGTCCATGGCGTGTCTAAGAATCGGACATGACTGAGCAACTTCACTTTCACTTTTCACTTTCATGCATTGGAGAAGGAAATGGCAACCCACTCCAGTGTTCTTGCCTGGAGAATCCCAGGGAAGGGGGAGCCTGTTGCGCTGCCGTCTATGGGGTCACGATTGAAGCGACTTAGCAGCAGCAGCAGCAAGGTAAAATATAAGTAAATTATAATTTTTAATTTAGCTGTTACCAATTCATTTTGGTACATAATCTCTTTATTCACAGCTGGTTTAGCTGGTCACATAACTATTACTGTTCCAATTGCCCTCTATTGATAAACTACCAAATCTGTGCCTCCATTCCCAGCTCTGCTGCAAGGACTGGACTTCCACTTTCACGTAGTTCTTGTCATTGACAACTAGATATATCACAGAAAGCTCAAATTCAGCTTTTCCAAAATAAAATTCATTATTCTTTTTCCCCACTCATACTCCTTCTTTAGTTATCTTAATCATCTTATAGAAACACAAAATCCTAAAGCTGAAAAAGATCTCAGAGATGTAGCCTAACCTAGCCATTCTACAAAAGAGAGAACTGAAGCAGAAAAACCACGTAACTTCCCAGGGTTGCACAGGTGCTTATGTGGCATAGCAAAGGCTAGACGGGGGTCTCTTAACTTTAGATTGCGGCTCCATTCACCATCCCAGTGCCTTCTGCTTATGAGGGAAAGAGAATGAGATTGCTCTGCTTATGCAATCTCTATGCCATTTGGCTAATACAGTCATCTCTGGAGGTGCCTCCACAGCTTTCTCCCACTTCTACCACAAACCCCAGCGCTGAATAAGTAAGACTTTCCATAATCTTTGCCTCTCTGAAAGGGGAGGTTGGAATTTATATAGCTTAGAGAGAACCAAAATGACCTTAGAATCTTCCCGTTTGCAGTTTACACAGTCCACCTTTAAGATTCATGAGTCTCAGAGAGATTTAATAGTATAAGAACTACTGAACTACTGTTGCTATATTGAGTATTCGAATCATTTGATCATTTCTGGGATGGTATCCCTTTTCATTTTTGTTGACTTGCATAATAACTGAAAAACAGTTGATGAAACCATAACTTTCACTGTAATATTTTGTGGTTTCCTAGGCTCTTTTCTCCCAGTAAATCTGAAGAAATATCAGGCTGAGCTCTTACCGAGAAAAGATAATCAGACTTTGCTCTAGCAAGTTACCAGCTTCTCAGACACCTAACAAGTGCCCTGAGCTTCTACCTGAAGAACTTGCTAACCATGCTCTGAAATTGGCTGCAGTTTCATTCATCCATTCATGAAACGTTGATCAGAGTCTTACTATGTGTCAGGTATTTATGATATACTTAGGATACAGATACAGATAATCAGGCTCAATCCTGGCCATAAGGAGCTCACAATGGGGCAGAGAGCAGACAAGCAGACCATCAAATATATAGAGAACACTTACTGGAAGTAGAATGAAGAGATCTTAACCCAGATGGGTTAGGGGAAAGGTAGGGTCAGTGAAGGGTTCCTGGAGAAGGTTGTCATTGAACAGAGCCTCAAAGGATATGTGAAAGTTAACCTGATGAATGGGAAAGTGAGACAGTATGAGGGTATTTAGGCAGAAGGCAAAAAGTGAGCCTAGTGAAAGTATTTAGGCTGGATGGAAATGAAGAACAAAGGAGCAGAGAGGCAGAAACTATTATAAGCCCTCTTGCTCGCTGGTTTACCTTAAATCTGAAAATCTTAAATCTGTACCTTGGCCCAAACTACCCCTTCTTCATCTGGACCCTTTTCCCACTCCATGTTCAGGGTTACTGGTTTATGGACATTTGGGTTTCAACATGAGATTGGCTACAACCCAGCCTTCGTTACCAGCACAACTGTGTTCATTCTATGCCTAACTTTCTATATAATGCCATAACCCACTGCTAAACACAATTGGAGAGACAATAAATCTGTAGGAAAAGTGGCTACCCAAAGTCAATATCAGCATGAGAACCCTTGAAGTAACACACAAACAGAACAGAGGGTAAAGGAAAAGCATAACAAGTAATCTGCCCTCCTAACTGGCACTTTCTCATGTACACATAGGATAGATTTGTCCTTTCCATTAAAACTGTAAATCCTACCCATATTTCTTCTTTGAGATTTTGAAAGAAACAAGTTCACATTTTAGAGAGCTCTGATATGAACATGGAAAACTAATGTGGATCTCTTTGGAGCATTCTGGCTGATGCCTTTTAGTCACTTCTTCATTCATTAGGGGCATATATTAGGTAGACTAGGGCTTCCCTTATAGCTCACTTGGTAAAGAATCTGCCTTCAATGCAGGAGACCCTGGTTTGAATCCTGGGTCAGGAAGATCCCCTGGAGAAGGGAAAGTCTACCCACTCCAGTATTCTGGCTTGAAGAATTCAGTCTGGCCCCTGTACAGTCCATGGGGGTCACAAAGAGTTGGACACGACTGAGCAACTTTCACTTTTCGTGAAATAGAATAAAAGAAGGTGAGAAGCTGTACAGATAGCTGCAGAGTGTTGCAGGCAAGGAAAACAGCCAGTGCAAAAAACCCAGAGGCAAAGCTTATGTGCTGAAAGAACAGCAAGGAAGCCAATGTGGCTGGAGAGGAGTTGGTAAGAGGAAGAATAATAGGAAGTGATGTCAGACAGACAGAGAAGGAGGCAGATTACGTGAAGGTCCTTTCAAGGCTTTTGTTTTATTGAGCAAATAGGAAGACTTGCCAGGCATTTGAACTGAGGGAGTACATTGACTTCTGTTTTCAGAAGACCATTCTAGGTGCTACTTGTTGAAAAGAACTTAGGTTGAAGTGAAAGCAGAGAGACCAGTTAGGAAACTGTCGCAATAATCCAGGTAAGAGATGATGGATTGGATGATGACTTGGATTTGAGTAGTAACTATAGAAATGGTAAGGAGTGGTCAGATCCTGGATAGATTCTGAAGTGACAGTCAACTGGACTTCCTGAAAGAGTACATGTGGAGTGTGAGAAAAAGAGGAGTCAAGATTACCATATTAGTTGGGTAGGTATGCTGTAACAAAGGACCACAAACTGGTGGCTTAAATAAGAGCAATTTGTTATCCAGCAGTTCTGGGGGCTAAAAGGATCAAGATCAGTGTTGGGGTGTTGGTTCATTCAGTATGAGGGAAGGATATGGTTCAAGCTTCTCTCCTTGGTTGGTAGATGGCTGTCTTCATGTTTACATGGGACTCTCCAATATGCATATGTTTGTGTCCAAATTTCCCCAGATTAAAAAAAGACATCAGTCACACTGGATCAGGGCCCACCCTAATGATATCATCTTAACTAACTGCATTTGCAATGACATTATTTCCCAGTAAGTTCACATTCTAAGATACTAGGGGTTAGGAATTCCACATATTAATTTGGAGGGGATACAATTCAATCTGTAACAGATGAATTCAAGACTTTTGGCCTAAGCATTTGTAAACATAGAGCTGTCATTAACTAAGATAGGGAAGGCCAAAGGAGGAGCAAGAAGTTATTTTTTAGAGCAGAGACTTTTTTTTTTAAGATATGAATCTAAAATTTGAGAGAGAGTAATGTTTAAAAAGCAAATAAACTGGACAGATGCAGGACAAAAATCTGTTCACTCAACTATAAAAGGTGATATTACAATAAATGCAGAATAAATTACAATAAATGCAGAAGTGTTTGACGCATGCAGTAGCCTAAATGAAAAAACATTGATTCCCACTGTTCCAGGGAAACAAAAAACCACAACAAAAAAATTAAAATAATTTGAGAGAGATGTTTGGATTGAAAATACATATTATCTATCAATATATGTGTCTATGTCTATGTATATGTATGTGTGTGTATGTATTTAAATGTACACACATATATACATGTATTCTCTATATAACATATATATACACACACATATATATACTCCTATAAGCATATATACTTATATGTGTATATATGCATATATAAACATACTCTTATATACATACATTACATCGCACATGCTAGTAAAGTAATGCTCAAAATTCTCCAAGCCAGGCTTCAGCAGTATGTGAACCATGAACTCCCTGATGTTCAAGCTGGTTTTAGGAAAGGCAGAGGAACCAGAGATCAAATTACCAACATCCGTTGGATCATGGAAAAAGCAAGAGAGTTCCAGAAAAACATCTATTTCTGCTTTATTGACTATGCCAAAGCCTTGGACTGTGTGGATCACACTAAACTGTGGAAAATTCTGAAAGAGATGGGCATACCAGACCACCTGACCTGCCTCTTGAGAAATCTGTATGCAGGTCAGGAAGCAGCAGTTAGAACTGGACATGGAACAACAGACTGGTTCCAAATAGGAAAAGGAGTACATCAAGGCTGTATATTGTCACCCTGATTATTTAACTTATATGTAGAGTAAATAATGAGAAACACTGGACTGGAAGAAACACAAGCTGGAATCAAGATTGCTGGGAGAAATATCAGTAACCTCAGATATGACACCACCCTTATGGCAGAAAGTGAAGAGGAGCTAAAAAGCCTCTTGATGAAAGTGAAAGAGGAGAGTGAAAAAGTTGGCTTAAAGCTCAACATTCAGAAAACGAAGATCATGGCATCTGGTCCCATCACTTCATGGGAAATAGATGGGGAAACAGTGGAAACAGTGTCAGACTTTATTTTGGGGGGCTCCAAAATCACTGCAGATGGTGACTTCAGCCATGAAATTAAAAGACGGTTACTCCTTGGAAGAAAAGTTATGACCAACCTAGATAGTATATTCAAAAGCAGAGACATTACTTTGCCGACTAAGGTCCATTGTATAGTCAAGGCTATGGTTTTTCCAGTAGTCATGTATGGATGTGAGAGTTGGACTGTGAAGAAGGCTGAGTGCCGAAGAATGGATGATTTTGGACTATGGTGTTGGAGAAGACTCTTGAGAGTCCCTTGGACTGCAAGGAGATCCAACCAGTCCATTCTGAGGGAGATCAGCCCTGGGATTTCTTTGGAAGGAATGATGCTAAAGCTGAAACTCCAGTACTTTGGCCACCTCATGCGAAGAGTTGACTCATTGGAAAAGACTCTGATGCTGGGAGGGATTGGGGGCAGGAGGAAAAGGGGACGACCGAGGATAAGATGGCTGGATGGCATCACTGACTCGATGCACGCGAGTCTGAGTGAACTCCAGAAGTTAGTGATGGACAGGGAGGCCTGGTGTACTGCGATTCATGGGGTCGCAAAGAGTCGGAAATGACTGAATGACAGAACTGAACTGAACTGATGTGTATATGTGCATGTGAACATATATTTGTGTGTGAATATTACACACATATGATTTTATATATGTGTGTGTATTTGTCATTGTAGGTGATATTTAAAGCTATAATCTGTTAATAGGTGACCTCACCAAGGGTGCAATGAGAAGAAAAATAGAACCAAACTGAACCTTGGGGCTCTCTGTGATGAAGAGTTAGAAAAGAAGAGGTGACTTAGAGAAGCACCTTAAGAAACAATGTCAAAAATCAAAAAAAGAGTGAGAACTATAGCACAATATAATTTATGAGAATTAATATCCACACAGAACCATAATATAAGAACTTAAAAATACATTAATATATGTATATTAATCTTTTTTGTTGCTAGAGGAAGACTTTCATGTTTTGCTCATTTTTTAATTGAAGTATAGTTAAATTACAATATTGTATTAGTTTTAGGTATATAGCATAGTGATTTAGTTTTTTTGCAGAATATATTCATTATGTTATAAGATAACTGGATATAATTCCTGTGCTACACAGTAAATCTGTTGCTTATCTATTTTATGTATTATAGTTTCTATCTGTTAATCCCATACTCCTAATTTGCCCCTCCTGCCCTCCCCTCCCTTTTATAACCATAAGTTTGTTTTCTGTGTCTGTGAGTCTGTTTCTGTTTTGTATATACACTTATTTTTGTTTGTTTGTTTTTTTTTTTAGATTCCACATATAAGCCATAACATACAGATTTCTCTTTTCTCTGACTTATTTTACTATATATATATAATATACATATAACATACACATGTATATATATGTGTGTGTGTGTGTATTTGTACACATAAAATTGTTACAGTACCTAAAGAGTTCTGAATGGGTTCTGCTAAAGTCATGTTCTTCCTGGAAAAATTGTAGCAATTGCATTTAGAACTTAAGAATGTCTAGGCCTGGGCCAAATGATAGTGGCCGTTGGAAAACACTGTTAATAATCTAAAAATAATATCTAATAGTGGCTAAGCATTTACTATATGCAACCATCATTGTAAGCCTCTTATATGTGTCAAATCATTTAATTCATACAAAACACAGGTAGTTACCATTAATAGCATTTTCCCCATTTCATAGATAAGGAAGGTAAGGTATACAGAAAGATTAGGACCTGCTCCAGCCCCATACCTATCAAATAGCAAACTCAGGATTAAAACGCAGTTGCCCCAGAACCCATGCTCCCAATTGGAGAAGGAAATGGCAACCCACTCCAGTGTTCTTGCCTGGAGAATCCCAGGGACAGCAATATATATGTGTGTGTGTGTGTATTTGTACACATAAAATTGTTACAGTACCTAAAGAGTTCTGAATGGGTTCTGCTAAAGTCATGTTCTTCCTGGAAAAATTGTAGCAATTGCATTTAGAACTTAAGAATGTCTAGGCCTGGGCCAAATGATAGTGGCCGTTGGAAAACACTGTTAATAATCTAAAAATAATATCTAATAGTGGCTAAGCATTTACTATATGCAACCATCATTGTAAGCCTCTTATATGTGTCAAATCATTTAATTCATACAAAACACAGGTAGTTACCATTAATAGCATTTTCCCCATTTCATAGATAAGGAAGGTAAGGTATACAGAAAGATTAGGACCTGCTCCAGCCCCATACCTATCAAATAGCAAACTCAGGATTAAAACGCAGTTGCCCCAGAACCCATGCTCCCAATTGGAGAAGGAAATGGCAACCCACTCCAGTGTTCTTGCCTGGAGAATCCCAGGGACAGCGGAGCCTGGTGGGCTGCCATCTATGGGGTCTCACAGAATCGGACACGACTGGGGCAACAGCAGCAGCAGCAGCAGCCCCAGAACCCATGCTCCCAATTTCTGTGGTATGATACTTTCATGATGTCATGGCTGACAGCTCCTCAAAACCACAAGAGAAGGGAGAGGAGTGGTTCCTTGAAGCAGAGAATGAGATGCAAAGGAAAATTACTAATATCTCATATGGTGGTTCATTAGTTTCACTTATTTAACTAAACATTAATCCAAATATTCAACAAGCATCTGATAAACATCTACCATGAGTTAAGTCATACATCATTCCTTAAGACGTAGAAAAAGATGAATCCATTCACTGTCACCAAATGTCTCCCAGATCATAAATTACAAAGGAGCACAGGAAAGAGTACCTTCTTTACATGCTGCTACTGCTAAGTCACTTCAGTCGTGTCCAACTCTGTGTGACCCCATAGACGGCAGCCCACCAGGCTCCCCCATCCCTGGGATTCTCCAGGCAAGAATACTGGAGTGGGTTGCCATTTCCTTCTCCAATGCATGAAAGAGAAAAGTGAAAGTGAAGTCGTAGTCATGTCCGACTCTTAGCGACCCCATGGACTGCAGCCCACCAGGNACCCCATAGACGGCAGCCCACCAGGCTCCCCCATCCCTGGGATTCTCCAGGCAAGAATACTGGAGTGGGTTGCCATTTCCTTCTCCAATGCATGAAAGAGAAAAGTGAAAGTGAAGTCGCTCAGTCTGTCCGACTGTTAGCGACCCCATGGACTGCAGCCCACCAGGCTCCTCCGTCCATTGGATTTTCCAGGCAAGAGTACTGGGATGGGGTGCCATTGCCTTCCCCGTTCTTTACATGATAAAACCATTTTGTCTCCAAAGAGTCTTACCACATTGTATTTAAATATGGTTTTTAAAAATCATTTTATGGTATAAGCTTATATTTTATAACTTTGAGTAAATAGTAAATATAAAAGCAAACAAATTAAATTTGTTCAACTGATTCAGCCAGAATCATTTTGTTAAATGAATATAGTTTTTTTCTCTCTCTCTCTTCTGAAAATACTATAAGGAAAATGTTGTACTCAGGTTCTGAAGAAAATTTTTTTAGAGAAATATACTAATAGGCTTTATTTTTTAACACCAACTGCGTCAGGAACTTAAGTTATATTATCTCCAATATTCCCCAGAAAGAAAAATTGAAAGAAAAATTTTAATTACTTTGAAAAATATTTTAACAATGGCAGCATATTGAGACAAAAATGCTATCATTCAACAAATATTTATTAAGTGCCTGTGTATGGTTTAACTTTGCCTGGAAATCAAAGAATACAAATTGAAAATATTAAAAAATATATATATATATATAAACTTGAATTGACAAGTTTTTTATATAGAATATATTTATGAAGATAGCAAACTATTTTACATTCATCATAAATGTAAATTGAGAGTCTTTGTAGAGCAAGGACAACCTTAAAAATAACCTCTGATCATTTCATTTCTAAAAATTTGTACCCCAAATTACATACACATATGCTAAGATATGGCTACAGTAATTTTCCTGAGATTATTTATGATAGCCAAAAAAAAGGTAGACCAGGAAAAAGAATTGTAGGCCAATAATGAATTGTTAAATATAAATTGGTGTTTTGATACAAGGGAATACTATTATACCTCTTAAAAGTAAGTTACAGGAAAATATTTAATGGAATAAAGACATGGAATAATGAAAGATATGTGTACTATATAATCCTTTTCAATTCAAAAGAAGTCTAGACATGCATAGCGTAAAGACCCTGAAATTCTAGTAGTGTTGATTATTTCTGGGTGGTGAGTTTTCAGGTAATTTAATTTTTTTCTTTGCAGAGGATAGTGAGAGAGCTCACTGCAGCACCCCTATCACAATTCAGGCCAAGGGTGAGCAGAGGTTTTTCCAAAGAGAAGAAACTGGGCAGAGGCATTACTTCAGCCACATCAAAGATGATAACGTGCAGGTGAACTTGTAAGTGCTAGTATTCATTAGGAAATCAGTCATATAACTTAACGCACCCTACAGTGTTTATCCAATCCCATAAGACTGTAGAATATTTCTAAAGCATATGTAATTGATTTTCACTTTTCTTTGTAGTTCTCCACCATCCACTTATTTTTTCTAACACGTATGGTTCAAATACTTTCACAATATTATATAAATACATCTTTCCTTTTTTGGGCAGCCATGACTACCTTAACATTTAGCTCTTGACACATTTTGTATATGTTAATCCAGAGTTTCCAAAGACAGAGATGCTATATTACGCATCACAGTGCCCAGTATGCAGCAGGCACTCAGTAAACACCAGTGAAAAACATTTAGTCATAAGCTTCTATTCTCAACTCTTTATTCGGACATTTTTCCTTGGTCAGATATATTAACACATGTCTTCATAGTGCAAAATTCCAAACATATAAAAAGAAACTACATTTAGTTTCCAAGGGACGAACCTATAAAACCTGTGAATAGTCAGCTTTCCTTCTTTGAAACCATTTTGTATTGTCATACCAATGCAATTAGACCAAGTAGGGTGAAACTATCCTCACAGGTAGGTAGATGGAGCCAGGAAAGTAGATGAAACCACCTCAAAAGACTTCGTAAGTTTTTCGGGTGCAGTAACTTCCAAAATACACTGATTCGTCCTGAAGTTATAGCAGTAGCCATTATTAAAATATCTATGGTTCATAATGAGCCCATTTCTTACAAAGTTTCAAATGGTAAAATTTCCAGTGCCTGACAACTAGGGTTAAATCTCTGTTTGCTGTTAAATTATTAAGTGAACAAAGGGAAATGGAATATAAATAAAAAATGAACACCCTAACATTATTTTGCATGATGTGAAATACTAACATCACTGTGGTTTGAGAATTACAAATTAAGGATCAATTAGGAAACAAAATCTATTCTTGATACATTCAGACCAAACTCAAACACCTACTAAGACAGGCAGGCAATGCAGTGAAGTGGTAACTGTCCCAGAGTAAGTGCATGTTTGGACATTACTGAGTGGAGGAGAGGGCGGTAAACTGAGGAGAGGGCTCCATTTCAAGGGGGTGAGGCTGACTTTGTTCCAGCCCCTTTTACCATGTGGGAATGCAGGCCCAAGTTTGCTAGTTCTTATGCATTTTTTTTAAGAGAAGCTTAAAGTCTAGATTTTTATTTGAAAACTCCAAAATTCCAAATGTTGGCTCAAAATTTAAAGACAGACTATATCTATATGTTTTGCATAAATATCTGGCCAGAAAGTCATCAGTTTGAAACCTCTGACTCTGAGCTGTGTTTGAAAATATTTAACCTTAGGACACGTTTATGTGTGTTTGTGTGTCTATGCATGTGTTTGTGTTGTTGCTGCAATAATTACTTGGTGGAAACTGAGAAGAAAAAGGAGTTAAGTCACACAGTGAGGAGGGTTCTGAAGCACTGAGGTAAGTTAGACACTACTATATATAAAAGAGATAACTAATAAGGACCTACTGTATAGCACAGGAAACTCTACTCAATACTCTATAATGACCTATGTGGGAAAAGAACCTAAAAAAGAGTAGATACATGTATATGTATAACTGATTCACTTTGCTGTACAACAAATCAACTATAGTCCAGTAAAATTTAATTTTAAAAGAAAGACTAAAGGAAGTATCTTTCAGGGAGAGATTGATCACTGCAATGTGTCATAAACATATTGAGTTATTTCTGAATTTGCAAATATTCTTCCTTTGTGATCAGGCCATCTGTGTTTGCTGATATTCATATCCAAGTTAGGCCCCCATCAATCCACAGAGGCTGAGAGATACAGACGCTCTCTCTCTTGATGATTACACATCAAAGGCTGGCTCCCAGGTGCTTGAGGAAGACATTCATGGGTTGTAAAACAGGTAAGAAATTTTTTAAGAAGTTGACATCTCAAAGGGAGCAAAAACAGAATATACAACTGCAAATTTTCTAAAGTAAGAAAAAGGAAGTCAGGGATTCAGGGTCAGAAAGAAGCTATCTGAAGTTTTGTCAATTTGGAGGGAACATTAAGGCCGTCTTGATCATAGAGTGGCAGATGTCGGTGCTTAGCAAACTGTTGATATATCAGTAGATTGGATTTAAACAAATGCGAACTCTAGCCTTGCAGCCCTAGCTTAGCATCCTTTCCCCTACATTCTCCCCAATGCCTACTGTACCAGAAAACCATGATATGCCAGTGGTGGTGGCTAAGTAAGATTTCTGTCCATTCAAGAACTTGGAGGAGAAATCCATTCTGTCCCTGTATTCTTTCCAGGAATACCCGCTTATAGCAGTACCAGTATGTTTTCACCAGCTGTGCAAACCTGAGAACCTTGGTCTTTTCATCTAAATAAGCTACAGTGCACAGCATTTGTATGAGCACTAAATGTGACATGTATGAAACACTCAACATGGTGCCTGGTGTATAGTAACAGTTCTCATTTGTGTCATTATATTATTTTCATAGAATGATGACCATACTATGACACTAACAGCAATACACAGAGAGGTGGAAGAAAAGTTAAATGAATGGTGACTTAAATCTAACAAAACAGAGCAGAAGAAACTATCAAGGAGGCAGGAACTGCTTCCACAGTGCCATGCCATACCCTTCACAATTCCACACTATTTTCTGCCCAGGTTTCTTAGTCTTGTTTCTTCAGACTTAAATATTTCCCCATGTAGACCTCAAATCTTCATGTTATTTAGCCCAAGGATATAATGCAATTAAAAACTCATTATCTTTGTTATATTTCCTTTCTTACATTTATCACTTGTAGCATTTTACCTAATACTATTTACTCTCAGAGTCCACGTGGAAGCAAACTAACTTTTCAGGAAGTTCTTTGCAAATTCTCCCCACCCTCTCCCCCAAATATTTTTCTTTGTTTGTGTCTTGGTAGCAATTCTAAAAAGTTTTCAAGATTTGGACTCTGCTATCATAATTGTGCACAGAGTATCTACACAGAAGTAGTCTGCTTCATCATCCAATGAGCTCTGCCTCTTCGTGGATGTGACACTCCAATGGAGGGAAGCCAAGAGCCTATAGTAGCGATCCTGGGCAAAATTTAAGCAGCTGTGTTCACGTAATTCAAAACCTCTGAAAAGTGTGCAGTCCGTGCACAGCGTTAGTATAACATGAGGGCTGGAGCTGGATGCAGCCCGTTCTCTGGAGGACTTCTTTGCCTGCTGCAGGAAAAAGAAGGCTGAAAGACAAACCTGGGTGCAGCCGGAAAGGTCCAGATAGATGAGCTTGTGGCATCCGTTCCCCAAATTCAGGTACTGTAAACCTTTGTCTGTGAACTTTCTGCAGTAAGCCAAACTAAGATTCTGTAAATTGTAGAAGTACCTGAGAAGACAGGGAGAGAGAAGAGAGGAAGGAAAGTGATTATACTTAAGCTGTTTCCTCACATCTTTGTTAAGCCACTATGACAAAGAGAAGTAAAGCTGTAAATTAATCTTTTCTCCTTGCAGCTATTCAAGAGTTGAACTTTATTGTTAATTCTCTTCCTGTTAAGGAGATTGCAGTAGCATATCAGAAAATGCATAATCACATTTCAAATGAAAATAAAGACTTGTCTAGATTTTTAAGAAAACCGATTGGGATAAAGCTTTGGGGGCGGGGGAGGTCTGTGCATTCATATTGTTTGCGAGTTAGTTTGTGTTTGAAAGCAGTTTCAGTTTGTGTTATTGTTGCATTTAGCTTTTATAGTGGAGCATCGAAATAACAATGCAAATGTCTAGGAGGACAAACTCTGTAAACATTTAAATGGTGATTAACTGTTACATGAGAGTTAGGATTTGGGGCAGAAAGGAGGCAAAATTAAACATAATAGGCTCTTAAAATGGACATAGTAAGCAAATGGCTTGAAAAAATAGATTTGCATATGCATGATTTTCTAAGTAACAGTTTCATTATTATCACTAAAGAAAGACTGGCTGATACGCAGAGCTTAAAAGTGGATTAAGAACAGTCTGCAAATATGTGAGCAACATATGAGAGGAATAAAACCATATTAGAGGCTATAAATCTCACTGGAGTTGCAACAGATTAACTATGGCATTACCACCATAACCAAAATGAGAGCTTTCAGGAAAAAGGACGGTCATTCGGACAACTCTCTGCAAGACTCACAGTTTGAGGACACTCTGTGGGCAACTTTCAAAGCCCTCCTAAGCCTGGCATTTTTTAAAAGTGCAAGAACTCTCACTTCTGCTCTTGTAATAGAATTAAACAACATGCTCTTGGCTTGTGATCTGCAGCAGATTAACAGTGAACTAGAAAGCAAAAAGAACAAAAAGTAGGAGGAAAATGCCTTTCTGTCCCTCAAAAGCCCACAGATGACTAATAAAGTTTACTTTCACATAAATGGGAAATTAGATATGCAAGCTTTGATCATTAATCAGATTTATTTCCCAAATCTGAAAATATCATATGATATAATTCATATTCCGTGGCAGATTATTTGATTCACACACATTTCCCTTTGGTAATGGCTATTTCCATGAGATTCAGTAGAAAAGAGAGGGAAGTCTTCTGGATTCCCCAGTGGCTGGGTGGGCAGGGATCTGAAGGAGAAAGCAGCACTAACATCCCAAAGACACGACCCTTCTGGGGCCCTTGAAAGCATTGCCAGAGTTTTAGAAATGCTTTATCTTCGTCTCCCTCAGTTATACCCTTGTGATTCAACTAAGTAAAGTACAATTTTCTTGGGGGGGTTGTCATTCCTAAGAACTTCTTTGCTCTCCAATTTGGAGAAAGGAATAGTGAGGCAGGCAGCATGACACAATGGAAAATACACAGGGTGTTGGAATCTGACCAAATTGGATTTGAATCCCAGCCCTGACACTTACTGCAACTGCCCTTTAACTGCTCAGAGACTGTTTCCACATTTATTAAGTGGAGATTATAGCATTATCTTTTTTTTCAACCCTGACCAACTGTGGGGCCTCCAGCTTTCCTGAACCTTAGTTTTCTGTAACATGAACATAACATATCTGCTTTTTCCTCTTAATAAAGATGTGACAATTACATAAGAATGTATATATAGTAGTATTATATCGTGGGTGATTTTTGATTATTAAAATCAGCAGGGATATGGTAGAACCTTTAAATATACATATATTATTATTATTGCTACTACAGTCTCAAATAATACATATGAATTATTTTTACAAAGTTTGACCTATCTTTTTTCCATTTAATGGAATAGGTACTTACCTGACAATAGTGGTGCATACTAATTTGAAGAGTTTGTGGGGCCTCATATTCCATCTGTACCCTATTTCAGTCGGGGTGGTAAAACCATGTGTAGTCTGTTAACCCCAGTGAGATTGATAGTCTGCTGTAGTTTCTGTTCCTCCATCTGTTGCCCATGCATTTGCTGACTCTTCTTCCTAACCTATTTTTAAGCTCTGTACATCAATCAGTCTTTCTTCAGGTATAATAATGAAACCATTACTTACACAATCATGCATATTCAAATATATTCAAGTCTGATCCAAGTCTATTTTTCAGTTTCTTTAAGTGCATGTGATCCATTAACAAATACCAAAAATGAGAATTGAACAAGCAGCTTTTAACTTTTTTGTCTGTCACAGATACTTTTGGATCTATAGCCCCTTTGTCAGCATAATGTTTTCAGTGTATAAAATAAAATACAATTACAAAGGCAGCCAATTTTATCCAAAGATATTAAAATATTTTTAAAAACCAAATGAGTGAAATAATGTATATGCTTCTTTATTAACATGTTAAACCACAACATCTAGTGACAGGTCTATTAACTACAATGCTTTTGAAGCAGGACTGAGTACCAATGTTAGTTTTAAATATTTGTAACAACTATAAGAAAATACATGTGATGAGAAAATAATTGTGATTTGTATGAGTGAAAGAATCCCAGGGACTGCTAATACTACCCTGAATTTTTTAAATCTATATTTCAGTTAGAGCTTAGTGAAAATAGAGGGTTTTTTTTTCTCCCATCAAAATTTATGGAACCCCTGATTTCCATTCATGATCTTCTTGGAGGATTCACTGACCCCAGGTTTGGCAAAAGAGTCATTTAAGTAAACTAAATGATTCTGAGATTAAGTCTAGATCTATCTCTTCAAAGTGGAACCTTAAGGGAACCATCAGTTTGAAAGTAAAACACAAATCTTGAGTTGCTCTGTTAGCCTTTCTAGGCTTTTATGGTGCCACAGACTTAGAGCTTTGGGGGATGAGAAAAATATTGGTTGACAGTGAAATCACACTTGGCAAATTTTATGCAATATTGCCACTTTTTATCCTGAATTTTGGCAAAGAAATATGTCCCTTGTATGAGTAAGATCTGGCTCATCATTTTTCCAATCCAGAGATGACTTTATAATTCTAATTACACTTGAGGCAGTGTTTTCAGACAATGTTTTCTAATTATTTGATAACTTTTTCTTATGTGTGTGGGGAAGGTTCTCTTTGTGATCTATTTTTCTACTGTTACTATAATCTTTAAGACATCACAATTCTTACAAAAACTACAGAGATCGCTGTTTCTTTTTTCTTTGGGTTTTTTTATCCATTAAAGAACTGAGGCCCTCTGTGATAGATCTTCAACACCGAGGGTAGCTATTACTAGAAGGAATGTAGAATTCTGTATTTAAATTAACATTTCCCTGAAAAATCTCAACACAAGGTCCAGTCTGTAAAAGAGAGTATTTGCATATGGATTCTTTTGAGTTGAGTACTGGACTTAGTCTTGCAGAGGCAGTTTTTTAATAGAATTCCTGCAGAAAATCCAAATGCAGTGACATGCCCTCCTATTTACAGGGTGGACCCTAAGGATTTCCAGTCATAGCCACAGCTTACTCTGTCTACCCCACAGTTCTGATGAACTGTGGCGAGACTATATAACATGAGAGTATTTGTCAATAAGAAGTTGCCAGTCAATTTAAGGGTTGATTCATCTATAGGAAAAATAGACATCATGCTTCTATAGCATATAAGGCTCCATTAAGAAGCAAAGATCATAATATTAATATCTTTACTTACCACTCTGTGCCCAGAATATTTGGAAATAGCAGTTGATCAATACATAGTGAAAAAGTGAATTAATGTTGCTACTAAAACTCAGGGAGGAATCACTGTGGAGTTCTGATAGATGGTATGACTTGAGATGTAAAGTCTACAGATTAGCAAAGAGAGGAGAAAGGCATTCTAGCTTTTAGAGAAAGAGAAGCATGTAGCAGTCAACTGACCAGAGTTGAGAGTTTCCTTTGGAAAACCTAGTCAGATAAGATTGATCAGATAATGATAAAGAACAGTAAAGGAAGAGTCTAGACCTTAAGCATGTCAAAGACGTGATAAGACTAAGTTCAGGACGATATGCCTCACAACATAAGGGAAGAGAGACCAAGGGTGAACCATCTGGATGGTGCACCAAATGAGGTATTGAGAATGCCACCTCAACTGTGGCAATGGAATAAATGGACAGGGTTTAATTTAGGAAATATTTAAAAGCAAAAAATACTTTGAAATGGGCATGAGCTATGGGCAGCCCTTGTTTTCAACTTTAGAAAACTGAGCAAGTCCCCAAAGAAGTGAGGAAAAATATTCAGATAAAAAACTGGCAAATCACTGTTGCCAAGAAAGGCAAACAAATTACATTTTTCTTTGGAAAGAATCACTAAAGGCACCAGAGAGAGAATGAGAACAGCAACAAACAACACTTCTCTAGTTATTTATAGCTGAAAAAATGTTATTACATACCCAAGCATGATTAAAACAATAGAAAACAGAGCAGAAATAGAGAATCATTATGAAATGTATTTTTATTATAGATAAAGTCAGTGTACATTTTTTTCATATGATGAAAAACATCAGTATCACGTAGCATTTATCCTGAATGTTGTCTCAAGAGCAAAAACCAGGAGTTAAAATCAAAACAAAATTCTCATTTTAGGTGCTATTTTCCTGTATGTTGCCCACTAAAGATACAGCTTCATTTGTAAAATAAACAAACGTAAAAAACTATGCAGAGCTGTACCATTATTTTAAATTTCCTAGAAGAAAAAGTTATCTCAAAGTATGGTTGGAAAAAATGTTTTGAGTTTTAAAAAAAAGTGATAATGTTACTCCCAAATCGTCTACTTAAGAGTTCAGATTTTCACATATGGATTTATAGATTTTTAAATATATATCTCTCTCTCCCCTCTCTAGCTACCCCCCGACTCACTTTCTATCTATAGATGGATGAAATACATACATACACATAAAGACATGTACTATATATATAAACACATTCATACATGAACATATATTCATTCACACACACACATATATATCTTACTGTGGAATTTCTAAAGAAAACTACTGAGTGATATTCTATATTGCAGGGCAGAGAATCCTACAGAGTTCTTGAAAGGGTCAGAGGCCCTCCACAGTAGTGCTGCTGGAGCTGGCTTGCACTAGCCCATGAGAACCAATTGTTAGCACCTCTTCCCAACTCTACATTCAGTGGCATGGTGGTAGCTTAAAACTGGCCATCTTGGAATTATTTATGTCACAGTTCAGTTTAGTTCAGTTCAGTCGCTCAATCGTGTCTGCCTTTTTGTGACCCCATGAACTGCAGCACTCCAGGCCTCCCTGTCCATCACCAACTCCTGGAGTTCACTCAAACTCACATCCATCGAGTCGGTGATGCCATCCAGCCATCTTATCCTCTGTCATCCCCTTCTCCTCCTGCCCCCAATCCCTCCCAGCATCAGAGTCTTTTCCAATGAGTCAACTCTTTGCACGAAGTAGCCAAAGTACTGGAGTTTCAGCTTTAGCATCATTCCTTCCAAAGAACACCAAGGGCTGATCTCCTTTAGAATGGACTGGTTGGATCTCCTTCTTCTCCAACACCACAGTTCAAAAGCATCCGTTCTTCGGTGCTCAGCTTTCTTCACAGTCCAGCTCTCACATCCATACATGACTACTGGAAAAACCGTAGCCTTGACTAGACGGACCTTTGTGGGCAAAGTAATGTCTCTGCTTTTGAATATGCTATCTAGATTGGTCATAACTTTCCTTCCAAGGAGTAAGCATCTTTTAATTTCATGGCTGCAATCACCATCTGCAGTGATTTTGGAGGCCCCAAAAATAAAGTCTGACACTGTTTCCCCATCTATTTCCCATGAAGTGATGGGACCGGATGCCATGATCTTTGTTTTCTGAATGTTGAGCTTTAAGCCAACTTTTTCACTCTCCTCTTTCACTTTCATCGAGTCGGCTTTTTAGTTCCTCTTCA
>SJYX01016987.1:247683-258172 GCA_006410675.1 Oreotragus oreotragus
TTCTCTTCTTTTCACAGCTATTTGTAAGGCCTCCCCAGACAGCCATTTTTGCTTTTTTGCATTTCTTTTCCATGGGGATGGTCTTGATCCCTGTCTCCTGTACAGTGTCACAAATCTCCATCCATAGTTCATCAGGCACTCTATCAGATCTAGTCTCTTAAATCTATTTCTCACTTCCACTGTATAATCATAAGGGATTTGATTTAGGTCATACCTGAATGGTCTAGTGGTTTTCCCTACTTTCTTCAATTTAAGTCTGAATTTGGCAATAAGGAGCTCATGATCTGAGCCACAGTCAGCTTCCGGTCTTATTTTTGCTGACTGTATAGAGCTTCTCCATCTTTGGCTGCAAAGAATATAATCAATCTGATTTCGGTGTTGACCATCTGGTGATGTCCATGTGTAGAGTCCTCTCTTGTGTTGTTGGAAGAGGGTGTTTGCTATGGCCAGTGCGTTCTCTTGGCAGAACTCTATTAGCCTTTGCCCCGCTTCATTCCATATTCCAAGGCCAAATTTGCCTGTTACTCCAGGTGTTTCTTGGCTTCCTACTTTTGCATTCCAGTCCCCTATAATGAAAAGGACATCTTTTTAGGGTGTTAGTTCTAAAAGGTCTTCATAGAACCATTCAACTTCAGCTTGTTCAGCATTACTGGTTGGGGCATAGACTTGGATTACCGTGATATTGAATGGTTTGCCTTGGAAATGAACAGAGATCATTCTGTCGTTTTTGAGATTGCATCCAAGTACTGCATTTTGGATTCTTGTTGACAATGATGGCTACTTCATTTCTTCTGAGGGATTCTTGCCCGCAGTAGTAGATATAATGGTCATCTGAGTTAAATTCACCCATTCCAGTCTATTTTAGTTCACTGATTCATAGAATGTCGATGTTCACTCTTGCCATCTCTTGTTTAACCACTTCCAATTTGCCTTGATTCATGGACCTAACATTCCAGGTTCCTATGCAATATTACTCTTTACAGTATTGGACCTTGCTTCTATCACCAGTTACATCCACAGCTGGGTATTGTTTTTGCTTTGGCTCCATCCCTTCATTCTTTCTGGAGTTATTTCTCCACTGATCTCCAGTACCATATTTGGCACCTACCAACCTGAAGAGTTCCTCTTTCAGTATCCTATCATTTTGCCTTTTCATACAGTTCATGGGGTTCTCAAGGCAAAAATACTAAAGTGTTTTCCCATTCCCTTCTCCAGTAGACCACATTATGTCAGACCTCTCCACCATGACCCGCCTGTCTTGGGTGGCCCCACAGGGCATGGCTTAGTTTCATTGAGTTAGACCATGCTGTGGTCCGTATGATTAGATCGACAAGTTTTCTGTGATTATGGTTTCAGTGTGTCTGCCCTCTGATGCCCTTTCGCAGAAATCAGTAAATCCTACAAATCAAAACATACTTTGACCCCCTACCTCACCAGTTATTAAACATTTACTGGAACACTGCTGTCCTCAGAACACACTTTGAGAACTACTGGTACAGAGAATGCAGTATTGTTGAGAAAACAATGATGAGAGATAAGATGATAGCTTTAAAGGACCGGAATAAAAATCTGACCTGAAAATGAAAGGGGATTCTTAAGATAAAACATGAACAAATAGGGTTGAAACATTTAAAAAAAAAAAAAAAAAATCCATCAGTTAACCCAGATTGAGAGATTGTTTACAAAATAAAGAAACAGTATTCTTCAAGTGTCATAAATAAACAATATTCTTAAGTGTCAAGGTCATTGGATACAAGGAACAACTGTGGACTGGAATAAACTGGAGACCACTAAGGGGAAATGACAGCTGAATATAGTATGGATCCTTACATTGGATCCTAGAGCAAAAATAAAAGAACAGGAATGGGAAACTTGATGAAATTTGAATTCTTCAAGTGTCATAAATAAACAATATTCTTAAGTGTCAAGGTCATTGGATACAAGGAACAACTGTGGACTGGAATAAACTGGAGACCACTAAGGGGAAATGACAGCTGAATATAGTATGGATCCTTACATTGGATCCTAGAGCAAAAATAAAAGAACAGGAATGGGAAACTTGATGAAATTTGAATAAAGACTTCCGTTAATAGAAGAGTAAAGAGAAAACTATCTCTTTTTTAGCTGACAAAATTAGTTTTAATGTCCAAAAGTTTTAGCTGAGAAAATTAGTTTTAATGTCCAAAATATTTACTATGTCCCAGGAAAAATAAATTAAAAGAACACAAGTTTGGGAAATGTTTTTAATTTCTCAGAGAAAAGGAATTTCCTGCCAGCATCTTGGCAGAAAAAAAAAAAAAAAGATTACCAACAAAAGAAGAGAAAAATCAGGCTGGCTTTAGACTTTTCTTTAACTTGAAATGGTGAAGATTATGGAGCAGCATTTGTAGGGTTTTAAGTAGAGTAAGGGACATGATTCAAGAAGTATACCCTGAGAGAATTTTTGTTCATCATCTGACACAACAAAAAGTCATCTTCAGAAAGCAATGACTGAAAATCTAATATTTCCAAATAAAGAGTTCATAAAACCATGTTTCCAGTCATCATGCGTGCGTCTCTGTAACTTCAGTTGTGTCCGACTCTACCCTTTGTGACTCCATGGACTGTAGCCCACCAGGCTCCTCTGTCCATGGAATTATCCAGGCAAAAATATTATACATATATATATGGTGGGTTGCCATTTCCTCCTCCAGATTCCAGTCATCAAAGGATGAATCAAAATCAAAATTAAAGAATAAGGAAATTGTATACAAATAGACCATCAATGAATGATAAAACTACAGTTGGTGGTGATGGTAGTTTAGTTGCTAGGTCATGTCTGACTCTTACGACCCCATGGATTGTAGCCTACCAGGCTCCTCTGTCCATGGGATTCTCCGGCAAGAATACTGGAGTGGGTTGCCATTTCCTTCTCCAAAATTCGAGTTAGGACTACCTAACTATACAAAAAAGCTCTTCACGACAAAGATAATCACGATGGTGTGATCACTCACCTAGAGCCAGACATCCTGGAATGTGAAGTATTAACTAAAAATATTTAGATGAATTAACTGATCTGGAGTGTTTTCAAGTGGAATATTTTCAAAGTTGAAAACAATTCCAATCAAATCTGGTTTCTTCATTCATTGGGAATCCAAAGGTCCAAGTGATATTCCACAGAATCACAAGCACCTCCCAACGGTGCTTACTGTTAGGAGTAGGACTTCATATCCACAGGTATGACATTCTCCTAAGTGAAGATATTCACAAGAAACCCACCAGCCCTTTAAGGTGTTCGCTTTCTACCATTTCTTCAGCAATCTTCTTCAACAGGTAGGTTTTTATACAGTCTGACCAGATGAGCTGGTGTTGTCTTAGTTTTTATCAATCTAAAAGGAAATAAGTTACTTGGAAAAGTTGACTTTTATTTTCTCATCAGAGACATTTTCTATTCACTCATTTATTCAACATACATTTATTGTGGCTTACTAATCTACTGATAATTCATTAATTAAATAAGCATTTGCTGTTCACCTGCCTTCATGTTTTTTCTATGCTAGCCCCTGAAAATTCAGGAAAGAAAAGGCAAAATCCCACTTCTCATTGTCCCTCTTCTAGTGAATAAACAGAATAGTAATCTGATAAAGTGTTATAACTTCTGCAATGTTGGCATAAAAGGCTTTGAGTAGAACCCAGAGAGCTAGAAGCCTGATGACTGTAATCTCCCAATGAAACAGCCCATGACATCAGATGACCTAATTTGCAGTCCACTTAAGCAGACTGCTTAAGGCCTAAGAGAATGGCAGAATCTGGCTCAGGAATTTGATGTTGGATTCCAAAAGGGCTTAGCAGCTCAACGTTGCTATGGATAGATTTTCATTTGAAGGCTTAGACCATCTGTCCACTTATTCTCAGTGAACATTTCCCTTTGTATAAACAACTCTTTTATTTTGTGTTTTAATTATACTCTACCTATTAAATGATACACATATCAAATCAAGTACAGAGTCAACCTCAGAACTGTGGAAAATATAAGGTTGTGATTTCATAATAGCATCATGGAAATATTTTCACAATTCAAAGATGATTTTCTTATACTGATAATAAGGAATTGTACGTATTTTTTTAAAATAGGTAGTGTAAAATCCTCTTATAATTGAAATAAAAGTGACAAGGTGTAAGTCAAATAACACACTTGAGTCTTAGGTAGATATGTTTGCAGTAGTGGCCCCTGATGAGTGATTGACAATCAGATTGGAAGAAATAAATATGTATGTAAAGGATTTCAATTATTCATGTTTCTTAGGAGGCAGCTCAGTTTAACCTAATGGCATCTCATTTACTGTCTGTTACACTTGGACCAGGTAGTCTAGCAGGTTGAGAGAAGAGAGTGTCTTTTTCAAGAAAACTATTTTGCAATACAAAATATGGGAAAGGACAGCTTCACAACAGTTCCTAGGAGGGAAGGAAAGGCTGAAAATTCCATGTTGTTTTGAATACAGAATATTCAAGTGCATTTAAATCACTTACCTAAATTTATTATGATAAACTCATGAATTATGTTTGCTCCACATTTGCAATTAGACGGTACAACAGATGGTGAAGATTTACAGAAACATTAACATTCTGGATAAGACAAGTTTAATAAATTTGTCGATAGGAGTCTCTAGGGCTATGGGAAAATGTTTACATGCCAAATAGAATGGTAGGCTTGTAAGAAGGCACAGGCCCAGAGAAGGGGATTTTCACATTTCCATTACCAAATTCTGAAAGCTGAAGGGTTTTTGCAAAGGTTTTTTTATTGCTGTGAGAACTCTAGTTAGTTTCAAAATTTGTTTCACGGAAGCTCACACATTATGCCAAGAGTAAATCTGCCAGAAAAGACATCTACGGACAAAACTGCAAAACATCTATCTGTCTTTGAACAGTCCTTAAACTCAGTGGCATCAGGTCATCTGAGGTTTGGCTTCTCTTTGAAATACAAGGAATGAAGAGTTATTCAAATCAGAATCAGCCCCATCTCAGCTCTCACAGCTTTTCCAGGCCACAGAAACCATACACCTCACATAGCAAGTCATTTCTTTATCTGTTCATTCAAACAAACATGAACCAATTCAACGTTTCCTATTCCAATAGCATATAGTAAGTTTAATGTTTTTTTATATGGGGAGGAATATTTATTGCCTAAACATTGTATCAACACAGTGAGAATATAGAATCTTCTTTAGAATTGATTTAGCTTCACCAGTAAAATTCTCTCTTGAATTAACTCTGATGGAATTTTCTCATTTGTGGGGAAAATCAGAGTCATCAGATTAATAAAATATATTTTAAACAGTCACTAAAATTTCATTATGCTAAACAATAAAATCATTAGTTTTAAGAAAACCGTTAAACTAATCTTGGCAGGAGGAGAAGGGGATGACAGAGGATGAGATGGTTGGATGGCATCACCAGCTCGATGGACATGAGTTTAGTTTGTGGAAGCTCCAGGAGTTGGTAATGGACAGAGAAGGCTGGTGTGCTGCAGTTCATGGGATTCAAAAAAATCAGGCAAGACTGAGCAACTGAACTAACTGAATCTTGCCTGTAAGAATATTTTTAATGCTGTACATCAATTCTTAAAATTTCCATAAGAACCATTTTGTACATCAAACTAAAATCACTGTGGATGGTGACTGCAGCCAAGAAATTAAAAGACACTTGTTCCTTGGGAGAAAAGCTATGCAAACCTAGACAGCATATTAAAAAACAAAGACATCACTTTGCCAACAAAAGCCCCTAGAGTCAAAGTTATGGTTTTTNGGGAGGCCTGGCGTGCTGCAATTCATGGGGTCGCAAAGAGTCGGACACAACTGAGCGACTGAACTGAATCATAAATATGATTACAATATTGAGTACAGACACCAAAAATCAATATTAAAAAGAAAGTTGCTGCTGCTGCTAATTCACTTCAGTCACGTCTGACTCTGTGCAACCCCATAGACGGCAGCCCACCAGGCACCCGTGTCCCTGAGATTCTCCAGGCAAGAACACTGGAGTGGATTGCCATTTCCTTCTCCAATGCATGAAAGTGAAAAGTGAAAGTGAAAGTGAAGTAGTGTCCGACTCTTCGCGACCCCATGGACTACAGCCCACCAGGCTCCTCCATCCATGAGATTTTCTAGGCAGGAGTACTGGAGTGGGGTGCAATTGCCTTCTCCGAAAGTTAGATGATAAAAAATCACAGTTAGAATGTATTTACATATAGGTGAGTCAAAGTAGAGGAACATCGAGTTCAAGGGAGAATTAAAATGTAGGGGGAACCAAAGTTAGTGTTTTTTTGTGACTTTGATAATTAGAGAAATGCATGATAAAGCATGTGTTTAAAAACCATAGAAATAGCCACTAGTTAGAATATACAACAGAATATGCATTTATCTAAATGCATTCAGATTATAGACATAACACATTTTATAATAAAAAGCAGAAAAGATAAGTACAGTGCAGTAACATAAAAATAAATAAAAAGCATAAAGCAAGATGATAAAAATAAGACCATATACTCAGTTTTGACAAGAAATATTAGTCTTTTAAACCACTTTTTAAAAAAGGCAAAGAGACTGAAATTTTTAAAAATAGAAGTTAGCTATGTGCTACATGTTAAAGATAAACCTAAAATATAGCAAAACAAAGGTTAAAAATTATGGGTATACATAAAGTTATTTCACAAAGCCACAAGCAAAAGAAAACAAAGGTGACTGTGTAAGTAGCATTTTAAAAGAATTTAAAACAAAGAAACATCAACCAGCATTGAAAAATATAATTTTTTTTTGAGTTCCTTTTACTTTATTTTACTTTACAGTACTCTGTTGGTTTTGGCATACATTGACATGAATCTGCCACGGGTGAAGTGCTGCAATTTATAGATTGTATGTACAAACATGCTACTTATTAATCCTTATGTTAAATAACATAAAATTTATGTTATTTATGTCAAATAACTTAAAAATAATAAAAACTTCATTATAATAGTCAACTACTATATCACTATGACATTAAGAATTTACATATGCACGTGCACATATACATAGAAATTTTGTTCTCTGAAAAAAACTGTCTTGTTTTAAACATTCATGGATGATTTATTGAAATTGATTATATTAAGTAGTCCAATCTCCATAAATTTCAAAAAGTAGAAATAATTTTGTCCACATTTCTTGACCACAGTATATGAAACTAGAATTAAAAACAAAATTCTCTTCTAAATAATTATTGGGTCAAAGAGGTAAGCAAATATACAACAGTTTGTTCAGAAAAGGAGAACAATACTTAATCAAATCATACAAGCTTTGCCTGTTTTTTAAAAGTAATTTCATACCTCTGTTTTCTTATTTTAGAAGAAAAGAAGTCAGTTAAATCATACAAATGAAAAGTTTAAAAAGATACATGTACATCATATCCAAATCCAAAAGTATTCATTTAGAAAATATAATGAGGAATCACATTCAGAAAGGATACATACCATGCACAGTGGCAATTAAAAAGACACCACAAAGACTATCTGTATGAATAAAACAAAATTTTGAGACATCTAAGAGCGTTTGCAAAAAGATTTTTTTTTAAAGTATACTGTGTTCCTGATGGGCTTCCCTGGTGGCTCCTTGGTAAAGAATCTGCCTGCCACTGCAGGAGATGCAGGTTCAATCCCTGGGTCGGAAGATTCCCCTGGAGGAGGAAGTGGCAACCCACTTCAGTATTCTTGCCTGGGAAATCCAAGGGACAGTGGGACCTAGTGGACTCCAGCCCATGGGGTTGCAAAGAGCTGGACACGACTAAGCCACTGAACAACAAAATGTTCCTGATAGGGAGACTAAATATTGTAAAAATATGACTTAGTTTCTAATTTATTTTATCTTTCATTATTGGCGTACTGGTAAATATCTAACAACTGGCTCTTCAAAAATATATATGCATATGTATATATGTTTGCTCTAAAATTATACATCTTACCATTTTACATCAACTATTTTACAGATATAAAAGATGAATAGTCCACAAATTACAAATAGTAACATACACAATACTGTTTATTACTGATTTCGTATAACCAGTTGATTCTTACACAACGCTTTCATTCATTGACTTTTGCCAAACTCCTAATATAGGTGGTACTTTTGTCTTCTCTTGTGTGTACTCAAAGGAAAAATAAAATCGGTCAGTCTGCTATATTTATTTTTACCAAAAAATAGAAGTAAAATTAAAAAAATTGAGGAATGAGTATAATTCCAATACGAGTATATTTATTTTAATGGATAAGACAAAAGTGAAGATAAATGTGTGTGTCCAGATTTCACTCAGTCATCAATGATGTGACTTCTTTGCTCAATCAGATAACAGTTTTCAAGTACTGCAAAGATACTTGCTAAACTTTTTTGTGTTATTCACAATGTTGCAGCTACAAACATGACATGCCTGTTTTCAGTATTTTTTGTGGAAGTATAGTTGACTTACTGTGACTTACTGTGTTAATTTCCGCTGTACAGTAAAGTGATTCCGTTATACATATATTTCCATACATTCTTTTTAATATTCTTTTCCATTATGATTTGTCATTGGATATTGAATATAGTTCTCTGTGCTACACAGTAGGACCTTGCTGTTTATCCATTGTACATATAAACACTCAACTTGTGCTAACCCCAACCTCTCACTCCACCCCTCCCCCAACTCCCTCCTCCTTGGCGAGCACCAGTCTGTTCTATGTCCATGAAACTTCTGTTTCTAAGTAAGTTCATTGGTGTCATATTTTAGATTCCACGCGTAAATGATATCATATGGTATTTGTCTTTCTCTTTCTGACTTACTTCATTTAGTGTGACAATTTCTAGCTCATCCATGTTGCTGCAAATGGCATTATTTCACTCTTTTTTATGAGTTTCTATCACGTATGTATCTACCGCATCTTCATCCCTTCTTCTGTCGACAGACATTCCGGTTGTTTCCGTTGTCTTGGCTGTTGTGAATAGTGCTGCTATGAATATAGGGATACATACATCATTTTGAATTATAGTTTTGTCTGAATATATGCCCAGGAATGGATCGTATGGTAATTCTACTTTTAGTTTTCTGAGGAACCTCCGTATTTTTTCCCACAGTGGCTGCACCAACTTGTATTCTCACCAGGAGTGTAAGAGAATACCTTTTTCTCCACACCCTATCCAGCATTTGTTATTTGTAGGCTTTTTAATGATGGCCATTCTAACACATGTGAGTGAGGTGGTACCTCACTGTCATTTTGATTTGCATTTGTCTAACAATTAGCAATGTTGAGCAGCTTTTCATGTGCCTATTTGCCATTTGTATATCTTCCTTAGAGAAATGTCTATTTGGATCTTCTGCGAATTTTTTGGTTGGGTTCTTTGATTTTTTCTTGTTGAGTTGGGCTGTCTGTATATTTTGGAAACTAGGCCCTGTCAGTGGCATCATTTGCAAATCTTTTCTCCCATTCTATAGTTCGTAGACATGACTCACTTTTAATCTACTGTATTGTTTTCTCCAGTCTAAACAATCAACAGAAAAATAAACTAGGCCCTACTTTTGTACTATTTGCCACTTTCCATGCCATCTTGGCTGATTTCAAGCTATTAATGAGAGATCACTGAACATGGAGTTGGGAAGAGATGCACAGAGCACACTATTTTATAGTATTTTCACCAAACAGATACAATAGAGATAAATCACCACAAGAACATAGATAATAGTAATGTGTACAAAAACATTAGAAGGTGATGTGATGAGTTTTTAGTACTACCTATATAAAAACTTTAGATATATAAAGAGATATCACACATCACTTGAGAAAAGTTTTATTCAGTATATGATGCTGCAATAATTGGTTAGTTATTTAACAACTCTTTTTTTTTAATCACTGAAGTATAGTTAATTTATAATGTTGTATTAGATCCCAGTGTACGGCAAAGTGATTCAGCGGTACATACATGAATACATACATATATATATATATATATGTACATACACATACACACACATATGTATATAATATATTCTTTTTCAGATTTTTTCCATTATAGGTTATTATAAGATATTGAATATAGTTCCCTGTGCTATACAGTAGGTCCTTGTTGTTTATCTATTTTATATACAGTAGTATGTATATGCTAATCCCAGACTCTTAATTTCTCTCTCCTCATCCCCTGCTCTGCCCTGCTATCCCCAAGAGTTTGACAATTCTTGATGTGAAAAATAAACATTCTGAACTCATAGACTGCACACAAACAGGCTTTGGGCCACATGGGTTGAACCTGTTAGATTGTTGTTTTATTATCTTCTAGAATAAATGCTAGCTTGATTATAAATTTAAAAACAAATCATAGAAGAAAAAAATGTATATCAAATGCCTGGAAGGAAGAAAACTCTCTATTTTTAAAAGATTCACAAGAAATTTCAAAGGAAAAATTTGATAGATTTGACTGAATAGAATGTGGCAAGTCAATTAATGAGATAAACA
>SJYX01016989.1:4219-34938 GCA_006410675.1 Oreotragus oreotragus
TTTGCTATGACCAGTGCATTTTCTTGGCAAAACTCTATTAGTCTTTGCCCTGCTTCATTCCGCATTCCAAGGCCAAATTTGCCTGTTACTCCAGGTGTTTCTTGACTTCCTACTTTAGCATTCCAGTCACTTATAATGAAAAGGACATCTTTTTTGGGTGTTAGTTCTAAAAGGTCTTGTAGGTCTTCATAAAACCGTTCAACTTCAGCTTCTTCAGCGTTACTGGTTGGGGCATAGACTTGGATAACTGTGATATTGAATGGTTTGCCTTGCAAACAAACAGAGATCATTTTGTCATTTTTGAGATTGCATCCAAATACTCATTTCGGACTCTTTTGTTGACCATGATGGCTACTCCATTTCTTCTGAGGGATTCCTGCCCGCAGTAGCAGATATAATGGTCATCGGAGTTAAATTCACCCATTCCAGTCCATTTTAGTTCGCTGATTCCTAGAATGTCGACGTTCACTCTTGTCATCTCTTGTTTGACCACTTCCACTTTGCCTTGATTCATGGACCTGACAGTCCAGGTTCCTATGCAATATTGCTCTTTACAGCATCAGATCTTGCAAACAACTGGGTATTGTTTTTGCTTTGGCTCCATCCCTTCATTCTTTCTGGAGTTATTTCTCCACTGATCTCCAGTAGCATATTGGGCACCTAATGACCTGGGGAGTTCCTCTTTTGGTATCCTATCATTTTGTCTTTTCATACTGTTCATGGGGTTCTCAAGGCAAGAATACTGAAGTGGCTTGCCATTCCCTTCTCCAGTGGACCACATTCTGTCAGACCTCTCCACCATGACCCGCCTGTCTTGGGTTGTCCCACAGGCATGGCTTGGTTTCATTGAGTTAGACAAGGCTGTGGTCCTAGTGTGATTAGATTGACTAGTTTTCTGTGAGTATGGTTTCAGTGTGTTTGCCCTCTGATGCCCGCTTGCAACACCCACCATCTTACTTGGGTTTCTCTTACCTTGGGATTAGGGTATCTCTTCACGGCTGCTCCAGCAAAGCACAGCCATTACTCCCTACCTTGGACAAGGTGTATCTCCTCACTGCCGCTGTTCCTGACCTTCAACTTGGGATAGCTCCTCTAGGCCCTCCTGCATCTGCACAGCCACCGCTCTTCGAGTTGCTCCTCCTGGTCTCCAGCCCTGGCCTCGGTCGTGGGTGGCTCCTCCCAGCTGCTGCCCCTTGCCTCGGGATCGGGGTGGTTCCTCTGGGTCACCGCCCCTGGCCACGGGCGTGAGGTGGCTTCTCCCAGCTGCCCCTGACCTCTGACACGGGGTGTCCCCTTCCGGCCACCGCCACTGACCTCGGACGCAGGGTAGCTCCTTTCGGCCGCAGCCCCTGACCTCGGACGTGGGGTAGCTCCTCTCAGCCGCGTTTAGTGCACCGGCTCTCGCAGCCGCTGGAAAGGACTATTTGCAAAAACTTGGGCAGTGAGATCTTCAGGCACTAAAATCGTAGGAAAACATTACTCCCTCCAAAAGGGCAAGAAGAAGGAATGGAGTTATCAGTGCCTGATAAAAGCTGGGGCTGGAAAAGAAGAGAGCTGCCAGGCAGAAGCTGTTACCATGGTCAGCTAGCGAGGAAACCATAGTCACACAATGAAAAGAATAGGGGCCCAACAGGAAGAAGCTTCCCTCATTGTTGGACCTCAAAGAGAAGCTTAAGGGAAAAATGAATCTAGGCGATACATATCATGGATGCCAGGCATGGCAAACAGCAGAGCAGTGAGGTGTACAAAATGAATTTGAGGTGAAGGCAAAGTGAGAATAAGCTTTACATCATTTCATGGCATCTTCTCAGCAATAATGTATCTTAGTAATTATCTCCGTTACAAGTGAAATGTTTATTTATTTAAGTTATCAAAAAATATGCACTATGTCACCCAATACGTAGATGCTGTGGAAAAATTCACTTAACAGGCAAGTCAAAATCCGTGGTCTTGCTGAGATTATCTTCTATAAAATAAGAGAAAATAAAACAAATAAACGGAAAAAGATTCCTTTCAGATAGTGATAAGTGCTATAAAGACAGTGCAATATGGTTTTCGTATGATGGTTGGTGGGACAGGTGATGAGTTTAGACTGGGTTAAAAGGAAAAAACTCGCTGATGAGATACTATTTAAGCAGAGACTGGTTGGATATGAAGAGACTATGAATAGGACAGCCTTTTAAAATCTGACGGAAAAGTGCTCCAGGAAGAGGTAACAGAGAGCACAAATGCATAAGACAGGAGCCAGCTTGGTGAGTTATGCGAAGAACAGCCTGACAGGGGCAGAGAGCCATATGTTTGGTGGATGTGGAGTAGAGTAACACAGGAGGAGGAGGACTTGATATTCACGGCCCTGGGATGAATTTGGATTGCGTTTGTAGGACAATACAACTCCCTTGGAGGATTCTGAGCAGGAAAAAGATGCTATTTGATTTAAGTTTTTAAAAGATCCCTCAAATTACTGCACTGAGAATAGATTATTTTTAACAAGGCAAGGGAGGGAGACTGAGATGGTCATGGGTGAGAAAATAGAGAATTGGTACATTTTATGTTGAAGATGCTTATGAGATAACCACGTGGAGTTTAAAGCCATGGGGCTGGAACTGGATTGACTTATCTAGAGAGAGAGAGTCTTAGACAGCGATAGTTGCTCAGTTGTGCCCGAGTCTTTGCGACCCCATGGACTGGAGCCTGCCAGGCTTCTCTGTGCATGGAATTCTTCAGGCAAGAATACTGGAGTGGGTTGCCATTTCTTTCTCCAGGGGATCTTTCCGACCCAGGGATGACACACGTGTCTCCTGCACTGCAGGCAAATTCTTTACCTGCAGAGAGAGAGTGTGCATAGACAGAAGTGCTTTGAATATATGACATTCTTTTGGCTATCTTAACTCAAAGTGATGGCTAAGAAAATTTTTATTTTTTGCTAGAAGTTATTCATCCTATGGGCTTCCCAGGTAGTGTTAGTGGTACAGAACCCAGCTGCCAGTGCAGGAGACACAAGAGATGTGGGTTCTATCCCTGGGTTGGGAAGATCCCCTGGAGGAGAGCACAGCAACCCATTATAGTATTCTTGCCTGGAGAATCCCACAGACAGAAGAGCCTGGCGGGCTGCAGTCCATAGAGTCACAGAGTCAGACCTGACTGAGTGAATTAGCACATACGCATTCATCCCATGTCGGGGTTTTCAAATTTATTACTTCTTTAGCATCAGAAATACTTTGCAAGTCAAATCTTTGAAGGAAAACACTACAAAAGCATACTGAAATGTTAACTATATAAAGCTGGGTGGTGGGTATATGTGGGGTTATTATACTGTTTTAACTGCTTGTGAATGGGTTTAAACCTCTCAATATAAAAAAGCATGAAAGAAATTGAGTAGAACTGTCCTAAAAGCAGGGAATAGAGAATCTTAAGCCTTGTTTCCTCATCTCCTCAGCTGCTCTTCTATGGAATCCTTATAACTCCTCAGAATAAACTTTAAAGTTCCTGCCATCAATGAATACTTTCGACATCTCTATGATAAGTTAATTGTTTATGAGTTGGAAATATTGTACAGTTGTTTACCATGGAAAACAGTTTACAATTGTTATCTTCTTAATGTTTATGACCATCTTATATAATGGGCACTATTCTCATCCCCCTTTTGCAAATGGAGCAACTGTGATTTAGAGAGGTCGTGTAATTGGCTCAAGTTCAAGTGGCTGGTAATTGGAGGAGCTGTGATTCAAGCTCATGCTACCCGACTTCACATTAATAACTACATTAATTATAGCAGTTGACACTCAAATTAACAACAACAAAAAGTAATAACCACAGATTCAGTCAGTCCTTTATTTAGGGTGAGAATTTTCCAATGAAGAACAGTAAAGATGTTAAATCCTGTCTGCGCATTTCTTTACATCACGAACATTTCTCTGCATTGTGTTTCTCACACCCATGAGTTTCTACTCTTTCTCTTTCTATTAACTATTTCTATTAAGCATGAAAAATGAATGTCAAATAAAGTAACAGTGACTGGCATTTACTCCCAAGTTAGTGACAGCAGAATATGGAAGCTCAAAGAAATGATTAATTAACTCAGCAATGCACCAACCACATACAGTAACACCAATTCAAAGGCATTTATACCAGGTTGCTTTTTCTTGGCTAGACTATTATCACTTCATTTTAGCTGAGATTTATGTCCAATCAGGGAAAACTTTGATCCTGCTATTTTTTTGGAGATCAAAGTTTCACAAGCAACACTGAGCTTTACAAGGTCTCAGTGCAGTGCATACTGTTGTAAAGTATTAAACTAATGCAAAAGAATAATTTGCATTGGTGCTGGAAAATGTACCTTAGACATCTGCAGGTACACCAATGCTCTAGTACAAACAATAATCAAGTTGAAATATGGAAAGAAAAGTGAATCCTGTAGGACAAAACACCTTAATCCACTCTTTTCCTTTTTCTCTTAGCATTTTGCTCCTAGATTTTAAAAGACCAGTTTGCCTGTTTGTCTAAGTACATTTTTTTGTGCATTTCATTGTTTTTTCCTTAGTATTTGTTGGGGAAAAGGAAACTGTCAAAGCTATTTTCATAATCTTTCTTGTTCTTTTGATTGCTACATGATGTAGAATTTATTATTTTTTTAATATACGCTCAATTCATGTGTAAGACATCCAAGCAGATGCTATAAACATGGTGTCACTTTCAACCTCATAGTTTCAGCCAGCAGAATGACTTTTCCTTTTTAAATCATGATGATCACAGCAGAACTTGGATTCTTCAGTTGTGAAAGGAGGTAGAGAGGCCCTTCCCATCTAAAGTAATTATATTACAACTCCATCTGAATATTGATTTTGAAATAAAACCACATATGAAATGACACCTTTCTAACCAAAATGATTCTGTGACCCCCTCAGAATCTCTCTTCTCTCCCCTGCTCTCTCTCCCTCCTTCTTGTCCTCCCTCCATTTTCTTCATTCTGTTCTCTATTCCTTGTCCTTCTTCTATTTCTCACATCTTATATCTTTACCTCTTTTCCCCTCTTCTGTCTCTCTTCTCTCCATTGTGCTATAAAGTACTGGAAAAGATTTGCAATTACAACATTAAGTCTTTCATCAACGTGATATATATCTTTGTCTATTTAATTCTTTAATTGTTAAAAAAGCCTTAAAGTTTTCTACATTTATATTTTATACTCTTCTGGCAAATTTATTCTCAGGTATTTGATAATTTTCATGCTATATGTAATTTTATCAAATGTTTTATCAAGCATGAGAACTGAACTCTGATTAGAAATTTAAAAGCTCACAGAAATTCTTACAGTAGCCATCTGTGCCTCAATTGTTTTGTGTGTAAATATTCTAAATTAGAGAAACATAATTTCACTAATAGTTATAAGATTATCCAGATTTACCATATCTTCTAATTTCAGTTTAGTTTCTGTTCACTCAGGAATGTTTTAAATATTTACGTTTTAAAATTTTTTGCCATTGCTGCTGCTGCTGAGTCACTTCAGTCGTGTCCAACTCTGTGCGACCCTACAGACGGCAGCCCACCAGGCTCCCCCGTCCCTGGGATTCTCCAGGCAAGAACATTATTGCCACTAACTGATGTATAATGTCATATTATGCTAGTTTTAGAAACTATAGTATTTTAAGTAACGTCCTTTAAAATTCTCAATATCAGTCATTTGTACTTTCTCTTTAGTTTTCATTGATTAGTATTCTTGGGAGCATATCTATTTTCTTATTCTTTACAGACATCCAACATTTGTATTTGTTGATGCTTTCATTATATAATTTTTTATCAGTATTTTTATCTTTATTTCCTTCTTTCTAATTTCTTTGTATCTCTTTTGATGAAAATGACAGAATTTTCCACTTATAAAGACTTACTGTTCACAATGAAGCACAGCATGGATGTGCTATCATAGTTACTGAAAGTGGTAAGGAGGAGCATAATATGCCACCCCCTAAAATATCACTTTTCTTGTATTATTTTGAGCTTCAGGCCATGAAAATCAATAGATGCAAAAAGAAAGCATTCTCAGAGCTTCCCTTATCTGACTGACAGTAGAAGCCTCTGAGACATGAGGGCTACCACAAATCCCCTTTCCCAGTGGAGCTTTATTGCTATGAAAAAAAGAGTCAGCACTAAGATGGGCTTTCACAAACAAACTTGACTAACCCTTATCTTCCATTTGTTTCCCCCATATGTTTGCTTTTCAACTATTTATTGGCCCTAGAAGCTCAGAATCATTTTCCTTTCTCTTGTCACTTCTCCATAGATCTACTGTCCTTTGTAAAAATGGTATAGAAACCGCCAGGTCTGATTGCTTCTTTTGGGTTTTTCCTTTCATTTTTGTTAGTCCTATATACATATGAAATAACTATTTTTACTCTTGTTAATTTGTCTTCTGTCCACTCAATTTTAGACCTCTGATGCTGAACCTAAGAGTCTAAAGGAAAAAATGTTTTGCTTTATTTTTTCCCCTCTCTGTCAGCAATGTGTCTAGAGTATGTGAAAATACAGGCATTCCCTTTTTCTAAATGTTAGATTTAAGCCACTTCGCTTTTAGGATACACCTACATTAGTACCTGGTTTCACTGACCAAAAGAAAACAGAAGGGCTCTTCTTTCACATAAAAGGCAAGAGACAAGAATAGTGTTCAGTGTTTGTTTTGTGGTGAGCCATTATAGAGGCAGTGTGCGCTGAGCAGCAAGAGTGGAGTCACTAGTCTTCTGGGGAACTGCACTCAGCATCACAGCATCAAGCCACAGAAGCTCTGAGCTGTTTGTGAGCATTGTTGTTTGTCTTGATTTATTTTGTGTATCTGTTGGCAAGACTTCCCTGGTGGCAGGACTTCCTGGTGGCTCAGATGGTAAAGTGTCTGTCTACAATGCGGGAGACCAGGGTTCGATCCCCGGGTTGGGAAGATCCCCTGGAGAAGGAAATGACACCTCACTCCAGTACTATTGTCTGGGAAATCCCATGTGTGGAGGAGCCTGGTAGGCTACAGTCCATGGGATTGCAAAGAGTCACACACAACTGAGCAACTTCACTTTCTTTCACTTAGCAAGATGGGTCCTAAAGTTATTGTGTCTTCATACTATTTTGGCTTATGAAAAGTCTCATAGGAATGCTCTACTTTCATAGTGGGGGAAACATTTATAGGTGTGCTCAGTACTTACAGCCTCACCAAGTAGATGAAATAGTTATATTTCCAAATAGTGGTTTTGGGGAAAAAAATATGGATAATATTAGGCAATGAAAATAAGGAAGACAATGGAAATAAGATAGGAAATTAAATGACATATATAAGAGGTAGTGGAACTCATGGCATTTGTCATAGAACTGGAACAAAATAGAGAACCCAGAAATAAACTCAGACAACTATAATCAAGTAATCTACAACAAATGAGGCTGGAATATATAATAGAGAAAAGAAAGTCTCTTCAACAAGTGGTGCTGGGAAAACTGGACAGCAACATGTAAAACAATGAGGTTAGACCATTTCCTCACACCATATTACAAAAATAAACTCAAAATGGCTTAAAGTTCTAAATGTAAGGTCTGAAACCATAAAACTCCTAGAAGAGAACAGACGCATAATTCTCTTTGACATCAGTTTAGTTCCATTCAGTTGCTCAGTCGTGTCCAACTCTTTGCAACCCCATGGACTGCAGCACGTCAGTCCTCCCTGTCCATCATCAACTCCTGGAGTTTACTCAAACTCATGTCCACTGAGTCAGTGATGCCATCCAACCATCCCATCCTCTGTAATCCCCTTCTCCTCCTGCCTTCAATCTTTCCCAGCATCAGAGTCTTTTCAAATGAGTCAGCTCTTCACACCAGGTGGCCAAAGTATTGGAGTTTCAGCTTCAACATCAGTCCTTCCAATGAATATTCAGACTGATTTCGTTCAGGATGGATTGGTTGGATCTCCTTGCAGTTCAAGGGACTCTCAAGAGTCTTCTCCAACACTACAGTTCAAAAGTATCAATTCTTTGGTGCCCAGCTTTCTTCACAGTCCAACTCTCACATCCATACATACATGACCACTGGAAAAACCATAGCCTTGACTAGATGGACCTTTGTTGGCAAGGTAGTCTCTGCTTTTTAATATGCTGTCTAGGTTGGTCATAACTTTTCTTCCAAGGAGTAAGCATCTTTTTATTTCATGGCTGCAGTCACCACCTGCAGTGATTTTTGAATCCAATAAAATAAGTCTTACACCCAGTTGTGGATGTAACTGGTGAAGGAAGCAAGGTCTGATGCTGTAAAGAGCAATATTGCATAGGAACCTGGAATGTTAGGTCCATGAATCAAGGCAAATTGGAAGTGATCAAACAAGAGATGGCAAGAGTGAACATTGACATTCTAGGAATCAGCAAACTAAAATGGATTGGAATGGGTGAATTTAAGTCAGATGACCATTATATCTACTACTGTGGGCAAGAATCCCCTAGAAGAAATGGAGTAGCCCTCATAGTCAACAAAAGAGTCTGAAATGCAGTACTTGGATGCAATCTCAAAAACAACAGAATGATCTTTGTTCGTTTCCAAGGCAATCCATTCAATATCATGGTAATCCATGTTTATGCCCCGACCAGTAATGCTGAAGAAGCTGACGCTGAATGGTTCTATGAAGACCTACAAGATCTTCTAGAATTAACACCCCCCAAAAATGTCCTTTTCATTATAGGGGACTGGAATGCAAAAGAAGGAAATCAAGAAACACCTGGAGTAACAGGCAAATTTGGCCTTGTAGTACAGAATGAAGCAGGGCAAAGGCTAATAGAGTTCTGCCAAGAGAATGCACTGATCATAGCAAACACCCTCTTCTTTGACATAAGTCATAGCAATATTTTCTTAGGTCAGTCTCCTAAGGCAAAAGAAATACAAACAAAAACAAACAGATTATACCTAAATAAACTTAAAAACTTTTGCACAGCAAGGGGAATTACTGACAAAATGAAAAGACAGCCTACTGAGTGGGAGAAAATATTTCCTATAATCCAACTAACAAGGGATTAACATCCAATATATACAGCTCATACAGCTCAATATATGAAACGAATTGCCAGTCCAGGTTCGATGCATGATACAGGATGCTCGGGGCTGGTGCACTGGGATGACCCAGAGGAATGGGGAAGGAGGTGGGAGGGGGGTTCAGGACAGGGAACACGTGTACACCTGTGGTGGATTCATGTTGATGTATGGCAAAATCAATACAATATTGGAAAGTAATTAGCTTCCAATTAAAATAAATAAATTTATATTAAAAAAAAAACTAAAAACAAAACAAAAAAAGAAATGGATAAATGATCTAGATAGACACTTCTCCAAAGACATACAGATGACCAACAGGCACATGAAAATATGCTCAACATCATTAATATTTGGAGAAATGAAAATCAAAACAATGAGATAACACCACACACCTGTCAGAACGGCTATTATTTAAAAGGACACAGAACAACAAATGTTGGCAAGGATTTGGAGAAAAGGGAACCCTGTATACTGTTGGTGAGAATATAAATTTTTTGCACCCACTATGGAAAACTGTATGGAGGTTCCTCAAAAAAGTGAAAATAGAACTACCATATGACTCAGTATTTTCACTCCTGGGCATATATCTGGAAAAAATGAAAATACTAATTAGAACTTATGCATGCACCCTAATATTCACAGCACTATTTACAATAACCAGGTCATGAAAGCAACCCAAAGGACCATCAACAGATTAAGAAGATATGGTATATGTATACAACAGAATATTACTCAGCCATAAAAAGAATGAAATAATGCCATTTTCAGCAACATGAATGGACCTAGAGAATATTATCCTTAGTGAAACAAGTCATACAGTGAAAGATACTGTTCGATATCACATATAAGTAGAATCCAAAAAATATTACTATTGAATGTATATGTAAAACAGAAACAGACTTCTAGACAAAGAAAACAAATTTGTGGGGGGAGGGGAAGGGACAGATTAAAGGTATGGGATTAACAGATACAAACTACTATACAAAAAAAGATAAGCAACAAGGATATACTGTGTAGCACAGGGAATTACACCCATTATCTTGTAACAACCTATAATAAAATATTATCTGCAAAAATACTGAATCACTATGCTGTATACCTGAAACTAACATAATGTTATAAATCTACCATATTTCAATTAAAAGAAAAGGAAGTAGTGGGTAGGTCAATTTGGCTAGAGTCAAGACTGTAGGAACAAAAGAGTAGAAGATGAGGCTAGTAAATTGGGAACAAGTTGTGTAAACTGAACCATGCCACTCCCTTGCATAGCATAAAATGCTTCGCTTAATAAAAGCAACAAAAGTCTTAACCTGTCCTTACAAGGCGGAGAAGGCAGTGGCACCCCACTCCAGTACTCTTGCATGGAAAATCCCATGGACAGAGGAGCCTGGTGGGCTGTAGTCCATGGGGTCGCTAAGAGTCGGACACAACTGAGCGTCTTCACTTTCACTTTTCACTTTCATCCATTGGAGAAGGAAATGGCAACCCACTCCAGTGTTCTTGCCTGGAGAATCCCAGGGACCAGGGAGCCTGGTGGGCTGCCCTCTATGGGTCACACAGAGTCGGACACGACTGAAGCGACTCAGCAGCAGCAGCCGGAGTCCTTACAAGGATCTGAATGACCCGGTCTTTGCCACCTGCACAAAGCTACAGTCCTGATTTTTACTCCCTTTATTATATGGGCTGTAGCTCACAGGGCTTGTTTAGGTTCCTCAAAAATGCTTTGCTTCTACAAAATACCTTCATGACTTTGTATATGCTGTTACCTTGGCCAAACCTTACTTTCAACCTTTTTAAAAAAAATTAAAGCTAACTCTAACACTTCAGATCTCAGCTAAATTTTTCTTTTTAAAAAACAGTTTTTGATTCCTCTCTTCAATAACTTGACGGAATCCTATTACATTCTCTGATAACATTCTATAACTCTATTTCATAGTATTCAACACACAGTAATTAAATAATTGATTCTGTAGTAGTTCTTTGAGTTGTTTCTCCCCTGACAGAAGAATAGATGCTTTACCAGGGCATGAACTGTGGCTGTCATATTCAGTGACTAAAGATTATAGAGAAGAATTTAAATTCCCATTTTGAGGAATTTTTGAAGCATCACACTCAAACCAAAGACATTGAGATAACTAAGATAATAAAAGCAAACATAAAGATTTGAAAAAAATCAACCTATTATTTGTACATTTATTTCCCACCTAAAATTGTAAGTTAATTGATGGAGGTGATTCTTTATCTCATTTTCAGTTATAAGCCTGAAAATGTTTACAATTTATTTTTACAAATATGCTGTGGATTTGTGTAGTAAAAGACACTGAATTAGAAGTTAGATAATCTTTACCCTAATTCCTATCATTAACTGGATGATTTACCTTACCTCTTTCATGAACCTATATCATTATCAGAACATGAAGTTTTAATAAGACCATGTATATAAATTGTTTTTGACATTTTAATATATTTTCTACTTTAGCTGCTATTGTTACTATCTCAGTGTTTTGAAGTACTTAAGAAATTATAATCATTGTATTAAATGTTGGAGGTTTGTTATCAATTTCCTCAAATATCTCTGAATTGAACATATCCTGTAAAGGCCAACATAATTTAGGGCTAAAAAATTAATGGACTTTTGTATTATTGTTTTTGGTATAGTCTTGATTCTTACTTAAAAGTGTCTTCTCCCACTTTGATTATTTCGAAAGAATGCTACCATGTTGCTATTTTTTGTTTGTGTCATATTTGGAGCATTGGGTATGTATTTCTTGGTTGGATCATGGCATACTCAGCAATGAATGTAACGAGATCAATCCTAGCACCCTAGTATCAGAGTCCTCTTTTAGAGTACCAGGTGCTATTGGGATACTTCCATCTAGATCAGATTTCTGGTAAAGACAGTGGCTTTTGATAAATGGATGTTGATAATGGTGAGGGTTGACCTGGGCCAACGAAATTATTCTCAGCTAATTTTTTTCAGCTCTTTGTACAGATAAGGAGTGTGTCTCCACACATCAACAATAGCCAGAAGGAAAAAGATATGTTTCGTTTCTCACTAGAATCCTTTCAATGAGATGTCAATCAAAGTATGTTAGTCGAGTTGTCAGTACCCACATTAATATTGAAAGAAGCGTTAAGCTTTACAAGACAAGAAAGACAAGCTGGAGAGGCACCAACAAGTCATTGATTTTAATCTTAGATTAAATATTCATTTTGACAAACTAAAAAAAATATATCTTAAAAAAAAAGAGAAAAAAACACCTCTTGCTTTTCAGGTCATTCTTCTAAAGGATCAAGGAAGGAGGGACTGGCAACTATTCTCCGTAAATGCTCTCTTAGTGTTGATAGTTTGCAAATACGGAGCATTCATTGTTTGATTTCTGTGCCTCCCTTAAAACCTAAGTTTGGCAGAAACCCTACAGCATATTCTCAGGAAAAAAGAAAAAAACTTAGACATTTCAACCATCTGCCAGATATACCTATCAAATTATTCATTTCTCAGGCTGCTTAAGGTTATTTAAATTCATAGCTTTTCAAACTACTGACAAGGTTTGCACACTGCGAAGAAAATGAATATTGTTAAGGGTTAAATGGACGGCTTCACACTTTAAATGCATTATATATTCACCCCAGGCACTCTCCTACTGATTTTTCTTTATTATTTCATTTTACAATCAGAGACTCTTCATAATTGTGGACCATGCTGACAATCTGCATGACAACGGAAAGATTCAAACGAAACTGACCCTGGAATAGGACAACAGATGCATTATACCTTTCTGGAAACAAGCGTTCACATAAATTTTAGATGTACAAACAGTGCTTTCAGAATGAAAGGTGCACAAAGTTGAATCCGCATTCTGCCTTGCTGGGCATACATACCCTACTCTAACGCAATTTGCATGACTTGATATGTAGACAGGCAAGATCACCTTTAGAAGTGGTCATCATTACAATGCAGGCTGTCTATCAAGAGAAATGGTCTCCCAGAAATCAATACCTTAAAAACCCTTGTGGCTAACTGTTCTGCCAGACACTTTCAAATTTTTATAACACTGAAAATAGTGTAGAGTAAGTAAAGGTTTCATTTCTTTGATTTCTTTTTATCACATTCTGTCAGTCCTCGATCAGGTTTCATAACTCAAAGACATACATTTACCACCAGGGGTAGTTCAAAGGGATGTTGACCTTTGATTTACAAAACCCTTAGATTTACTCTGTGCTTTTCCTGAGAGGTTCTCCCTCTCCACATACCACCAGTTACACAAATAAGAAAAGACCTGCTAAATTCCCTATGTGACTGACAGCTGAGCTGGACCTACTCCCCCTGGTGGCCAAGGGCTCATATTTCATGAGCCTTCGTTTTGTTGATTGGTTTGCAAATTTGGTCTGGGGAGAGATTAGAAAGTATTTTAATAAACTTTGATGCAGAGGGGCATCCGTGCTGTGACTATTTGACAAGTATTGCTTGTTTGTAAATAATTATACTTAGACAACAGGATTTGGATTATGACACCTCTATCATACCACCTTGCTCTTTGCTGTTAGGCTCACTTGGCAAAGGGAATTCTAATCCTGCTTCAGAACTAAATAAATCAGTTTAGGCCAGTTACTTAACTTTATTGAGGCTTGATTTTTCTTACTTATAAAACAGGACTAATAATTCTCTCTTAGGTCTTAGAATTCATGGGTGCAGTAAATGAGAAAGCATATTACAAAGGACTTGGATCCATGATCTTGTAGTGAAGGAAAAAATGACTGCTGAAAATGAGAGTTGTGACATGATAGTTGATAGGATGATATCATTATTCAAAAAAATTGCTATAATGATAAGTGGTAGTTGTAAGGATAGTTCTCACCAGTTTTATGTAAAATTTTTTAAAAACTTCTTAATTTACAGATTACAAATACTGGTCATTTATTTGAAGTCCTCAGGTTCACATATACAAAAAGTGGAAATTGTTTTTAATTTCCCTTCTGTCCATAGATCACAATTATGAAGAGCCAAGTCTAGGCAAGCTGACACAAGTCTGAAAGTAAAACGCCCTTTGCACTGAAAACAATAGGAAATTATGTAGCTATAATAGCACTCATAAATCAAAATACTCAAATTTTATATAAATAGGCAGCATTATATGAGATATTGTTGTTTCAGTAAAATCCGCATTACTTAGAAGATAAGTAAAAAAGAAGTTTCTACAAAGATTGGAGACAGTTGGTGGCTCGCTCTAGCCTTCAAGTTTAGAGGCTACAATATAGCATACTTAGGTTCTGGGGTCAGATGTTCAGAGTGGATTCTGGTTCCATTACTTGAAGGTGAAAGTGAGAATGAGAATATTCCTAGATATTTGTTTCCACATCTGCACTAGAGGTGTAAGAACAGCTCCACCTTATAGTGTTTATTTTTAGAGTATTACAGAAATTCATATTTGTAAGTATATGTAAGATAACTGACAGTAAATAATAAAAGAGGAGAGCGAAAAAGTTGGCTTAAAGCTCAACATTCAGAAAACAAAGATCATGGCATCTGGTCCCATCACTTCATGGGAAATAGATGGGGAAACAGTGGAAACAGTGTCAGATTTTATTTTGGGGGGCTCCAAAATCACTGCAGATGGTGACTGCAGCCATGAAATTAAAAGACGCTTACTCCTTGGAAGAAAAGTTATAACAAACCTGGATAGTATATTCAGAAGCAGACACATTACTTTGCCGACTAAGGTCCGGTCTAGTCAAGGCTATGGTTTTTCCTGTGGTCATGTATGGATATGAGAGTTGGACTGTGAAGAAGGCTGAGCACCGAAGAATTGATGCTTTTGAACTGTGGTGTTGGAGAAGACTCTTGAAAATCCCTTGGACTGCAAGGAGATCCAACCAGTCCATTCTGAAGGAGATCAACCCTGGGATTTCTTTGGAAGGATTGATGCTGAAGCTGAAGCTCCAGTACTTTGGCCACCTCATGCAAAGAGTTGACTCATTGGAAAAGAGTCTGATGCTGGGAGAGATTGGGGGCAGGAGGAGAAGGGGATGACCGAGGATGAGATGGCTGGATGGCATCAAGGACTCGATGGACGTGAGTCTGAGTGAACTCTGGGAAATGGTGATGGACAGAGAGGCCTGGTGTGCTGTGATTCATGGGGTCGCAAAGAGTCGGACATGACTGAGCGACTGAACTGAACTGAACCTTGTTTGTGCTTCCTCCACATGCATTGCTTGATGGATGTTTGGTGACGTATTTAAAACTTAAAGAATATGTCATTTGAGTGTTCTTAAAATGCTTAGATCTGGGATTATGGTTATTGATTGATCATCTTCAAAATAATGAAGAGGGGACAGATATATGATCTTTTTTACATTTGAGCCTTAATAACAATCTTAATATAAAGCAACAAGGCTTCAGTTAGATACAAAAACGACTTCCTAAACCTGGAATACCTTGTAAATTGGAGTGGATTTTTGGAGAAAGTATTAATAGTTCTTTCTTTGAAGAACTTTAAAAATGAGTTTGTTAAAGATGAGAAAGATGCTTTGGAAACTGATTATTTCTGAAGACCCACAAAATGAAAGATTACATTGTCTTACTTTGCTTTTTATAAGTCATATTCAGTAACACAGAGTGAATGGAGAAGACTTAGACCCTAGACTATACTCCCCCACATCCTAGGGCAGATACTGTGGACACAGTCCTACGTCTAGATTCTGAAAACTGGCAGTCAGAGGAGAAGATGTAGAGTGGGGCGCTTTCTTCCTGATGTCACTGGCATTACATGATAGCAGGATGGAACAGGAAGCAGTGTTTCTATAGTACTTATCCATTTTATCCCTCCTTTATCCTCTCCAAAACTACAAACAGCTTATAAAAATACACTCAATTTAGCAAGATAAAAGCAAACTAAAAATAAATAGGTGAGCCTTTCTGGACTTTGGGGACATGAACTTGCTAGAAAAAGTCAGGGATGAGATTATTGCAAACAAATATTGGCTGTGTGGTCCTGCGTAATTGGTAGGAGTGGATACTTTTCTAACAGCCATCAAAAGGTAGAGAACACAATCACTTACATAACTCAGGTGCCCCAAAACTAACAAACAAGCCAATAAACAAAAAAATAATGTTTCAGCTAAAGGTTAATAATTCCTCATTCTGGGTTCAAACAGCAGCATTCGAATGCTCACCGAAATGACCTTCACAGAGTTGGCTAATTCATATAATGCCCTTCAGTGTTGGCTAAGGGTGGACAAGACAAGCCAGGGCACCATGGGAATGATGACATAAACCACCAGGAAAGGGTTGGTCGGTCAGTGAGTACCAGGGCCCCAGTGTGTGGCTAGACCCAGAGGCCAGACTCTCTTGGTTAGGAGACTATGACGGACAAGTAAAGGTGCAGACCTAACGGCATTAGGGGATTTCTCAGGTGAGAAAAACAGGGACTAAGGTAGAGGAAAGAAGGCAGAAATCCAGGTCCCTGAACTAGGGAGCAAAACGCAGATGTTTTCTGAGTAACAGTGCATAATTCCAGTTACAGACTTGATAGACAAGGTCAGAGGCAAATCAGAAGTGAGAGATTCAGGAGGCATAGTTCCCAAACAGTTGGGAATTTTATTTTGGGGGGCTCCAAAATCACTGCAGATGGTGACTGCAGCCATGAAATTAAAAGACGCTTACTCCTTGGAAGAAAAGTTATAACAAACCTGGATAGTATATTCAGAAGCAGACACATTACTTTGCCGACTAAGGTCCGGTCTAGTCAAGGCTATGGTTTTTCCTGTGGTCATGTATGGATATGAGAGTTGGACTGTGAAGAAGGCTGAGCACCGAAGAATTGATGCTTTTGAACTGTGGTGTTGGAGAAGACTCTTGAAAATCCCTTGGACTGCAAGGAGATCCAACCAGTCCATTCTGAAGGAGATCAACCCTGGGATTTCTTTGGAAGGATTGATGCTGAAGCTGAAGCTCCAGTACTTTGGCCACCTCATGCAAAGAGCTGACTCATTGGAAAAGAGTCTGATGCTGGGAGAGATTGGGGGCAGGAGGAGAAGGGGATGACCGAGGATGAGATGGCTGGATGGCATCAAGGACTCGATGGACGTGAGTCTGAGTGAACTCTGGGAAATGGTGATGGACAGAGAGGCCTGGTGTGCTGTGATTCATGGGGTCGCAAAGAGTCGGACATGACTGAGCGACTGAACTGAACTGAACCTTGTTTGTGCTTCCTCCACATGCATTGCTTGATGGATGTTTGGTGACGTATTTAAAACTTAAAGAATATGTCATTTGAGTGTTCTTAAAATGCTTAGATCTGGGATTATGGTTATTGATTGATCATCTTCAAAATAATGAAGAGGGGACAGATATATGATCTTTTTTACATTTGAGCCTTAATAACAATCTTAATATAAAGCAACAAGGCTTCAGTTAGATACAAAAACGACTTCCTAAACCTGGAATACCTTGTAAATTGGAGTGGATTTTTGGAGAAAGTATTAATAGTTCTTTCTTTGAAGAACTTTAAAAATGAGTTTGTTAAAGATGAGAAAGATGCTTTGGAAACTGATTATTTCTGAAGACCCACAAAATGAAAGATTACATTGTCTTACTTTGCTTTTTATAAGTCATATTCAGTAACACAGAGTGAATGGAGAAGACTTAGACCCTAGACTATACTCCCCCACATCCTAGGGCAGATACTGTGGACACAGTCCTACGTCTAGATTCTGAAAACTGGCAGTCAGAGGAGAAGATGTAGAGTGGGGCGCTTTCTTCCTGATGTCACTGGCATTACATGATAGCAGGATGGAACAGGAAGCAGTGTTTCTATAGTACTTATCCATTTTATCCCTCCTTTATCCTCTCCAAAACTACAAACAGCTTATAAAAATACACTCAATTTAGCAAGATAAAAGCAAACTAAAAATAAATAGGTGAGCCTTTCTGGACTTTGGGGACATGAACTTGCTAGAAAAAGTCAGGGATGAGATTATTGCAAACAAATATTGGCTGTGTGGTCCTGCGTAATTGGTAGGAGTGGATACTTTTCTAACAGCCATCAAAAGGTAGAGAACACAATCACTTACATAACTCAGGTGCCCCAAAACTAACAAACAAGCCAATAAACAAAAAAATAATGTTTCAGCTAAAGGTTAATAATTCCTCATTCTGGGTTCAAACAGCAGCATTCGAATGCTCACCGAAATGACCTTCACAGAGTTGGCTAATTCATATAATGCCCTTCAGTGTTGGCTAAGGGTGGACAAGACAAGCCAGGGCACCATGGGAATGATGACATAAACCACCAGGAAAGGGTTGGTCGGTCAGTGAGTACCAGGGCCCCAGTGTGTGGCTAGACCCAGAGGCCAGACTCTCTTGGTTAGGAGACTATGACGGACAAGAAAAGGTGCAGACCTAACGGCATTAGGGGATTTCTCAGGTGAGAAAAACAGGGACTAAGGTAGAGGAACGAAGGCAGAAATCCAGGTCCCTGAACTAGGGAGCAAAACGCAGATGTAACAGTGCATAATTCCAGTTACAGACTTGATAGACAAGGTCAGAGGCAAATCAGAAGTGAGAGATTCAGGAGGCATAGTTCCCAAACAGTTGGGAAGGAACGCTTAAGTCCATTCTGATTCAAATGTGAATAGGACTTGAATAAACTTAGAGGTTGAGGTCCAGCAACCCTAGAAGGAAGGCGTGACAACATATTATTGTGAGATACTATGAGAGTACTTGTTCTGCCTTTCTTTCAAAACAAATCTAAAATCTCACCAGACTAAAGTAGAGAATATTATAAATGGATGTGAACACATTAAAATCTTTCAGAAGGAAATTCAAAGTTATTCCTTTGTCATTAAGCTTTTTTTTTTTTTTTAAATTTTATTATATTTTACTTTACAGTACTGTATCGGTTTTGTCATACATTGACATGAATCTGCCACGGGTGTATACGAGCTCCCAATCCTGAACCCTCTTCCCACCTCCCACCCCATATCATCTCTCTGGATCATCCCCATGCACCAGCCCCAAGCATCCTGTATCCTGTATCCTGTATTGAACATAGACTGGCTCTTTGTTTGAGGCTCCAATAACTTTGATATGACTCTAAGATGTGCTACTATTTCGGAAACCTTATAACTTCCTTATGTCTACATTTTTATTATGATTTCAGTTTGCCTTTTAAAGCCCTTTAGTCTCTTTTCGCTGATTCATTGCTTCCCTAACCTACTACATATTCTATAAAATTATTGCCTTTTTCACACTTTGACCATATTATTCTTGCTTACAATAGAGGACAATAAATTTATTTATTTAACCCAAATGAAAATATTACTTCATCTGTTTTCTACCACATTCTGTACAGGCATCCTCAGTAGTTTAATTATCCCCTGGTGCTTTAGTGTACTGTGGCAGGCTGCACAGAAATTAAGTAATACAACCCAGTAGGTACAACAACAAAGGCAAATAAGTTTATCTAACATATTGAAAAATATTTATCTCTTCTGAGGACTGATGTAACAAAAACAAATGGAAAACTCAAGCATCTATTTTTAAATTGTTGCCATCAGATAGGTGACACTGGCAGCAAGGGAAATCATTTTGTGCTTTAGAAAACAATTGTCTGCTTTTACTTTTTGTTTTTTTGTGTGTGTGTGCAAGAAAATTCCCCTGAAGGTATACATATGAGGGTGAAGTTCAATAACATTTGGAGTTGCCTGACTTGGTGTCAGTTTGAAACTTCGGATTTCTAAATAAAATTGACAAAGTCATTTATAGAAACTTCACATTTTTATCCTTGGGACTAAAAGCAGCAGGGAATAGAAGCATCTAACCAGCAAGGCAGAAAGAAAGCTCCCCTGGTGCTTTGTGATTTTTAAATGAAAATAATAGAAGATGAAAGCAAATCTTCATTTTGTCTTGTTTGTGATGCCTAATAATTGTGCTTGAGGGGATAAAAATACTCATTGAAGGAAACATTTAAAAACTCAATAGGCTAAGCTACACTGACTCAGGCTTGAGTACAATTCTTTGTTAATCCTTTTAGAGAAGGTTCTTCTCTCAGACATCGCCCTGAAAATGGCTTGAGATGGAGTTGTTTTATTTTTATTTTCTGGTAATTCATTCATTCAATATTGAGCAACATTTTACAATTACTATATTCAAGGAAAGCACTGTGGAAGATGCAAGAAAAACATGTGATGAGATATGGTGTCTATCTTGTCCATAAATGAGGCAATATATTCTTACCTTTGTAACCTAAATACTTAGCACACTAATAAAGTAGGCATCCAAATTTTGTTGAATTTTAATGAGGAATCTCAGTCGAGTAAGAGAAAGGAAGAGTTATAATATGCTAAGAAAAATCTATAATAGTATGTGAAATACAACGGGTGCACAGAAAAGGAGTTTCATGCTCTTACTCAGAGTAGTCAGCCCTGGTAAGAGCATAGTTGAGCTGAGTTTTACAGGGGGTATAGTTATTCATGCATGAGGTAACGGAAGGGAAGAACAGACCAGGAGGGAGCCATGATATGCAAGATGCTTGTGTTATAAATTAATCTTGTGCTGTTTATATCATTGACTTTTAATATTTAGAAGGTTATCTTTTAGAATTAAGTGAAAACAAATGTTGGCTTATCATATTTGGAAAAAGATGAAAGATCTTTATAAAAAGTAGAGTGCTTAACAAGTAATACAATACTCAAGGCAGCAGGAAAAATGCAAGCTAAAACAAATGAGATGGCATTTGCAGTACTGACAAGACTTTTAAAATCATGAATCCAAGATTGGTTGAAAAAGTCAACAAAATGAAAAATATTTCTGGAAAACATTTTGTCAAACTAACTCACCACACACTTTAAATATATTTGACCCAGTGATTCTACTTCTAGAAATTTATATTACCCAGGTATGTACCAATATTTATATAACAACAGCATCCTTGAATATTTATTTATGAAATGAGTAAAAATACACAAAATACCTAACAGTAACAATGGTCAAGAAATTGGATACCTCGTCTAAAGAAATACTACCTAGAACTTGAATATTCTGTTTTTCAAAGCATCCAATGACAGAGAATTTTGCTCCAAATACAATGTTAAGTCAATAAAAAGGATATACAGCAGCATATATGTAATGACATTAATGTATTCAAGCAAATATATCTATTGCAACACTCACTCTATTCAGCCAAAAGCAATGGTCTTGATTTTATATTCACAAAAAAAGATTTAGCTCCCCCAGCACCAAGATTATCTTGTTAAGAACGGACATAAAACAGGCAACACAATAAACCCTGTATACATAGAGACCAGTGATTCTCTACTCGACCCACAAATTATTTCCCCCGCTCTATGTACATATCTTTCTCCAGTCAAGAGGTGGAGCTATATCCTTTCTCCTTGAATTGGGCTGAATCTTTAACTGCTTCCTGATATTCTTGGATTTTGAGTTTAAGCATCATGAAAATCTAGCAGTTTATGCTTCTTCCTTATGACCTCACTAATAAGAAGCAACATGGATAGCTTCATCTCATGAATCAAGATGCCAAGATCACAGACCCAGCTGACTTCTGGTGAACATTAGCATCAGCCATGTGAATGTCTATACTCCAGCCTCAGTTGAGCTGTCAGGCTGATGTCAAAGGGAGAAAAGTTGGGCTTCCTCCTGCCCTGTCCAGATAGCAAATAAATGGTGCTGATTTAAAGCATCAAGTTTTGATATACAGCAGTAGAAAAACAACACAAGAGACAATTCCACAGTGGAGCTGAGTTCCAAATTCCCTTCAGTGAGACTTTTGAACGCCCCATCCACTTCATCCACTTTGCATTTGGGATCTTTCCAGACAGAAAATTCTAAACTGTGTTTGAGGATTAACCACCTCAGTTCAGGGATGCTAACAGCTCTGTGGTGTTTTCATCTTTTGTTCTTCATCTTTTGTGCCTTATGGTTCTGTAGTCTCTTGAGGGATACATGATTAACTTCCATTTGCTAGTATAACCACATTTCATAGATACCGTTACTCAGTAAACAATCTGAGCAACACGTTTCAGGCATTTGAAGATTTTGTATGTGTTTCTTTGACCAGCTTCTCATTTTTCTGAGATCTTATTATATTCCAAAAATTCCTTGAATTATCATTAGAAGGAGTATTCAAATCTAAGGACAAATCCTCCAGTGTCTTGAGATAAAGAAGATAACTGCCACTTATCCTTTATTTCCATCTGTCTAACTGGACTTATATTAGGCTTCTTCAGGCTTTCACTGCATGATCTCTCTAAGACAGAAAGCCATATTCACTTTTTCAGGAGCCAGTCCCTTCTTTTTTTGACAGTGTATGTTTCTACATTGATTACCACACGATAGCAAAACCCTCTAGTCCTCCTGGAATACTACTCCTGCCTATAGAAGGTGAATGGGGTACTGGATCAGCAGGTTAGGAAAACATGACAGGGATGCTTTACACAGTCTTTCTGTCCCATTTCTCTAAAGAGAGCCAGGAGGGCAGTGGGAAGCATTCTGCTCTGCTCCTCCTTGCAGGCATTCGTCAAAATAAGCCTCACTACCTGGGAAGGCCTGTGGTGATATAGTACTGTTTGTGATTGAATGAAAAATGTCTGTTTAATTAAATGGTTTCTTATTAGGAAATAAAATAATCCCCGTATCTAGGCAAAATTCTTCAATATAAAATTTAGGGGGGCGGATAACTATATATTTGTACTTTTAGACACTTCTGAGAATGAAAGATGGTACCAGACAAAATAAACAAGTGTAAGTTTTTAGGCAATACCAGCTTTGTGTTGTGTTGTGTTGTGTCAGTCACTCAGTTGTGTCTGACTCTGTGACCCCATGGTCTATCCATGAAATTCTCTAGACAAGAATACCGGAGTGGGTTGCCATCCTCTTCTCTCATACCAACTTTAGCACCAATAAAGCTGATACCTGTATTCTGTATGATTTGCTCTTGTGGTTTACCGCTCAACTGAATCAGTTTTCATGATAGGAAGAATAGTGCGATTTTTTAATCCCTTAAAATCTTAAAACTGATAACTTCTTAAAAATTTCTGTCTTTCAGAGAAATGCTTTCTAAAAGTGAATTACTTAAACTAGTCAGTGTGAAAGAAAGTCTGGAAAACTATACACAAAATTGTCAATATTATTTTTCCTCGAAGTATAAGATTTTAGGCTACTTTCAATATGAAAAAACTATATATATATTTGAAGCATGTGTGTGTGTGTATATATATATATATGTTCATATATGAGAGACATTCTGTGTTTGAAGTTTTACAAGTCTTTCTTTGATAATCATGAAACAGAAATTAAAGAAAAAGGTCTCATGATAAGCAGTGAGTATGCTTATTATGTAACAAGCCTTGCATTATCTCACTTTATCCTATTAAGAACATACAGAGTAAATCTTATTTCTCTGTATTATTAATAAGAACACTGAATTTCAAAGATATTGTGCCCAGGTAATGGTGAAGCCAGAATTGGAATTTAGGCCTATTTGGGTCCACAGTTCATGTGGTTAATTGTGGTGTTATGCTGCCTTACTGTTAGCTCATGGTGGCTGATAATTGAGTGGGGAATTGATAGCTCATTTCTCATTTTACTCTGTGTCATTATGGCTGGTTCCTGTGTGAAGATAAGTGCACCTGAGCTCAGTTCTCAGATCAGCAGTGAGCATTCATTTCTAATTACCAAGAATATCTAGTATAATATTTTCATAGTCATAGAACAATTCTTTCACATCTAACAGCCACACTCCTACCTCCATGGAAATTTTACTACTTAGTTTGGATGTCTTGCTTTCTATTTAGTCCTCATATGATTGATTCACATGTCTTGGATATAGCATTTTACACATTTAGTCATCTCTCAATTTTGCAATATTCAGCATATTTTCTGCTAGTTTTTTGTTTTATAAGTTATTGTACAGTCAACAAATGTGTGGATGTACCTGAGTACAAGATTGATTACGGACAATGTACTCTATTCAGTTGTGTGTGCTGACAACTGAAATTAAATTTCACGTGAAATCTTGTTTTCCAAGTAATGGCTCACTTATCTTTTTGAGGAAATATTTACTTATGCTAAAAAATCAGCTGTGAATTAATTAGATTTAGAGACACCAGAATGAAGGCCTATGGAAATTACTGTGTGATCTTTTATATATGCTACGGATAGATGTTCTTCATTCAACTCTAAACATATTTTTCTTAAAAACACATGAGTTTTACTGAAAAAAAGAATCTATACTTGGAAAATATGTACTGATTTTTAAATACTAGTATTTTAATTGGCATTGGAATACTTTTTGCTTCGGACTCAAAATTGAAATTGATCTTACACTGAAGAGATACAGCATAGTGATCAGTTCTGAAAGAAAGTAGTGAAAATAAAGAAAAGCTGGTAGGAGCAATGAAGTTGAGTGATCAGTGGTACCAGTATCAGTGATAACACAAATGCTGTATTGGCAGGAGGACATTTGGGAGGCCTTTCTAATTTACCTACTGAAATTCTTACTTAGTCAATCTACCCCCTTCATTTTACTCATTATAAAGATAATAATAAGGGATACGTTCCATAGGAAAACTTTAAAGAAAACAGAATTATTTTGAAAGTACTTATGATCATATGTAGCACAAATCTTCATGAATATATTGAAGTGACTTTCTGAAACAGAAACAATATGATAATAGCCATCTAAAAATTAAGTTCCTTTAAGTAATTTGTCTAGTAAGTTTATGTATGGCCAGTTGTTAGATATTTTAAAAGTTCATATAAATTTCCATTGAATATTATGATCAGCATACTTTGAAATATTATTTTTTCTTTAAGTGGAAACTTACTCCTCTATCTAGTAAACAGATATTCAGTTCATAGACTACAGATAAAGAGAGTTAATTCTTACCTGTAGGAGTTCATTATCTTGTTTGATGGAATAAGCATCACCCTGTTAGAAAAAAAATGGATTCTTTAAGAATGAAAACTGCTTTGGTTTCTCCAGGTTGAAGTAAACTAAAATGCTTTTATTTTTAGAATGATTAGACAACTTGAGAAAAATTGATAAAAGGTTTTTTTTTGTTTGTTTTGCAATTCATATTTTACAAAACCCTAAGTTGCCTATGTTCAATACAAACCATCATATATTAAAGTAGTAAAATTTCACCTAGTACCAAACACTTAGAGGTTTACAAATATTTTGGCACATGAACTAGGGAGTAGATGGTTCACAGGAAGGGATCAGTGTTTTTCTCCCCCCTGTACTCAAACTGAACTGGTGTTTACTGTTTAATGTAGAGTGATTTTAAAAATATGATTTAAAAATGAAAGCATTCTTTCACAGAGCATTTTACTTTAGTCTTAGATCTCAACTTTGAAAAAGAACCTTGACATAAAAATTGTATTAATAATTCATGGACTATATTAATGGCTGAGTTAAAACTTTAACAAGTTGGTGTTACAAAACTGTCAAAAATGTAACAACCCTGCCTTCTTTAATTTCAACTGCCTCTGATGAAGCGTAGGGAAATGCCTTATTGGTGTGCAGTGTTACCAATTATCTGACAGAGCCAGAGTGTATTTCCAGCTAATCAGAAATAAGAGTGCAGAATTAAATCTCCCTTGTGAAACTCATCATTTACATATTTATGATTCAGAAATGATAATAAGGCTAATGAGAAACTCACATACTGCCTTTAAAAGTCAAGTCAGTCTTACAGTTAATTTTCAACAGATAAAGCTTCTGATACATGGTTGTTGAAAGATGAGGTCTGTCGATAACAATTCATTTTAATTAAACATTACAAATTATTTGTATGTACATATCCATACATTATAATATAAGGGGGTTTGTTTTTAAACTGTCACCTTTGGGCTAAGACTGAGATACAAGGTTAATGGAAAGGGTGTAACACAAAGAGTGTATACAAATAAAATACTTTGGGGAAAATGGTAAAATATGCATGCGTACACACACCTAACCCCAGCACTGCTTTATATGTGTCTGGGAGGATCAGAGAGGAGGTGACCAGTTGTAGTTTGTGAGGGTTCTTTGAAGCTGTTAAGAGTTTGAGGTTGTGAGTTGCATATACATTTCTGAATTGAGACAATATGTTGTGTGCTATGATTATGCTCATTAAGTGGCACTATCTTCAGAGCCAAACCATTTGAATATGCTCACTGCTGCAACATCATTAACTAAAGAGGTGACGTGCTCCCACCCTCACATCCACTCTAAGAAAATCCTTATACAAGTCATTAATTTGCTGATGCTAGCAGATGATCCTTTCTGTATATAACACAGGTTTTAGTTTTCTGTGGGTGTCTTATTTGTGCAAGTATTTGGGAGTGCTCTAGCACTGTCACAGACCTTATTTTCAAAGCATACTTTTCCCCCCTCCAAGGTGGCTTTAAAATAAATTTGAATTTAGTGTCATAAAGTGTGTTTATTTCTATTTTGCTTTCCTTTTTAACTTATTTCCTAAGAATTTTTGCATGAATAACATTGCTGTGTGAAAAAGAATAGCCTTAGTGTTTTTATCTCTGTTACAATACTGTTTAATGCCTTACTGTTTTAACATCATTATGATGATGATAACATAACAATAATAATAAAAAATAACAAATGTAACAATAGTAGCTTGTATGGTCATGGGAACAACAGAGGACTAATATAGCTCTAGAAAAGGTAAATATCATATCTACGTTGCTGTATTTGTTTTCTTTTCCTGCATAAGAAATTACAACAAACAATGGCTTAAAGAGAACACATTTTTATTTCACAGTTTCTTTGAGTCAGAAGTCTGAGCACAGCCTAACCTGGTTCCTTGCTCAGGGACTAATAAGCTGCTACCTAGGTGTCCATTGGACACCTCTGAGGCTTATTGTCTCTTCCAAGATAAAATGGTGCTGGCAGAATTCAGTTCCTTTAGTTGTAGGACTGAGGCTGTAATCCCATAAAGGCTATCTATAATTCGCTTCTATGTGGCCCTGCTCCATAGCTGGTTCATATCATATCAACTTGCTTATTTGAAATCAACTGAGGAGTCTATTGCTCCAGCCACTAAGACAGTGTCTTCTGTAATGCAGCATCATCATGGAAGTGACATCCCATCACCTTCATAGTGTTCTATTAGTTAGAAGTAAGTCATAAGTCTTGCTCTCACTAAAGAGGACAAGTTTGTGAATCATGGTGGAAGACTTTACAATGTATCCACTTGTCCATGATAGTCACTGAAAGGCAGCATCAGTTCAGTTCAGTTCAGTCGCTCAGTCGTGTCTGACTCTTTGCGACCCCATGAATCGCAGCATGCCAGGCCTCCCTGTCCATCACCAACTCCTGGAGTTTATTCAGACTCACGTCCGTTGAGTCAGTGATGCCATCCAGCCATCTCATCCTCGGTCATCCCCTTCTCCTCCTGCTTCCAATCCCTCCCAGCATCAGAGTCTTTTCCAATGAGTCAACTCTTCGCATGAGGTGGCCAAAGTACTGGAGTTTCAGCTTCAGCATGAGTCCTTCCAAAGAAATCCCAGAGCTGATCTTCAGAATGGACTGGTTGGATCTCCTTGCCATCCAAGGGACCCTCAAGAGTCTTCTCCAACACCACACTTCAAACGCATCAATTCTTCGGCACTCAGCCTTCTTCACAGTCCAACTCTCACATCCATACATGACCACTGGAAAAACCATAGCCTTGACTAGAGGACCTTTGTTGGCAAAGTAATGTCTCTGCTTTTGAATATGCTATCTAGGTTGGTCATAACTTTTCTTCCAAGGAGTAAGCGTCTTTTAATTTCATGGCTGCAATCACCATCTGCAGTGAAGGATATNCTTCTTCACAGTCCAACTCTCACATCCATACATGACCACTGGAAAAACCATAGCCTTGACTAGAGGACCTTTGTTGGCAAAGTAATGTCTCTGCTTTTGAATATGCTATCTAGGTTGGTCATAACTTTTCTTCCAAGGAGTAAGCGTCTTTTAATTTCATGGCTGCAATCACCATCTGCAGTGAAGGATATAGACCCTAGCTCACACATGCTCAAATATCAGTTCTATCATTTTTTGGCTTACTTGATATTTGGAAGGTACTGAACCATTTTGTGACTCATTATTTTCATGTTTCAAAGAAGGCTAATGATAAGATCTGTACCTAATATTTTTATGAGGACTAAGTGTATTAATTTATTTTAAACATTTAGAAGATTGCCTGGTACATAGAAAGGTCTTGATAAACATCACTGTTGCTGACTATTATGAATAAATAATTTCATTTTTATACTCTTTAGAAAAGAGCTAACACTTTATGTCACTGTTTGTGTTTCCAGTAAAATGACAAAAGCCATAGTTAACCACTACATTATTTCCCCTGTGCCTGCCAAGATATCGTGGCTTCTCCTGTAACTCAGCCATAAATAATTTGTCTGCAATGCAGGAGCTGCAGGAGAGGTGGGTTCAATCCTGGGTCAGGAAGATTCCCTAGAGGAGAGCATGGGAATCCACCCCAGTGTTCTTGCCTGGAGAATCCTATGGACAGAGGAGCCTGGTGGGTTACAGTCCATAGCGTCACAAAGAGTCGGACATGACTGTGTGACTTAGCATGCACGCATGCACCAAGATATCTGCGACTTTAAACTTTGAGATTATTTATATTAAGCCCTTGTATCTTGGCTTTTGGAGAAGGTGACCCAATGAATAAAGTTTATACCTTGAAACCTCATTTGCTCTAAAAGATAGCAATGCTAGATAAAATTAAAGACAAACAAAACAACAGCAAGAACCCTGAAAACCAAAATGATCTAAGTGGAGTACAAAAAAAAATTACAACTAAGATAAAATACCAGGAAAATGCTAAACAGCTGTTAAGGAAGGAATGATTCTATCATTGAATCAAGGAGAGATATCTAGAGTATGGTTGATATGGACCAAAGATGACTAAATATTCTATGAAAAACAGAGGGCTGAAGCTAGTTCAGTTTAGTTCAGTCAAACAAAGAAACAATCTTGAAGTTGATTGGAAAAAACAAGAGATACATGTGGGTATTATTACATATGGGTATTATTAGCAACAGTATTTTCCAAAAGAAAATGATGTATTTGCTTTAAATAATCATAGTTAACTACACTTTGGATTTAGTCTTCATTCTAAGTAATCTGTATATCTTTTGACATGGCTAATATTAAAATATTGTTCCCATTTTACAAATGAGGAAATTGAGGCCCTGAGAAATTAAGAAACATTCCTACACTTACAAGCAGTTAAAAGGCAAAACTATTTATCTTATGTTTTTATAACCAGCTTAATTATATTAGAGTAAGAGTTAAATCAATATTTTCCAAGATCATATAATCTACAGAATTTAGTATCCTAAGTCACCCAAATAACTCTTGGAAATTGCACTTAATTAAGATGAGTGAACCGAGAGAGAGAAGCATAGAGTTTGACAAAGAATGTCAGTAAATGTGCGTAACTACAAATTTGATTTACAGTCAAATTTTGTAGACTGTAAAATAATAANCAAATAACTCTTGGAAATTGCACTTAATTAAGATGAGTGAACCGAGAGAGAGAAGCATAGAGTTTGACAAAGAATGTCAGTAAATGTGCGTAACTACAAATTTGATTTACAGTCAAATTTTGTAGACTGTAAAATAATAACAGTTTTCTGAATTTAAAAAATAAAATAAAAATTCTAAAACATTACGATGTGCTGATTGGGATGGTATAATAAGGAGTTGGCAAGTTGAGGAACATGGCAAGTTTTACTGCCATTTTGAGAGGAAGACAAAAGTACTGAATAAAAGTTGACTTTATTAGATAAATATTTCAAATTTTTATACGAAAATTATATTATAAAACATGTGGATATGTATCATAATTTACATATATTATGTACTATATATAAGAAGATTATGGGTTGTAGAAAATAGTACTAATTTAGTAGTGGCAAAAAAGAAGGGTAAACATAAAATGCAGAATAAAATGGTAGAAAAAGTTAAACAATAAAAGTAAACATATATACATCTACTATACTACTAGTTCAAGGCTACTACTATACTACTACTATAAGGCACAAAGACTTTTTAATAGGAAAAAACTTATATAGCTATTGCCTGCTTTAAAAATATGAGTGAATGTGAGTGAAAGTAGTCTTGACCAACTCGTTGTAACCCCAAGGACTGTAGCCCACCAGGCTCTGCTCTCCATGGAATTCTCCTGGCAAGAATACTGGAGTGGGTTGCCATTCCCTTCTCCAGGGGACAAAACCACACAGAAACGTTCCAAACAAAAAAATGCCAGAGGACATATCAAACAAGTCAGTTTTAGTGAGGCAGATGAACCTAGAGCCTATTATACTGAGTGAAGTAAGTCAGAAAGAGAAAGACAAATACCGTGTAGTAATGCATACATATGGAATCTAGAAAGATGGTACCAATGATCCTGTGTGCAGGGTAACAAGGAGACAGAGACATAAAGGACTCAGGAGGAGAAGGAAAGGGTGGGATGATTTGAGAGGATAGCATTGAAGAATATATATTACCATATGTAACATAGATAATCAGTAAGAGTTTGATGTATGTATGAAGCAGGGCACCCAAAGCTGGTGCTCTGTGACAGATGGAGGGATAGAGTGGGAAGGGCTATGGGAAGGGGGTTCAGGTTGGGGGGGGGGGGAAACA